>JAHXZK010000006.1:600000-1113049 GCA_020975415.1 Calonectria hawksworthii
CGGGTCAGGTGTCTCGAGATTTCCTCAGATTTTCTCTCGTAGCTTGTAGTGAGGCTCGCATCATCGGTTGCGTTGTGAGCAGCGCGCAGGGGCGAGCCTCTTATGTGGTTTGCTTCCGTTCTATCTGCAACTTCCTGTTATCGTAGAGCCTGACTTTGACGTTCCATTCGACCGAGGGACGGCCGCTTTTCTTGGCTTTGTTTTGCTTCGCCTTGGTGATGTGTGGCCCTGGTCCCTTTGGTTCTGATGCCCCTGCTATCCTTCTCGTCTCGGTACCTTGCTAATGCGGGGCCCGTTGCTTTCACCGGCGCACGTCAAGCTGCGCCAAGTTCTGCCAAAGCTGTGGCCATGTTCACTGGGCCATGCACGCAAGCAGCGTCGGAAGCAACGGGTTCTCTACGCGAGGGCAAGTACGGAGGGTAGCTCACACCCCGAATATGATTGACAAAAAATTGAACGCAGAAGGCACAGCGGGTGAGTGGCTCAGCACGGTCGCTCTCAACGAGTGTGTGAATGCAAAGGGTTTGATCAAATCTTCTTCATGTCATATGCCTAACCATCCGCCATCGTTCTAACCATGCTTCTTTATCCCATCCAGTCCAGATTTTCAGTCTCAAAGTCCTACACGCTCATGTCCAAACAATCAAGTTCAGGTATGAGCAAGCCGGTCCAGCCACCCAAGGCCAGAACGACTTCTTCAGCCACCAAAGGCCAAAGAGTCTCCCAACCAACAAAGGTTAGAGCATTTTTATCCCGTATTCGTACCCCCAGTCAATCAAGTCCAGGTTGCCGAGAGCGACTCTTGAGGAAACCGCCTCAGAGCCGGAACCGTCTGCGTAGCTTCTTTCGACCGGTGCCGGTCTTGAAGTCCATGCCCTCATCGCTAGTTTCGACGAGGGCATCGCTTTTGGGGGCCCTTCTCCTTTTTGAGGGGGTCGAATCACTGAGCAGTTCAAGGTCCTTCTTTATGATACCCGGCTTAGCGGAGACGGTCGAGATTGGCTTTGACGCGGTGCTAAACAGCTTTGCGGGGTCAACTGGAGCCAGCGTAGGAGTGTGCGGTCGATCGAACTGGCCCGGTGAGGGGGCCGACTTGGATAGTTTCTCAAGACCAGAGATTATTTCTTCTCGGTCTTTCTTCCTATTTTGGGCGGTCTCTTCGGCTGCCGCTTGAATTTTCCCCTCAAGAGCTTTAGTAGCAAGCTCTGAGGCTTGAGCCCGCTTGTCCATGTCTTGCAATTTGCTCATGATTTGGGTAAGCTTTTCGGCCACCAGTTGTTGATCAGTTTCCAACTTGGCCATCCTGGTGGAGTTTCCCTCGAGGCCTGCCTCGAGCCGCTGCATCTCCTGCGACAAGACATTGCTTTCTGCCAACGCTGGAGCCTTCTCGGTCTCCTGAACAGAGTCTGGCCGGGGTATCTGGCTGAGCTCGGCCCAGCCCAGCAGTGCGAGGTCCGCGCTGATGCCGGGGTTTCCGTTCCCATGTATGTTGATGTAAGGGATTGCGATGACATTCGGGCTCGGCGGCTTCAGCTGTTCGTAGCTGAACGCGGTCGAATGTTGGAGGTAGGTTCCGCCGTTTCTAAACGCCTCGGCGGCGACTTTGAGGCTGTCCCGCAGCCGTCTAACAAAGCCAAAGTCCGTGGCGCCGGCCGAGTCTCGTTTGGACTTTTCGAGAAAATACTGAGAGATGATGGCCTCGCACTTCCGGAGCAGCTGGATGTTGTCATCTTCCTCGTCAGCTGTGCCGTCGATGACTCCCCTGAACCCCGCGAGCTGCCAATCGTGGCGTATGGCGACGATGGCATCATCCTCGGTCCAGCCCTGAGACCCCTTCTGGCTCACTCGGAACTGGGCGTAGGTTGCGGGGACACGGAACTTGGATTCTTGGGGGAGGGGGTCGTCATGCAGCAGAACGCCCATGATGCGGTTGTAGCGTTTGAATGCGATGTTGGTTTCCTTCTCAGGGAACTTCCAAGCCCAACCTTGCCTCGCACCCTTGGTCAGGGAGTTGACGATGTGGTCAGTCTTGCCTCGCTTGTACTCCTTTTCGGCCAAGGGAAACATGCGTCGATCTGCCGCTTGCCAGGCGAGCATGGTCGGATCCTGCTCATCTGGGAAGTTTTGGAAGGGGCGTCGGTTTGCTGCTTGGGCCTCGGCGATGGCCTTGAGCTGCTTCTGCCGAGTCTCGGAATCCTCGGGGAGCTCGCGAAGGTTCTTGTCGAAGTTAACGCTGAAGGAAATGTCATTTCCCTCGCTCACCCAGCCATCAAGCTCGTTTACAACCTCTCGGGCTGCAAGAGTCCACCCCTCCGGCGAGTCGCTGAGGTTCTTGTTTTCGCTATTTCTGGCCATTTAATACTATATTATGACCATAAGACGCGACTCGTAGTACAGGTTGGGGGCTTCCCCTTTCTTGCGCCGAATAAACGGTCGCAGGTGCCCATCACGAGCAAGCTGCCGCAGACTCACAGCATCTTGATTGTCAATGTCAATGCCCTTGGTGGAGAAGCCTTGCGGGAAAAGGCTCTCGGGCGAGTTGTCTTTGGCCAAGTCTTCCTGCTGCCCCGCAGCATCTGGCTCGGTGCGGGTTGCTTCCTCGCGGAGCGGTGACGGCACGGCGGGCACGCTGTCCACCAGCTGGTTGTGAACAGCGCCGTCGGTCTAAGGCTGGGCGTCGGCAGGTTCAGGCATGTCCTTGGCCTGGCTTCTCACGTAATCGAGGATAGTCGACTGGTAGTTTCGGCCGAGGTCCAGTTGGCGGTTCTGGGGGTCGTTTTGCAGGTGGTGGATGATTTGTTCGCGTACCTGAACAAAATCGTCGGTGTCGAAGTACAGAGTCTTGAGCAGCTGGAAGGCTCTGTTGCAGACTCTGTGGACTCGTTCCTGGCGTTGCTTCAAAATTTCGTTTCGCTTTAAAGCCGATCTCCGGCACCCAGGGTCTAGTGCGTCGAGTTTGTCTTCGTCGTCAGACGTCCAGGGTACTTCTCGCGCAACGAACTTGCGGAAATACTTGTCAATCTGTTGGATACGTTCCTCCTTCTCGTCCTTGTCGAGAGCTGATCTTTTTCTGATGTTCACAATCTTGTTTTCAACAAACTTCTGAGCTCTAACGGAAGAAGAGCATTCTGGGCTTGACCAGTATTCGTCGCTGTCCGATTCACCGCCTGATGACTGCTGTTTGGGCGCGCCGTCGGTTGGGTATCTGTCGGCTGAAGGCTTGTTTCGGCTCTCGACTAGGCCTACAGAGCCAGAGGAAGAAGATGATGAAGATGATGAAGATGAGGAGGAACAGGAAGACAGGTCGCCACCCTCGTCGTCTTGTTGGCGGGATAGCTCCCGGGGCGTCTGAGCAGCAGAGTCGATTGGGCTTTCGTCTGATGAAGTTTCGTCTGATGAAGTTTCGTCTGATGAACTTGTCGAATCTTTGCTGAAGCTGCCCAGTCCTAACCGAAACGGTATTTGAACCGGCATTCGTGCAACGTAGCGTGTGATGCGTCGCTTGTACTGCAGGCAGAGAATAGAATGACTGGTCGTAAACACGAAGAAGGAGGTGGTTAAGGAAGTTTGCGAGGTCTGTGGAGGAAGCAAGAATTTGTTGGCGTGCATTAAGTTAGCACTTCGCTTAGCTAGAGTAGGGTAAAATTTTAGCGAGTCAATCAGAAGTGATGTTGTTTGTTGTGCTTTTGGGTGAGTTTTCCGGTCTTTCAGCTGCCTCCACCGGAAGGAGCGGCCCGGGGGAAGCAACGCAAAGAAGACCAAAAAATCCCAACACGAAGAGTAAAGTTCGATTCAGATTAGTTAGTGATTTTCAATACAAGTTTATCGCAGGATTCACCGCAATGTCCCTAGGAGTAGTCAAGTCAAGCAAATCCTCTGCCTTCCTCTAGGTCTCTAGGCTATAATCAAGACTCGTCTACTAGTTTCAGTGCACCTAAGGCCTTTATATGCTAGATACGTGATATCTACAGAGCATCAAGTAAACGGTGCCTTGGCGATGTCAAGACGGTGTTTAGTTCAGTTGCACAATCTGATGTTGACAGGTACGTACTGTTTGGCGTGTCCCAACTTTGTTCCTCCTGGTAGACAGGGAGATGGAATGGTGCTGGCTGCCAGCTGGTCACAAAATTGGGGCAAACAGACCTCTGAGTAATTTACGTAGAAAACTGTTAGTGCAAATTTCGTGTGATGAGTATGTCTAGAATTTCTTGAAAACCAGGAAATGGCAGTATCGTCATAAATTAGAAGGGTGCCTCGGTTTAACAAGGTTAAATTATTTATTTGGATCATTGAGGGACCTTTTACTTGGGGGTTGCTAACAACAACCGGTCTTCAAAACAAGGTGTCCCGCATTCTGTAGCAATTAGTGGGCGCTGGCCCACAACGCCAAGGGGCTAAATTTAGACTCGCACCAAACTGAATTCAGGTTAGGGCAAACGCGTTGATTTACGCGCTGAAGTCTGCATTCTGCCGTAGACTGAGTACCTGTCAAAATAAGAAGAAAAAAAAACGAAACGCACGCGCTCTTTGCGGAGCCGGAAACGGCGGCGACCCATTTTGATGACGTCAGAGTCCCTTGGCCTGCCAGCAAGACAAGCCTAGTCAGTGCGACAACTTTTGGTGACTTGGGCAGCAAGACAACCAGCTTCTCAGCATGCGCCTGTTTATTTTGTACTCTTTTATGAATTAAAAAGCAACTGCAGAGTTGGCACCTGCATTTTTGTTGGCATTATCTGGACGGTGGCCAAGGTGGTCGAATAAATTATCAACACCCAAATCGGAGCCAGGACCCAATAAATTTACTGGGCGCTCCAACGGCTGCGTTGCACCATGAACCTTTGTGTGTGCTCTTCTTCCTGGCAGACAACCTCACATCGCAAATAAAGACATGGCGTTACTACAAGCGTTACTACAATGACAAAACTTGTATTTTAGTTGAAGATTAAAACAGGGAAGTCGGCCAGAAAGTGGCACTCAAGTAGCTACCCTACAGTAGCCACATCCCTTTGGGGCATAGCTGCATCCACATACCCCGTCGTCACATGCACTTGGTCAAAAAGGTATCAGGGAAATTACATTAGAGCATTAAATAAACCGGCAATTACAGAGGCGAATCTTTTATACAATCAAGTTGAAAAATACTGTACACCAACTTTTGTGTTCTGTGGTTGGCACGATACTTTGCTTGGTACCCAAGTGCAGCAACCCCGCAGTCAAAAGGAGAGTAGGAGCAAGGGCGTGATGAAAACTGTCAATAACAATCCTCGCCCAATGCCATGTTGCGAGCAAACGACGAACCCAATAGCTACGACGAATAATATTATCGATTTACATTATGCAAGAAGATTTTAAATTGGTTGAAATGTGCGCCGCGCCAGTGAAGATGCAATAGTCAGCGGCAGCCGTGACAGGGTAGACGGCACGATGCTTCATTTCGCTTGCGATTTGTTTCTCTATACGTGTTGTTCTTGGCTTTGACACCACTGGAAGGTGACAAGCTACAAGGTACGAGTAAGAATCACATTTACCATCTTGTTTTTAGCATATGAGCAAGTGGTGGCTTGATGTGTTGTATTTTGTTCTCAGCTTCGCACGCCAATGGCACGTCGCTGGACGGCACAACGCCAACTGGACACGTGCCCGGTCCATTGCCGGCATCCCCACATATCACCTGGCGGGGTTGGCAACATAGAACAGGATGATTCTCAACCTGGACTTGTCAATCGTGAAACAGCTGTGATTCGCATGAAAACTGCCAGCGTAAAACTTGATATGTTTAGATTTCTACGTGAGAGTTTTAGACCACCTCAGGCAACGACTTGCCCTCAGTCTTGAGCTTGTCCTCCGGCTCCGAGCCAACAGGATGCCTGTCAAAAGTCCCCGCCATCTCCTGTGTCGACGGGTTTCTGGGTACACGAAGTAAACGGTGATTGTGATGAAGACAATGATGACGGCAAACACGATGTAGTATTCCGGCCAATCCTCTCCATACCAATGGGATTCGCAAAAGTGCTGAAGAAGCCGGCGTATGTGGAAAGCTGCGTGAGGGCGATTCCGCGAGCTCGCAGAGAGTAGGGCCAGATCTCGGCCGGGTAGGACACGACGAGAGGAGTACTGTGGTTACAAATGTTAGCTACTGGATCTACGCACATTTCTCTGTCCACTTACAATGCAATGTCGTAGAACCCGTAGTAAAGAAAGAGGAATGGGACGACAGCGAGACCCGTAGAGGTGCTGCCTGTCATTGAGAACGACCCGGACAGACCCGTGATGAGGATATAGCAGATCAACATTCCCACAGAACTCGAAAGGAACAGGAAGCGATGTCTGAGACGGTCCATCAGCTGGGTAAGACACGACGAGAGGGTGCTGCGGTCACAAATATCAGCTCCTGAACTCACACATTGATCAAGTCCACTTACAATGCAATATCGTAGAATCCGTAGTGAAGGAAGAGGAATGGGACGACAGCGAGACCCGTGGAGCTGCTGCCTGTCATCGAGAACGACCCGGACAGACCCGTGATGAGGATATAGCAGACCAACATTCCCACAGAACTCGTAAGGAAGAGGAAGCGACGTCCGAGACGATCCACACATAGGGCAGCCCCGATTGCGATTATTAGGTTCCATACTTGCATGCATCCGTTAATAAGTGTTTGGTTGGTGACCAATGTCACAACCGCGGTGTTCAACACCAATGTCTAGATCAAATTAGCTCTGCGCGGCCCTCTGGCGGTTGAACATGTCCATTCAAGAGGTGCCGGGCACGTTCTTCTCCTGGTTGGTGACCGACGTGACACTCGCGATGTTCAACACCAATGTCTAAATCGAATTAGCATCAAAATATCAACCCAATAAGAGCAGCTCCAATTGCGATTCACGGTTCCAGACTTGCATGCATCCGTTGATAAGTGTTCGGTTGGTGACCGATGTGACACCCGCGGCGTTCAACACCAATGTCTAAATCGAATTAGCATCAAATATCAACTCAATAAGAGCAGCTCCGATTGCGATTATTAGGTTCCACACTTGCATGCATCCGTTAATAAGTGTTTGGTTGGTGACCGAGGTGACGCCCGCGGTGTTCAACACAAACGTCTACCCACTCGCCACCCGGCCCCACCCCGCGCCGCGCCTCGGCCGCCGCCCGTCAACTAGCAAGATGCATCGCGCCGACGCCGACGCCCGCGCGCGGGCGGCAGGGGCAGCGGGCGGGGGGGGCGTTGGGCGGGAAGATTGTGTGTGGGGGTGGAAGATTTGAATTGGAATATGAGGAGGATTAGGATTGAGACATGGTTGGGAATGGGAAGTGGATGACAACAGGTCATGGTGTACAGTACTCTTACTACAGAGAGTAGATACTGTACACCATGACACTGTTGTCAACAGGTCATGGTGTACAGTACTCTTACTACAGAGAGTAGATACTGTACACCATGACACTGTTGTCATCCACTTCCCATTCCCAACCATGTCTCAATCCTAATCCTCCTCATATTCCAATTCAAATCTTCCACCCCCACACACAATCTTCCCGCCCAACGCCCCCCCGCCCGCTGCCCCTGCCGCCCGCGCGGCGTCGGCGGTCGTTGGTGGTCGTGGTCGTGGTCGTGGTGGGGTCGTGGGCAGACGGGTTGGCGGTTGGCGCCGCTCCTCACCAAACTCGCATGCCCGACACACCGCGGAATTTTGACCGCCACGCACAACGCTGGCTGGTATGTCGAATCGCTCATTGCCGCCTGGACTTTGGAACTCGAGACTACATCGACTCGTGGGCTTGGCGCGTCCCGTCCCTGCTCCAAATTGCTGTGCCTGTTTTCGTTCTCCCCGCCGCCCTGCTGGTTCCCGAGTCGCCGCGTTTCTGCATCTCCAAGGGCCGCCGAGAAGAGGCGCGCAGCTTTTTCAAAAAATACCATGCCGGAGGTGCCGAGGAGTCTGCTTTGGTTGATTTTGAGTTGGAAGAAATTGAGAAGGCTCTCGAGGAGGAGAGCGAAATCGCTTCCAGCACGTCCTGGATGGACATGTTCAACTCCCCCGGAAACCGTCATCGCGCCGCCATCTTATTACATTTGGTACTTTGACTGAGTAAAAGGGGGATGTTGGAGGAGGAAATTGCCGCCAGCACATCCTGGATGGACATGCTCAACATGCCGTAAACCGCCATCGCACCACCGCCGATTACACTCGACCGGAAAAGATTTGGAAGCTGTTGCTGGAGGAGAGAGAAATTACGTCTAGCATATCATAGATGGAAATTTTCAACACCTGGAAAACCGCCACCAGGCCGCCATCTGCGCCCGGTCTCTTTGTTCAACACTGAAGCGTGAGACAGGGGACCACAGGACTGGAGAATATAGAGAAAGCTCTGGAGAAGGAGAGCGAAATCGCCTCCAGCACATCCTGGATGGACATGTTCAACTCCCCCGGAAACCGCCATCGCACCGCCGTCTCCATCACCCCCATTGCTTTGACGGGCGGAGAGGGCTCTGCTGAAAAAGAGCGAAATCGCGTCCAGCACACCCTGGATGGACATGTCAACACCCGGCAACCGCATCAAACAGACATCTCCCATTATTCACGTGATTCCGGATACGCCAGGGGTTTTGTGTCTTGGTGCTGCTTCCTTTACGCGCTGTTTGAGGCTACTGGCAATGTTGGTTGGTTCGTCGCCCTGAACTTGTATCTTGGCGCGCGCGGGGTCGACGATGGCTGTAGGATGCGCCTTGCCACAATCGGTATGGAGTGCTGGATTCAAGCATGCAAATTCATCATGTTTGTGTGTGAAACCAGGCCTAAGCCCTGTTAACTAGTCTGTGCTCACTACTCTGCTCAGGCTCCTCTACTGTGGAACATGAAGAAATGTGTTGCCAGCTCTGGCTACCGATGTAAGCCGTCGCAGCGTCAGGAGCTGTCGCCGCTCAACTTAGCCCGTCACTGGATCAAACCAATGTTGCCCATTCCACTGATTCGAGCCAATATCGACACAATGGAATGAATTAAAGGTGTTTGGCAATTTTACTCCGTACGTATACCTTGGGTTGGACGAATGCCCGCTGATGCCAACTGCTCGCCGGATCAACCAAATCCCGACTTGCCGACAGGCTGCATCCAGGCTCGCAGGATAGTGGCGGGACATCACCTCGCACATTGGCGTACCGACGGACCCCTAGTCATGCAATAACACATGCACACCTCTAGCGCCTTTTTGACCTGCTGGATCCAACGGCTGTCAAAAACATATCGATGCCTGAGACCCCAACCCCGCCGTGAAGCTCGAGATTGCTTGGCTTTTACCTGTACCCGCGCCTTTCCGTTATTGATGGTTCTAACAAGCAAACTGACACGGCAGCTAGACCACCAAAACTCATGAATGTTTTCTCTTTCTCGTTATCCACCGGAAAGGATCTCTTTTGGCTGTGCAGTGCCTGTGACAAGACATCCAAAACCGACGCCAGCTCGTAGCACGCCTAATTCAGCCCTCGCCATAGTCGAAGGCGCCTGTCGCCTTCAGAACCCCGCTTTGCAATTCTTCGCAGTCGACACCACTCAACCGCACAAAAGCTCCTGCGCGAAGCCATGCCCATAGCGAGTGGCTTTGGCCTCAAAGAAATCCGGCAACTGCTTCTCCTACGTCGCGAGGTAACACAGGTTTGAACCCGCCGTGGCTATGAAGAATCTGATCCGCTGGCTTCTCGCTCTGCCGCAGAACGCGACATATGCCAAGCCAGCACTGCTTCCACGCAACCGAGTCTGCTTCTGAGCACCTCCCATCTCAAGAAAACGCTGTTCCGATACTCTCAACGTTGACCTTCCCTCGCAGGCGCAGCCGAAAGGTCCCAAACCCGACCCCCTGGCTCTACAAACGTATCTGTCACAACCGTCCGGGAACTCGCTGTGAGTTGACCACCGGTTCGCTGTTGTCCCTGCTGCTATCCCTCTATGGACGGAAACTGTTGACGGAGACTGTTGGCCGGCTCGTCGCGCTGGCTTGTGTTGTTTAGGCCGTCCAATGGACACGTTCCGCCGCGGCAGCGCCTCTTCTGACGAGAGCCACGGTGCTGTTGCTCTTTCACCAACTCATCGGCCAGGTCATGATGACTGCTTTGACTGTTATCCGTCATGATATCAATTCTTGACCTGGCGTCTTTATCAGTGCCTCGTCAGCCCGGCTGGGCTTGTCTTGGTTGCTTTCTCTAAGGCTGGCATCATCTGCGAGCTGTTTGTGGAATCTTCTTGAGGCTGTTTGGCCGTTGATCCCTTGCCACTATGGGCTTCAACGCCATCACTTGACTCGTCTCTTGCAAGCTCTCGAGGAACGGTTGGAGGCCCGCTCGGCTGGGGTTCGGTGCATCTTGTCGTCACGCAAGGTCTGCTCGTGCAAGTTGGTGTTATTGACCTACGGAACTTTGAGGTTTAAGAACTCAGGTCTTGATCATGTTACCTGGGTAAGATCTAACGGGGTAGCCGATTTCAGCGTAGACTGACGTCTCTAGGTCCCGTTTCGAACTTTCACCGGTGCAGCAACCTGATGGTATCTGCTAGTCTCGTGCCTCGTGGGGCCATCTGTCATGTATGTGCATGGCCGCATTCCAGATTCCTTTATACTCATCGATAGTCCAGTCCCATTTTTGCGACATCCGATATAGCTGCGCGCTTCCGTCCCAGTGCCCAGGGTGATGCTGATTTATCCTACCCCAGCGCCACGAACCCCGCTCGGCCATATTGATCACCCTGGGCCATGCCTGGCGCGACGGCGTCCAGCTGAGGCCACGCATCTATCCAGACAGCGACCACGGCCTTGGTCGGATCTACAGTAACCAAACCAATGAGAGAGACACGAGCTCATTCTATCCCACATGTCCGAAACACCCCTGGTGAGCCATCCGGAGCTGACAGCTGCACAGGTCGAAAATGCGACTTGCGAGGCTTTCGCGAAACTGTCACCGCAGGGTCTCAACAGGTTGGCTGAGCCTTCGGCAAATGTTGGCTGTCACGAATGGCTGGAGCTTTGTAGGCTCGGGCGATGCCTTGTTGACTGTACGACTCATGAGCGCGTCAGTGAGAGGATTCCGACCTCGTTGACAACGGCTGCTCTCTAACTCTTAGTCTTCTGAATGCCTGGCTGCGTTTCCTCCTTACTGTGAGCCCTCTTGACCTTTTTGGAGGTGCATGAACCAACTAACTGATGCATCTTGACTTGGTTTCTAGGCAAGGTTGCCACACTATGGGCTCAATCAACTCCATCAAGTAAATAAAACCGACACATCAATGTTTCCCGTCACGCAAGCCGACCACCAATTTCTTTCTTTCTCTACCGTTGCCAGGGCCGTTCCTACTACTGCCACTGCCGCCAGCTCCGTTTCTCCACCACCACGAACCAAACTGTATCCTGTTCATCATCTTGATGTCAGCTTGCTTGAAAAATGGCCGCAGAGGGCCTTTGCAGCAACCTTCGCCCTTCTCAGTTTGCCGAATTTCTTTGCTCAGCATTTCCGACACAATCTCTCCAACCGGCCGCAGCTATTTCCGATCGCTCTTCATATGGCTGTCCTTGTGGCTTGTCTCTACGGGCCCCAAGAAGACCCTAGTGGGTCTGATCGCCCGGGTCTGATCTCACTCTAGATTACAGGTCCCGATTAGAACCAGCTGAAGTGGTAGCATGTGACGCACAACTGCACATCAAGGTCCCCTGGGTCGAGGCTGGGACTGTCAACTCTTCCATACAGCTATTCTTTCAGCCCAGGTGCCTTTTGCTGCGTCCATGGTAGCAACTGCAACGTCAACGTCAACATCAGTGAGATCCTTTGAGTTTGACCGTCCCAGACTACCTCGCGCCACGTTTTGGCCCGCCCGTTACGGCAGCCGAAATGGTCGGGTCAACCCCATCATCGCCCTGACAGAAGCTTCCCGGTATTCCGCCCGGTCGAGGTTGTCGCCTTTAAAGAGTATTGTGGCCGTCGTGATCAAGTGGCAATGGCCCATTGAGGCACCGCCTTTGCAGCTTCAAAAAAAGGCCCGCCGAGTACCCAGAGTTGTGTGACGCGCATACGAGAAATGCTTGACAACCCCGGCATTGAACATATTCCGGCTTCGCGAGACTCGTTGCACGGATCACGCCACTTCAGCCTTTGGTTTTTCACCTTCATCAAGCTCTTCTTTTACGTCGTGGCGAGGAAATAAACCTCGAGGCTCTTTCAATTTCGACACACGAGATTGATGTGCTTCTTAATGCCGACTCTCAAAATCCTCTGCACGAGACTCCTTGAATCACCCAGAAGCAGCTTCTCCCTCGGCCGAGCCCAAGATCAAACCCCATTCTCACTGACCTCAGTTGACTCTAGCAGAAGTAGGATCGGGCGCTAGGGCTTGGTACTGAGATCACCTTCTCTCGGCAGAAACAGAGACGCGGGCGTCTTCCTCTATGCACACACACTTGGGAGCTTTCAGAAAAGTGCGACGACCGTATGTATTAAGGATTCTGCGACTCCATCCTCAGCGGCAGAACCTGGTTCGGCTCATGCGTGAGCATAACCTTGAGCAATAAAATAAATTCTCATGTTCCTCCATCATTTTGCAAAAGCTCACCAACCGCCTCGACCATGGAGAATCGGATATTATCAATGAACCACAGATTGCGTTTTGCGCCTTGGCAATCGCCAGAGAGGACGTCTCCCTTGCAGAACGAGTGTAATGAGAGACCAGTTTGTTGAGCCAAATTGGAATCGGAGACGATTCCCAGGTCCTACAGCCTGTTAAACACCCCATTGATCGACCCGGGAGGCAAGAAACATTTCGCTGCACTAGTGAAGCGAGATATGCCAACCCGCTGATCAAAGACTGCAAGACGAATCACAAGATGATCGATGATGTGATGCGGCGGGACGAGTGCCGTCCCGGGTAAAGAGACGAATGATGGGACCGACCCAAAGAGCCCGACAGGTGCGATACCGCAATGCTAAAAGATGGGAGGGCGCCGCCATCGAGTTTTATTTAATATTTCCTCTGTCAATGAGGGCAACTCCTCTCTCGAGAAGGACACAGTGAGCATTTGGCACAAGGCCAACAACAATAAGGAGAGGAACAATGAGGCTTCTGCCCAGCCCAGTGACAGTGACCAAGATAACGCGACTGCGATGAACTACCTCAAAGGGTTTTCAAACCTCAAAGGGGTCCTTGAACCTTAGTGCCAGCTCGAGTCAACGGCGTGTTGGAGTCTACTGGTGCCTATGACAAGGCTCAAGGTTTTTGTAATGGACCATGAAGGTCTTCAGCGACCTCATATTTTCACAGGTTGAAGGGGACAGAACCAAACTTCGCGAGAGCTTCTATCGGAGATGCCTTCACCTTTCTGGACACGATACGATAATAAAAAGACTGGCAGACCTGCTATAATCCATGAGATAATAGTTGCAGGAGTCTACACAACCGCTTACCGCAAAGTTGGAAGGAATTTCTTTCTTTAACTGCAGTCTCAAGTTACTCTTCAACCACTTCTTAAAGCATACAAAATATCACCTCCAGCAGTCACAACATTAAGCCTCTATCTCTGTATCACAAAGAAACTCCTAGTAAGTGTAGCGCTCAGAGCCTCAGTCAAGCACTCGTGGCTAACCAGGCAGGCCAAGACTTCAGACCAGCCGCGCTCTACCTTTGGCTCAAAAATCGCACAAGCACCTTCTATCCGCACGGCAATAAGTACAGCTCTCAAATTCATCAACCTATAACCAGCGGCTAACCGGCGCTGAAAGCAGAAATGAAGAAGTCCAACCCAACCGCCACTACAGCAGTCCTTACCAGACTGATGGAGAACTGCGAAGACCGTACAATACGCAAGAAGGGGGCGGCGCCTTAAAGGACAAGATAAACAGGTCCAGGGGCAAGAAGAACAGCAAGATCAGCAAGGCTGACAAGCAGCTGCTAAAGGACTTGGGCAATGCCCAATAAGATTGTTCATCGCAGTAGCAGGCACAGTTTTGGGGAGGGGGGCACGATGAGGGCAGTTTAGCCTCGTTGCTCAGGAGGGGGGCGCCGCCATGCATGCTGACTGAAATCGCAATCGAGATCGAGGCGGTGACCAAGGGGACAACTCTGCAGCTTCGGAACGTCAAGATCTGTAGTGACGAGAAGGACTATTGTGTTGACGACTAAGACCTCGATGCAGATTACCGCAAGCATGGCGAGAAGATCAGATTTGGGGAGAAGTACTTCCCAACCAGAAAAGTCCCCCCTTTTATATCCCATTGGGAACCCTGGTTCTGCCGTCGAAGATGCGCCCGGGACATTACAGCAGACAGTCCAGTACCTGCGATTGGGTTGATGGAGGATGTGAATTAAACTAGAATTATACCTATGCCAGAGTTAAGGCTCCACTTCAGTGGTATTCGGTACGGAGATTGTGCTGACACGGGGTGCAGGCAGCTCATGATCCAAGCCAGTTGCGAACCCTCAAGCACACTACGAAAAAAAAAAAAGTGATGCCCACCGGTATTCTAGGGTTGATCTTGTCCCTCTCTGCCCAGTTCCTTCTAGTGGCAAGTCGGAACCTGAAGCGGCAACAGAGAATTCTAAAAATAACGACAGGCACCTGCCGATGGTGTTTTTGTGTCGTCTCTGTTCCGTGTCCCTTTTGTGCGCGTGCGATTCCTTTGCATACGAGTGTTTCCATCGCACTTCGCCTTTTTCATCCTGAAATTCTTCTTATTTTATTCTTCTGTTGCGTCAGGCTCCATCGTCACTCCTTGTTGCAGGCATACTGTATCCTTCCTGCGCTTGTTTGGCGTTTGACAATTCTAATATCCGCTGTCGATGCATCGCCTGGGTATCGGATGGCCCCGGCCCGTGATTCTTTCTGCAGGCTCGACTCAAATAGTCTTGGGGACATGTGAAGACTTTCCAAGACGAATGATTTCTTTCTCGGCATCGCCAAAGAACACCACAGATGCCCTAGTTGATCATAGCTGCCACTTGGAGTGGTTAGATAAACAGCTCCAAGAAAGCAATCAAGTTGCATGATGACCGGTAACTGGGAAATGTCTCGGAGTGTCAGAAATACGATCGCATCTTCCCGAATCAGCACCTTCGTATCCATGACAACGGCGGCAGTGACAGGGGCGACGGAGATGAGGTGACGGGTAGACGGCTGATGTCGTTGTGGCCATGCCTCTAGCCTCATGGTTTCCTTTGATCTCTTGGGATTTTGAGTTCGCCGACGATGCTAGAGCAGTAGCTTTGGCGGTGCAGCACGTCAACTGGCCATTGAGTGATCTGCGGGTTCCCGCTTCACCGAGTCTGCGATATTTGGCAAACCGCGCTTCAGCTTAGAGCGACGGAGGAACATTCCAGCCCGGGCTGCTGCCTCCATCGCTTTGCAGGTGTCTTGACAGAAATGGTGACTGCGGCTTTGCGAAACATGATTCCGTTTTAGCGAAAAGAGGAGCGGTAGGCGCAACCAGATGATCTAAAATGGTGCGTACAATAGTGTTGGACAAGGGCAATCTTTCTGCCCCGGCAAAAGGCCATCAGCTTAATCTTGCAAGTGAATCGTAGATAAAGTTGACCCCTCATCAATTTAGATGGCTTCCCGATCGGCTCCAACGCAAGCCATTAACGTCACGAGACCGTAAAAGCCTTTCATCAGGTGCCTGGCTGGAGGAGAACTCAAGAGCACATGGGGAAGGTTCAGGAACACATCGGATATCTTTCATCGGTACGAACAATAGCTGTTGTGAGGGCTCGATGGCCGGGTCTCTCTTGACTGTGTCCTAATCCTCTCCATTCACCCCACTTGTTCTTCTGAGCCAGTTCACCTCCTTCCCTTATTTGTCCGTTGCCTTTCTCTCCTTCCGCTACTTGCCCGTCGTCTTTCTCTCCTTCCTCCATTTTCGCTAAAGGTTTCTCGATGGTCTCGGGCGCTTTGACCCTTCGGCGGGACTTTATTTATTGCCATATCTCTATAATAGACACCTTTCGAAGCTCTGGATACAATTGTCAGAAATGCAATATGACTTAGTACTTGAGGCATCCAAAACATACCCCGCAATGCTTCGGTATAGTCCTTGTCATCGAGCTGCGACGGACCGGAGTCGTCGATCTCTGATACCATGAGAGAAGCTGGCAGTAGGTCCGACGCCTACAAGTTCACAGGTGGGACAATGGTGAAGTAGATAAAAAGCGGGATAAGGATGCACAAACACAAGACGCAAGCTCCAATTCGACTTTGGAGAATGTTTGAACCGGTGACATTGCGGTCACGTGCTAGTCCTGAGGCTTGCAGGGCATCACGTAGCTGCCTTGATCAAACACCAAAGGAAGCTTGTAGATTGTGGAAGGGCGAACGTGCAGCCGCCGGCCAGAAAGCAACAAAGAGCTGCCAACTCAAAGGCCCGTTCGTTTATGAAATGCTTGAGGAACGGGGGTCTTATGAGCGAGCGGGCCTGGAGCTAGAGAAAGGTCCTGCTAAGCCTCGGCCGCTGGAAGCTACAAGATAAGATGTCCTCGCTTAGCCAATGCCACAATGTTCTCAACTGGGGCCTTTCTCCGTAGTCCACATCCCCTCTTGAAGCGGGTCGCGATAGTATCGTTGGCCATGGGCTGTAATAACGGCTCATCATTCTTATCAGACTCCTCAAACTTGTTGGATTCATAGGATTCATCAGAATAATCAGGTTTTTCATTGTGGGGTTTCTGCTCTGACTTATCGTGGTGGGGTGGTTCAGCAACGGTGGTTGTCAACTTTGTCAGTCCGTGGGGCATGTCGAGCGTGAACACTTCTCTATCAGTAACTATTAGCTATTAGGAGCCTTCCCGCCCTTTCTTTTCTTGCTAGACGCGAACTTTTTACTACAACGTCAAAAGAAAAAGGGTAGGCAGTGTATTTGAGCCATTGTGAGCAGGAAGGGCTTCTCCAATTTATCCCTTGGCTAAGAGTTGCCGTACCTCATTAGTCGCTTTTTGGATGACCTCTACCCATTGTATAACTGTAAAAGCAGGCGGCAAGTCATTCGTGATGCGGGGAGATGCGCTAAAAAAAAAAAAAACAAGCAAGGTCAGCACTAGGCTATATGGGTCGGCGGAATTGTTAACAGCCTTGACTACCATCTGCAATTTCTGGTGTTTTGTGACATTATCACCGAGTTCTTGCTTGGTCATATTATAGGCTCCCCGCAGTGGTCTGTGGTAACGTTCCACTTTCCCAAAGCTGTTTTATGCTTCAAAAGATACTTTGTCGGTACTAATCATCCATGATTATGCAAATTAGCGCATCGCTCAAGTCAAAAATTCCTTCCTGCATCATAAGCAATCCAGTCCAGAGGTCACAAATAACTCTCAATCCAACATGCTCGCAGTGCATCTCGCATATGCTTTGTCTTTTCTGCTTTTAGGTTGAGAAAGCGGGCTGCTTGGAAAGATGTGGTAGAGTTACAAGGCCAGCAAACATCATAATTGACGTTGCAGCTAGATAAGGAAGACCACAATCGGCGCTAAAACCCCATCCCTTTGAGTGCGGACTACAGGGTATTTACACTGAGCGCGGAGGATTCCTGCCTAAAATAAACTGGCAGCGACTGTGGATCTTGGATCCAAAGTCGGGAATATTTCTATCACCATACTAGCGGTTGGTGTGAGAATGGCCTGCTGACGCCGGCCCGGTTGGGGCCAGATTGGCTAGGCTGGTGGCTGCCATGTTTTCGGGTGGTTTTTCAGGTATATTTCGGTCCTATTGGTACTTCCTTTACCTCTTGTTGTGAGATCGGCCGTGCCAGGCATCGGCCTTGTGTGGCTGTCGCCCCCGAGGCTAGATGACGCCCTTATAGCTCCACCCTTAGTCGCTAGCGTCATATTTCCTCCGTTGTGTTCAGGCAGCTGTGACTATCAGAGAGTGCATGGAGGCCGTGACCGTAAGGATCATGTGCCACTCAAAGATGGTCTTTACCTTTGTGTCTCAAAGGTTTTCCTTCTCGAAGTTTTCATCGTGTATAGTTTGGCGGAGGGAAATGACGTCAACACCCAATCTGCTACCATAGGGTAGGTTGAGCGATGAAATGGAATGAAACGTCAACTTGAGCCTTTATGTGAGGATTCAAGTGGGAAGGAGACAATGACAGTGAGAGGTTAATCGTACCGATGGATTAAAAAAGTCTACTTGTTCCGCGGGCGACCGCGTTGAGCTTTTCCTACGAGAATAGGAACTTCAGAAATTTGATGTCAATTAATTTTCGTACAAGTGAAATAAATGAGGACGACAAGAAATATAAGTGGAAAGATTTACTTCTAATGGGAAAAGCAAGCGGCAGGATCAACCGAGTGATCCAGGAACCAGGCATACGCATAGCATTCCACAGCAGGGAATCAAAGAATTTAATCGAATGCTTTAAATCCTGCACCCTCACCGAAAGCGACCGGCGTCAGGGTCATAAGGTTCAACTAACGTGACGATGGGGAACTTGCAAAGATCTTCAACTGGCCGGGCTTAGCAAGATTCGTAGTCAACAGATGGATAAGCTAGCATCGTGCGTTTTTCAGTGTCCCTGTGAGTGCGGGATACCTGCGCCTGGGTCAGGGGCAAGGGGGCCCAGCGAATTGAAGAGCATAATAAATGGTACATCTTTTCTCGCCCGATTTGGGTTATAGAATAACTGTAAGCAATTGCCGAATCTGCACAAAGCCAAATTGTACTACCTAGAAAGGTATGGTGACAATGACAGCCGGCTATTTCCACTAACCATTGTTAATGACCTCTTTTTTTATAACGCCCTGGCCGACCTAGATGGGCTACTTAACAGACCATTCACCAGGTATTTGCTTTATAGACAAAAGTATACTGTGAATTAGGCGCAGAATCCATCGTAATTTAATCCTAAAGTCATTGATGCCACTTGCGATCACCTTTCCTTTGCCGGTGTCTTTTGGGGCGGGTGCGTGGTGCAACTATCCCGCACTTCAAAAGATGGTGTTTTAGGCTAGTTATGGCCTTGATGATCAAGCTGCCGCTTCGATTATGGTATTAAATAGTTTGTCCATCGAGACGGCACGATGGAGATTGGTTGAGACCCTCATAATGATTGGATTGCTGCCGTAGGTCCCATGATTTGATGAGCCCGGTGTCGGCCGCAGCTGTGAGATACCTGTGGTTCCAGTCAGCGCTCAGGGTGTTAACAACTGTATTGAAGTTACAACGAGCTTGACCGTACTTTTATATGAAATCACGCTCGGGTCTGATTGAACTCACCCTTGACAACTGTCGTGTTTAGGCGAGGCAACTGACTATCAGAGGGTGCGACACAAAACACCATACTGAACCACACACGATGCTAGCTTATCAATCTGTTGACTACGGATCCTGCTGAGCCCGGCCAGTTGAAGATCTTTGCAAGGCCGTGATCGTCACATTGGTTGAACCTTATGACCCCGACGCCGGCCGCAGCCTTAAGCAGCTAGCAGCAACAGTCGCTATAACAGACCTAGATAGACCTTCCTTTACTATCCACCTGGAATCATAACTGTTTGGCAGTATTTGGCGGATTACAAAGGTTCCAGTCACGATGTTTCCCGTGCACAAGCTGACATTTTGTAAACCCCACTCAAGGTATCAGATAAATTCTATACCTACTACCCTTGCGCAGAGCACTGAATGATCCGCAAGGATGTTTCTTGTCAAATGAAAGCTCCAGAAATATGAAGATGACAGCGGTTTTGACAAACTTGAACACATGAGGTGTTGTGGTGTAAGCAACGTGCCGTGAGGAAACAAAGTACTGAGATGAAAAGTATGCGGCCTGCATCGCCACACAAGGGATCCAAGAAAAAAGTGTGGATGGAAACGACAATGATAGAAATTAAACTGAACAGCGCCTTTTTCTAGAAAATTGCCGACAAACAACGATAAAGAACGTGATGGAAGAAATGAGTATTGCCAAGGAACTGCTGACGATTTTTTTTGGAGAGCAATTATGTGCAAGGACGAGGGACAAACTACGCTGCAGACGGGCAACGAGCTCAAAGATTACCTGCAACGCATGTGAAGGACTGGAGGATGGCCCAGCGCCGACCAACCCCCATCCCTTCTCCCGTTCAGCCTAGCCGCGCGACAGAGGTTGTGACTCAGCCGCAGGGGTGCAGCCGCAGGGCGAGGAGAAGCCTCTGGAGAACGCCTCTGTAAGACTGTCTGCTGTCCACTGAATCGCGGCATATGTGGCCTAGAATATGATTCCTATGCCAGCGCAGCTCTTCTTTTGACAGGACAAGCTAAGTTTTTGCAGGTCTTTCACGGAGCCATGGCACCATTTTCTCGGCAGGAGAATGGAGGCTTTCAAGCACTAATAAACAATCAGGAAATGCACATTTCCTCATACCTGAGTTGTGCGTCCGTTGCAAGATACAGCTCAGCTTCCAGTTCCGACGATTCCCTGCTGCCACTCACCTGCATCTCAATACCACCTCGCCGATAGCCTTAATTGACCCAGCCCCCAAAATTATCATGGAATGATGGATCATCTCGTATTTGGACCATTTGGCGCAGAGTTTTCCATGTTGTGCAACCCCAGATACGTCAGTGGCGACAGTGATACTGGAGCGTACAGCTTTCACGCCTCAGGCCAAATACGCGGTCGGGTAAACATTGTCACCGCCAATGTGTAAAAAGCTCAGCGAATGCGTTCAAACGTTTGATAGTGACGTCTCCCATCTGCGCCAAGATCCAGATGGTATGGCACCCGTCTCCCGGGTCGCGAATTAGAGCCCAGGAGTGCTGCAGGTGAGATGATGGGATCTGAATGTTCACCTACACTGCAGCCCTCATGATTGTCAGTCCGAAACCTTGCTGGATGAGGCCCTTGCGAAAAGATAATAGGTCATGATATTTTAGCTAAACCAAATAAAAATAATACCTAAATAAATAAAATCTCCTAGGTTTTATTCTTAGGGGTTATTCTTAGGATTATTTTGGCTGGTCTGGCATGCAGAGTAGCCGTAGCGGGCATGTACCTCTGTTACAATCATTCAAGGGCCGGACTGTGTGTCACATGCTTGACGCCTCAAAAGCAGAGCTGGCCAATACAGACGATTTTCTGAGCTATCGCGATGAGTGGCTCGAACTTTCATCACCAACGAGGAACACACTCAGCAGGCTTCCACGATCCAAAGCAGCACACAATCTGTTTAGTAAACGATCGGTGTGCCAAATAAACACAGCTATCATAAGATTGCAAATGAGCTATCACAATTCCGTGAGATAGTGTTATGTTTAGGATCCTAAAAGCGCTCAGGTGGGCAGTCTTCAGCTGAGTTGACAGGGGTAGTGAGACATGTCTTCTGCACCTTTTGCTTTTTTCTCGAGAAAACGAATCAAATCGCCGCCATCACCCTCCATTGTACCACATACAACGCAATGAATAGTTGCATCGCATGTGGACTGCGCCAACTGGATTTCGTTTGTTTGCTCTCTTCCAAGGCAGCCATCCGACTCGCAAATATTAGGGGTGCGGCTGATCCCCCCTCTCCAACGTTCCCGTCTTTCTAGCCCTTCATTCTCACAATTGTCGAATGGTCGCTGTCTGCCTACCCACCACGATGAGACCAGAACTGATCGCATCCCGTTTGATGCCGACGCAGAAACGGCCAAAGGGTCCTAGCTGGATACACCGCATTCCTAATGAGATCCTCAAATCCATTACCAGCTACCTCGAGCAACCAGACATTAATTCTCTTTGCCAAGTTTGTCACACATTTGTCCTTCGGTTCCAGCCTATCCTTTTGCAGCAGGACCTCCATGACGGCATATACAATTCTCTAGCTTGGGCGTGCTGCTATGGGGATAAAAGCCTTGGCGAATTATGCCTCGCAACTGGAGCCTCTCCCAACGTGTGCTTCAGCAAGCCTGCACTGGGGCAATCCTTCCAATTCAGTAGGGTTACAATTGAGCAACTCTTCGAAGACAGTAGGGAAAAAGTCAAAAAATGCTCTGTATATCCAACTAAGAAGATGTCTGGAATCCCACTCCTTTCCGCAGCGGAACTTTCAGGCTGCACTCCTCTCATGCTGGCAGCGAAACGAGACCGGTTCGAATTGGTCCAACTTCTTTTGAGCTCTGGAGCTGATTTGGTCCATCAACACGACGATGGTCCACAGCCGGAGCCACCATATAGTTCGCATCCGTGCTACGGTCCTATTAGAGACGCCGACCATTTCTATCATGAGGCTGCCATCTCCTATGCGCGCTCCATCCGAGTCGCGAACGCTCTTTTTGAATCAGGAGCTGCAGACTCCATCAACCTCGTTGGAGGGTGTGGATACACCCCCTTGGAATCGGTCATTTCCTCTTCCAGCGTTTATCGATGCCGGGAGCGAGGTAGGGTGGAAGAGCCTGAACTCCACAAGCTTGTACAGGTCTTTATTAGCCATGGAGCATCGCTTGGAGTGCCCCATTCCAGGCCTGGATGCCTTGTTGCAGCCATGTCAACGGGATACATGAGCGTTGTGCAGCTCCTGATAAACAAGATGCAGATTGGCTCTGGGGACTACAGCACAGATGAGAGCATGGCAATGTTGATTTCGCTAGGACAAAACCCGTATCCTAGCCACATGCTCCCATTTTCTGAGCCTGATCTGCTTTCCATTCTCGCCTATTTCCTC
Organism: Calonectria hawksworthii; assembly: GCA_020975415.1. NCBI lineage: Eukaryota > Fungi > Ascomycota > Sordariomycetes > Hypocreales > Nectriaceae > Calonectria > Calonectria hawksworthii. The sequence continues at coordinate 622,632 of JAHXZK010000006.1, forward strand.
GAGGCCGGGGTCCCTCCTAACACTGTTCTCCCAAAACTCGGGTCGATGATGGATGCGGCTGTGGAATACCGTAGTGTCGCGTCGATTGAATTGCTGCATGAATGGAAAGCGGACCCCAATTTTACGACCACGGTATGCCTGGCTCCGCTGTCTGCCGAAGTGTTTGCCCATAGACGTCCCATTGTCGGCGATAGTCTCTTTACCTATCTGATGAAGCTCGGGGCTGATATCAACCAGCCTTCTTTCTGGGAGCAAGGATTCACTCCGTTGATGTTTGCAACAGCCGACATGATCAGCAGCGACGTGTTTTCGGACATAATGTCCCTGGGCGGAGACAGGAGCGTGTTTCGCGCTTGGTCTCCCAGCTGCCCTCGTATGTCTGTCCTGCAGTGTATTGTTCGTGGCCTCCCGAGTTCTATCACGTGGCGAGATAACTCAATCGGCTCTTCCGAACGAGAGATGATTCGTTTCAGGTTCACCGACACGATGTCGTATTTCACGGACCATAACCGTCTCCCAGATATTGATTACGACCAACACGCTCGTGAAGCCAAATTCCATGCATTCATCAAGCCGGGCCTCTTGCCTTCTCTTTTTTACACCCACGAAGGGACCCATATCGTCAATTGGGCCATAGGGAATATTTCATCATTGTATCAACTGGGGTGGGCCCTGGATTATCTCATTCCGTACTATGCCAAAACCAAGCTCCCTTCGGATCAAGAGTCGCCGCTTCTCACCTACTTTTCCAAGCATTGGGTGCGCGAACTTCTCGCCGTCGGCACGTTGAAACAGACCTATCTACTCTGCAAAAAGATCCTAGAAGCGGGACACGTGCCGAAAGATGTCAGGAGCCAGGGCGGAACTCTTTTGCATCACGTATGCAAGTTGCGGCAGACTTTCCCCAATCGCGGAACTTGGTATGCTGCTTTTGAGCTTGAGACTTGCCCGGATTTTGACCAGCCTACCATGGAAGGCTCAGTTGAGTGGCTTGAGGAGCTTCAGGCAGAGGGAGAACCAACCCGCATCGTTCAACCGGATGGTTACCTATCCGTTTGTCGAATCAAGCCTCGGTACATGAATCGTAGGCTGTACGTGATTGGAGGAATGGTGGACCTGTTTGTAAAAAGTGGTTTCGATTTGTATGCCGAGGATGACGATGGGAAAACAGCCTTTGAGTACATCAAGGATGATCGCATTTGGAGAGCGTGTTCGCCTGAAATTAGGAACGCTGAAAAAGAGGCCGAGATCTTGGGACGAAGAAAGTCAACCATGTGAGGAGAAAGGTTACCAGCGGTGGGGCTTGTGCAACAAGGATGGTTATGAATTCATGATGACCAGCTGCAAGGGAAATTGATCTACCACGGATGCTTTTTCTATAACGAGACAGCTGCAGATGTGATGTCCGATGAACTAATGCACCCTCCCAACAGCTGCGCATTGAGTTTAATCTCATGACACGACACTCATGTAAAGTTATGCACCCGCCTTCAAAGAGTTTGGAACAGTATTCAACCTGGCCGTACGTATCCCAGGCTTTGGACTCGGGCCGTCGGGACACAACGCCGAACAACCGGCGGCCCGGTGGGTACGTAGGTTTTATGAATACATAGTTGCACATCGCCGCCTATACATCCATGTCGCATTTCATAATAACTCTGATCTTTAAGATTTTATGCATGCCAGGTTTCTATCTACCTTCATCTCATCCACAATGATAATCGCACACCCAGCCACAGCTTTCTGCATCTCTGCATGATGTGATGGAGATGGCTGGCGCGATTCGGCCTAGCCTCGGAGCAAATATTGCAATTAGGTTTCGTGTGTTAAACACGAAGGTGGTCTCTTAATATCTGCAAAAGATTGAACTTTGCTCCGAGAGTGATCACCAGCTGTCCTCGTGGGTGCGGAAGTCTCGGGTCGCTCAAACATCACAATCGGAGAACGCGCAATCTGTCTAATATTGAGAGCTGAAAGGCGATACTCAACGTCGACGATGATACTGAATTCTATCTTCGTATATCGCAATCCTTCAAAGTTGCATCTCCAGGTGTGTGGATCACGTATGCAGGCTTTGCGAGAGCCTTGAAGCCACTCCCTTATCAGAATGAAACAAATCAGACTCCACCTGTGCTCAATGACGCTTGCCATATCATATTCCATACCCACTTTAGAGAATATACTCAAAGTCCAACGATTTGTCTCCTTTTTCGCCATTATCAGTCACGCCCTCGGCAATTTGCTTGGCTTTAATCTGGTTCCTTCTTCTAAGGATCAGATAAATGACAATAATGCCGCACCCTGCCATAAACTCCACTCCTAAGCTAACGGCATTTCCGAGGATATATCTATCGATATTAGCCGCAATCAGAGACGGTGCTGTTATTTTAGTCACTCACCTAGGCGCAGTGTGCGTTGGGTAAACTTGTCCTGAGACGACGCCCGAAATGTTTGCGATGGAGACAAAGAGTGGCAAGGCTGCACTTCGCTTGTGGTCTGGCTTGATGTTGTTCGAGACCCAGGCGACAAGTAACGTGTTGTAGGTATATACTATTGCTGAATTAGTGGTGATATCTCGCATGGTACCGCGTTTCTCACCTCCGGAGCACAGGAACATGGCAAAGTATCCGGCACCGGCCACCGGCGTGCCAATTGGGATCGCATAACCGACGACGACGATTAACGGCACAAAAACAGCAACCACTGCCCTCTTTTTCAGGCGATCCGAAATGGAGCTGATAGTAGCAAGAATGATGCAGCCAGTGAGATAAACGGGGATGGTCAAATAATTAACTTGAAGAGACTCATACCTGCGACAGCGTTAGTGAGTTATGCTGTAGCAGTAAACAATTTTTAACTCGCCCTAGGCCTCGAATGATGGTTGGCAAGAACGTTCCAAACCCAAATAGAGGAATTCCGGCACAGAAGAGGCTCAGGGCAGCTACCCATACGAGAGAATCCGTGAATGCCATCCAGACATATGACCACGAGAACTCTTCAGACCCTGTGTACGCGACATCTCTTATTCTTCGGTCTTTCATTAGTTGCTTCTCATCCTCTTTCAAGAACCAAGCATTGTCCGATGAATGAGGAAGAGCAGCCCAGCAAACCAGCCCAATGAATATCGAGATTGCGCCTTCGATGATGAACAACCACCTCCAGGCAGCGATTCCCAGTCTGTCTCCCATCATCTGGATACCGTAGGCGATCAAGCCACCGAAGGCTCCAGCGATAGCCGTAGATCCGTACAGGACAGCTATTCGCTTGCCCTGGCTCTCACGCGGGTAGATTGTTGAGATCAGGAAACTCAGGGCTGGGAAAATACCCGCCTCGGCGAATCCCAGGGCGAGCCGGAGACCAACCGCCTGGGTATAGTTGTGGATGAACCCAGTTCCTAGGGTTACGATGCTCCAAAACACAATTGCGGAGGCAATCACTGTATTGGCTCCGAATTTCTTGACGGCCAGAACCCAAGGGATCTCGAAAATTACATATGTGACATAGAATAAAGAGGTGATGTTGGCAAAGTCGTTGCCTGTTAGATTCAGGTCCTCCTCAAACCCAAAGATTCGTGCATTTCCTAGGCGTGCACCATTAGATCCTGGAACAAAAAGGTGCTATGGCTTCCGAGAATACCAATATTGGTCCTGTCCAGGTTGGACAAAATTTGAATGATGACGAACTGTGGCAGAACCAGCCGATCGAATTTTCGGACAATTGCCTTTTCCTTTTCTGGGTCAATAAAGGGCGCACTGGTGACATTTTCGGAGGAGCCGCAGGCCTCGGATCCTGGCGATGCATTGATGGACGGGGATTTGAGGTCCTGCATTGTGTGATGGCTTGTTGGAGGGCCGGAATGGGTGGTGCTGGGTAGGAGTGATGCCTATGCAGTTGAGAAAAGCCTACCGAGAAAGAATAAAGTCGTCCCAACAGGATCAGGTCGGGGTTGTAGAAGACCACTAGGATAAAGAAATATGCACACAGATCGCTTGATAAACCCCCGGGTGACTTTGCTTGTATCGGAATAGCTTTTCGGTCTGCAGCCGACATTTGGAGCCTAAGACAGTTTGAGCGAACGATAAGTTAAAGCAGAGCAGGGGAGCATAGATAGACGGAGAGTGACGGGCCAAATACAGGGATGTTTTAAGGTCGGAGTGCAGATCTAATAGCGATTCGATCTTGCCACCATAAATGTGCTATCGGGCGAACGAAAATTACCAGGAAAGGCAGGCAATCAATAGCAACTCACTTCTTGGCTTTCCATGCATGCGTCGCAGTAAACTCACAGTAAGCATGGGGCGATACTTATCAACAACTCTTCATTCGTCAATGGACCCTGTCAGTTGGGCGGGGTTGTTGGATCTTCCACTCTTGACCCCGGCCGCACTTGTCTGGGCATGTCCACAACAAGATTAATCGTGGCGGTGATATGCAGTAGGCTTGATACGAGCGGTCGCGCCTTGGCGAATGATACAGGCTCGTGCACAGTGAGGGGATGTGCATATAGATTATGCCCATGATCCTTCTTCCTAAAAATTCACATCATAAAATTCAGTGCCCTTCAAGTTTTATTGTATGGATTTAGGGTAATATTTGTCCTTAATTGTCATAAACTAGTACTAGTTTGTAGTAAAGTAGGTAACAAAAGATATAGTTCCGTTGACATGAGATGCAAGCACCTCAAGGCACTTTATGAATAACCCTCTACCCCATCTACGGGGTCTATACTGTATTTATATGTATTCTAAGAAGCCAACCGTTCGTCTTAGATGAATGGTCCAGCGACCGTCTACTTTCTTCCCATAGCACGCTCAATCTCCACGAGCGCAGCGAGGACCTTCTCATCATACTGCCTGCGGCTTACAATTTGCAGACTCACGGGAGCGTTAGCGAATTTCTCGGGGGTGTACATGTCGTAAATAAATTTATCCTGTGCGTTCTTGGGCGTGTAGTTGACGTCCTTGGGATCCTTGACTGGATCCACTGTCGTGACGGGGAAGACAGCACCTGGGTAATCCAGCAGATTCCATTGTGATGTGTATCCCCAGTAACGCGACTGATCGTGAGGTGTGGCAGCACCAAATGAGGGAGGGCAAAGAATGACGTCAATTTCTCTTCCATCCTTGGCTCCGGTGCTCGTCCAGGCACGAGAGTAGGTTGCGCGGTACGCGTCTCGAGCGAGACAAAGCTATTAGAGAGTCAGTATTTCAATCGGGGTCACAGTGTTCGTGGCAATATCTCACCTTCCAGAGTTCACTCTGCGTCAGGTTTTTGACCGTGGGTTGCTCGTGAATGATAAACTTGGTCAACGGCAGGACAGGCTCTCCCGCCTCCTCGAGAAGCTCCTTGACCTCCTCGCCTCCATCAGGCCAGTACAAAGCCGAAACAATGTCCCAGGCTTTGGCGTGGTCGAGCCCCAAGGACTCGACGTCCCAATCAACCACCTCCATGCCAGCCCTTCGGCATGCCTCTGCAACCTCCTTCAGGGCGCGGGTCATGGGAGGATGGGGCTGTACAACACCATCCCACCACATGACGGCCACTTTTAGAGGTTTCGTAAATGTGTAGGGTGTCCATTCCTTGGCTGTTAGGGACGGGTCCAGGTGCCAGGGCTTTGATGAAAGGGCGACTTTCATGAACAATTCCAGCGAATCACGGTCTACCGCCATCGGTCCCACGGTTGAGAAAATTGTCTCTCTTCCGGCCATGGCACTTCGTCCTCCTGCAATTGAAACCCGTTTCACACTTGGCCTAAGTTTTTGTGTCAGCACAATCCATAAACAGAAAAGGTGGGTCCGTACTTGAAGCCGTAGATACCCACATGCGCGGAGGGGCATCGAATGCTGCCGCCAATATCACCACCAATACCCTAACGTCTGTTAGATAAAATAACCTCTCTCTACAGTCGACAGCACCTACAAAGATACTTCCGCGCATCCCCAGAAGGGCGGATTCGCCCCCGCTGCTGCCTCCGGGTGTCAGGTTGCGGTTGTACGGGTTAACTGTACGTCCGTAGACATTGCTGTGAGTTTCTAGGTGCATAATCGTCTGTGGCTGCGTGGTTCTCGCGTAATAAACACAACCCTCGTTCCAAAAAGTGTCGTACAGCACATTTGAGCCATGCTTTTTGCCAATCCAAGCAACAAAGGAAGCTGTCGTGGTGACGGCGCCATCTGGACCCACCATACCCTGGTGTTCCTTGGTCGAAATAGGCAATCCGAAGAGCGCTCCTTTAGCTTCTGGAAGTGAGTCTAGTTGCTTTGCTCGAGCAATTGCTTCGTCCCACAGGAGCTCGGTTAGGCAGTTGGTCTGCTAGTGTCAGAAAGTTGTGCGGGGTTGCAAAATGGTACCAACTTACTGCGGCTTGGGCCAGAGCTGCTCTTCGCAGAAAGGCTCTTGTTACTTCCTCGACCGAAATTTTTCTTTGCTTCAGAATATCCAAAAGTTCCGTCACGCTGTAGTTCTCGGTAATCTCAATCTCCCGAGGTGTCAATGTGGCTTTCGCCAAGTCTTGTGAGCTCAGGGGCAGCTCGCTCTCGCTGGGGACGCCCTCTAGCTTGGGCTCGACTTTGGCGAGGGACGCATCGCGCTTGGCCCTTGCCCAAGCTACTTTGTCCTCCCAAGACTTGAGCTGCTGAACGTCGGTCATTTTTTGGCTTGACCGTGGTGGGTGGTGTTTAGTGAAGGATATGAGCTGAGGTGAACGATGCCTGAAACAAAATGTGAGACTGGGAATAAAAAGGTTCAGGTTTGAAATCCAGCTTGGTAGTGCATGTAAGTAAGACGTTGGAAGGAGTCACGGGTCAAAGCAAGTGGAGCAGCCAGAAGGGAGCATTTGACACGGCAAGTTGATCCGCCCGACAGCCAGCCACTGGACCAATTACAGGCCATCAATGCTTAGAGCGATGCCGGGCCATCATGTTTAGCGGGATGGAAGGCACTGAAATGGATATCGTCGGATCTGGCAAAGCCGAAATGGCCGTCGCGTGCGGGGTAGATATCGGCGCTAAAACCAGCGAGCCGATAAAGGCTCGGCCCACAAGCCCACCTAAATCCAATCTTCTCCAAACGGGATCAGATAATTTGTCCGTGGTGTTATCTTGGGGGTAGTTAACGAAGATAGAAATCTATGGTCATAACGGTTGTTTGCTTATCAGCCCAGATCCACCCAATGGAGTTCTAGCTCTTCTCTCCTTCTGCTCACCAACTCTCTGACTACGAATGATGTAATATACGTGTCAAAATGCGAACTCTACAAGCACCAAGAACGCCATCACATCTGTGATCAGTTCGTCATTACACTTGCACGGTGTTATATACCGATGGCGCTCGCCTCATATGTGCTACTCTACCCCATATGCACATTTTTAAAGTTCAGTGTCGGGATCGCATCGATCACTGTTTTTCGCACCACTCCACAATACACAATCAAGTTCAGGTATTACCATATTGTAGATTACAGAACCTTTAGGCCTCAATTCAACAAGAAAAATTGGTTTAACAAAACACTCATTGTATCCATCTTCAAGGACTAAAGCTGGAAATTTTGACTCTGATTTGGACGACATGCTTAGTAACAATGACCTCATTTTGATCTTCGTCCCAACATCTCGTCCCACCTGCCACAGAGGTGCGCAGTGGAACTTTGCGTTTTCAGAATAAGCTTCCAAGCCATATCCCTCCTTTAGACTTGCGTACATCTCAGCGATGATTATTAGGGCGGTTCATGAAACGTGACTTATATTGAGCCTCGCGTAAAAGGTGACAATTTTCGCTTAGAAGTTTGGTTTGCCGCTTACCAATCTTCACACCAAACCCTGGTTTTGGTGTATGAGTGACATAAAATTGGTTTATCATGAAAATTTCAACATACCTTTTAACCAATAAGTCTTTCATATAAAAGTGCCCAGTTGTAAACAAATCCAACCCGAAGCTCATGTTCGTTTGGCAATTTTTGCGGCGGACAAAATAAAATTCAAATAGACACTGCCATCATATCCTAGAATTTCTACCAACCTGCAGGTTTCCAATAGTTTGCAAAAGCTTACACCATATGCCACTTCTAAGTGTTATATGGGGTGTTTGCGGAGAGGTTTGTGACACGAGGATGGTCCTGCAGCCTCAGGCATAAAAGTGATTCTATTACAATAAAAGGAACCATAAGCGAAGAATGCCCATCACCGGCTGACATGTTCAACGGTGCATTTGTTTCTGCGATCTGCAATGTTTCTTCTTTTCTAGCCAAGTCAAGGCGTCCACTCATTGGGGAAAATAACTCTGGAATCGAACTCGGCGGATGGAGGGAGGATACGACAAAAAAAGAACAGAATTCGAAAAAGAAAACATACAACAGCGAGGATTCCCCGGTCGTCACCGACCCGAGTACTAATTCACCGCTTCTCAGCTTGACTATGGGAGAGCGGACGGGATCCCGTACTTTCTGAGAGCTATGGTCGTATGTGATATGACCGGGCCAACATACCAATTAAGAAGCTTTTCAGCAACATCCAACACTTCTGAGTGAGTCTTTTTTTTTTTTTTTTAGCTCGAGAAGTGGGGAACCGGTGTGTTAGTGCAGAAAGATATCTCCCTCTAAGCCAATCAAATATTTGGATGCAACAACCTTCACGAAAACTGGCATGATTCCGAGAGGCTTGCAGGTAAGAGGATACAACGTTGGCCGACATGCTTACCCCAATGTCAATGATGTTATGCGGTTATCATTTCCCTTTTTTGTCGGTTCAAAAATGCACTCTGAAGCAGGGTCATAAAACAAGTAAAAGCTTGATTTCTCCAAGACATGCCCAATTGCACTGTGGCATTTAGAAATGATGTCTCAGGCTAAGCATACGTTCCTGTGCTGCACACCGAGGACATGTGTTTCCCAGTCGCTGGTTCTTCAATAACATGAATACGGTTACCCTAAACAAGCACGATCATGCCTCTGTTTTGTGTGCGTATCAATTGCCACACACATGCTTTCCTGGAAGCATTTTCCGATAGAGATCTCGATAGCGGGAAATCGAAGAATGGGTTGGTGGCTTTATTGTGATTCGCTCCGTGCTCAAAGACTCCTCTATTGGAACGCCAGGAGATACAAGATTTCCGGAAAGGCATGCCATGCATATGTTAGCTAAGACCGGTCTGAGAATTGCTTTATGGGTACCGATAGATCATCGTACCCTCCGGAACCGGAGCAGCATCATGACACACCCTCGGTCTTCTTGATTGTCCTCTCCATAGCTCCGGCTGGAATGGCCATTCATTTTCTCTCTTGTTTTAAGTTCTTTCAGGGAAAAGGAAAGCAGAAGAAAACCGTGCGGGATCTATCTATTTCCCGTCAATTGTTCATGAATTCACAGGATATTTCATTATTTAGCTGCATTGTGAGGGGTCGCTGTTGAACCACAAGCGGACCCTATTCATAACGTATTCGGCCCTTGTTATCCTACTCAAGAGACCGTAATCTAAAAAAGAAAGGCCAGTCTACGTCAAATCTAAAACATCGAGGGATCACCGAAGTTGAGCGTGCTTCGTACCTGGTTTCTGAGCAAGCCAATCGAAAAGTTACCCCCAAGGCTGGTCTCAAACCTGGTCTTAGTTTTGAACCACCTCTGCCTCAACGGTTAGTTTCCCTTTTTTGGCAGAAGGAAAAAGACGAGAAAATGGTAGCTACTAATTACAAAAAGAATTTACATTCTGCTAACTTGAAAATTGGGTTGTTTGTGTCAATGAATCCAGTCGGTTCTCTAGCCCGAAAAGTCTTGATTTTGAAAGCATCGAGAAGAAAATGGGACTAGTGGGAGAAGACTTTGACAAGTCAGACCTTGGTTGGGAATCAACCCATGAATCTCTGCTGATTCATAAACTGGGAACAGAGCAACATGATTGTTTACTAGAGGGTGGCTACAGTACTGAAGACAATGCCTGGGACCTCAACAAACGCCCGCAGCTGAATTCTAAGCCGAAACCACTGGCTGATGGGCCAAAGAGAAAGACCGTCGCGCTATGGACTTGTGTGAGTTTCCCCATGGAGTGAGCCTAATACATTTGGACCGTTTTCTCACTAATCTATTCTTGGCAGTGCGTTTGCGGCTCATCTGGCATGTCGATGAGACAAGATCCATGTAGCTATTGCAACACGCCCAGATGTGTTTATTGTCCTGTGACAAAGGTCAAATCCAAATCGCATGCAGGATTTTGATTTTGATCAAGTGGGGAATGAAAGAATAAGGGGGGAATCAGAATGCAGATATGAAAAAGTCGGGTCAGCTTGGGTCACCACCCGTTTTTTTTTCTTCCATGGAGGGTACAGGTTACATCAGGGCAGTGATAAAATCAAGGCAGACGCAAAGGTTTTTACAGGAGGTGTACGCTTTATTAAAAACATATCGTCTGTACGGAATCTTAATGGTCGCTTCCCAGAAGGCAACCAAAAAATTGAGGCCAGCGCATGTGCCGTATCTCATTCGTCGCCCCAGAAAAGGCTTAGGGTCTCGGCGGCGCCAGAAATACAGTTTGGTCCAACGCTGCCCAATTTGCACACAGAAGATGTGGCGCAGAAATCCACAGTGAATGATTGGGCGCAGAATATAGGCGCAGTCGAGTTAGTAATCGTGTGACCAATTTCCCCGGACCGAAGGGGGGGGCTTCTTATATCAGGATCCCCCCATCCTCTCTGCTCTGGATCATCGCTCGGACTCAACTTCACATGCAAAAATAAACCCTCTTATCAGCTAACTAGTCATTTTAAAAAAAGTTTTCTTGAATCATAATAGTCAATAAACAAACAAGTCCAAGTCAACAGTTCATATCCTGGAACCTATTTACTTCCTGGTGTGCAGCATTAGCCCTTCCCAAAAGCAAAACGGTTGAGTCGTATTTCTTTTTCAATATCCTACTGTTTCAAATGTGTTTCAATCAATTACCGCAGTCCTGCAATCATTTATTTAACTGGGACCAAACTATTCTGCGTCGCGACATTGAAAATATTCCCTGGGTAGCTCACGCACCAATAATGGGAGCGAATGACTCTCCATTCGGAATTTTTATGAATATACCAGTTCACTCTCCCAGAAATGGCTATGAACTTCGGGAATTTCACCAGATTCATCTTGAAGAAACTTTGAAGGACATACAGCTTGGTACATTTGACAATTCAATGATTTGGCTACATGACAGCGATGGTTCAAATGTGCGCAGCTACAACGGCCTCAAGAAATCAGAAGAAGCTTTTGAATCTTTGAAATTCAAGGTAATTATCTCGAATAATTCAAGTATTTTTGAGTCCTGTGTTAAATGCCATGTTTTTCAGCGCTTCGGCGAATACCAGCAACCGGATGCGTTGATACGACGATTGTAAGTGCATAAGGATGCCAATTTCTTTTGTTGAGATAGTGACTAAGGTGCAATCAGTCATATTAATAACCCAACAACACAATCCATTGCGATTCTCGTATTGAATGCGAGAGAATCCGAGATCTCTAAGTTGAACAAATTTCTTTTCAACTATCTGAGAGGCAGCAAAAGCCAAGCATCAATCGAGTTCAAGAGCTGGGTCTGTATCCTATGTGGTATTTGTTCTTTCCATATACATACCTTGCTGACTCAAAATGATAATTTAGGGCGGCGGGCGCACTTTCTCTCTTACTTTTCATATCCCGTCATTTGTACTAAAATACCTAGAGAACGAGAATGGCATGCGGAAAGACCCTCGAAAGAGAGTAGATGGAACGCCGTGGAGAGAATCAAGAGACCTTTCATTCTTATCCAAATATCTTCAGACTGAAACAGGGGTACTAGGTACGCTCCACGAGGCTCAGTACTCTTTCATGCTGCACGGTCACAGCAAATCGATCTGGGTGTCTCACTCACTCATCGACAATTACTTCTATGAGAAGAACGAGGAGAATTCTGACACAAATGAATACTATTTTAATGACCCTGATGATTCTGAAGGCCCAGAAGACCTTGACGGGGATCCTACTCAGTGGGATCCCGCGATGATTGGGGATCTTGATGCTAATAAGGAGATGCCGCCAGCCTGCGAATATTTCTTTCTAGTCCTAAATAAGCGCTGCAATCAGATATACGAGGAATGGGAAAATATTCTTGATTCTCTTCAACTAATTCTTCGAAATTTCGTGAGAACAAATACCCCGAGTTCACTACGAGGTCTACGCTCTAACGCCCATTGGTAGTTTGACAGACTCAGGACAACTTCCCAAAACACACCAGTATCAACGGGATCACCACAGAAGCTTTTCGAATACATGCAAATGAGCACAGACTGGCTTGAAAGAACTGAATGTCTTCTCGAACTTCTTCTCAGTAAACTCTCCAGCATAATCAACGCGTGGAACACTTTCAAAAGGGAGGACGTTGTTCATCTAGTCCATAGCTCAAGAATGGCAAGCCTATGCCAAGACATGAATGGCACATTTAGAGCCATAGAACAGGTTCATAGCGGTCTTTTTGAATTGAAGGCCCAATGCGACCAGTTCAGAAAGCAAGTACGTATTGTATATCAAATCATGAGCGAGTCATTGACATTTCACAGCTGATGACTGGTATTGGGATGCAAAGCGGCCCTGGGATCAGATTACAGTTATCCAATGTTACATTTGTGGGCATTTTAGCACGTTGTGTTGTGAAATTATCGCGAGCTAACGTTGTTTTATTCAGGTTCATGTCATGACGCCAATTGTAGTCTCCGCCAGCATTATACAAGCTCAAGTCATCGCGCTCAATACAAATCTGGCCTGGTTTGTTGTGATCAGCCTCATACTGATCGCTGTGAGTGGGCGCATCGAGCCAGAGATGAACCCGCTGTCAAAATGGCTCGACAAATTGGCCAATACTCTCAGGCTACAAGCTCAAGATACCAAATACCGTCAATTTCTCCAAGGAGTGCTACATACCAGGAGCTCAAGGCAACCTAGTAATATGGTAAGTGGTCCAGACTCGGAAGCTATCCGAAGTGAACGATGGAGAGACGCAGCATGGCCAATTGGTGACGGACTCGCATGGCACAGAGAGCACGAGGTGGATACCCAAGGTCGATATATGATGTGAACTCATTTGGTGAGATTTTCGGGACTCTTTTACCTTCTTGGGTCGTATTAATGCACAAATTCAAGTTATGCTGACACTTTGTCATGCTACTGCCAATATGTGTCAATCTACCATTGGACCCAAGTAACGATGCCAGATGATGACCGCATGAAAATTACTGAATGACGCCCAAAGTGCACCATACTCCAAGTGTGCCAGTTGTTTGTATGGTTGCCTCGCAGAAGGAATTGCCATCACACAAGTTTGAGGCCCGATTTTAGTCTGATGGCACTTTCTTTGCACATGACAGTCATTTAATGACTCCTTCGATGTACTCAAGTTTATAGTTTTGCCTCGCTTGGGCGACAGCTCAACTGTTGATCTGAGACACTGCGCCTTTTTTCCCTGCGGATGTCGCCTGATTACACTTGCCTCAATTGGGAATGACCATCATGTAAGGTGATGTCAGTTAGATTTAGTATAGGGTATTTGGTTTAGCTATTCACAGTAGCCAAAACAAATCCTCCTTTGGAATTATCCATAAGAACATTTTGTAGATCTTATATTGTGTTTAGTAAATACCTCATTATTCCTATGCGCTAAAAGCTCGCCGATCTCGAAGAAGCTTGCCCCTTTGTTTCCAGCCCTTATATGTACAAGAAATAATACTTCTTCGACAGTATTCTTAATCCATACATAACTCATTACATCATGTGCCTCTTTTAGGTCCAATAAGAGTTTTCGATCTACTCCACCCAACCGTCGGGAATCTGTGTGATAAAATCATACCAATAATCACCCATAATCTGATATCCCTCATTTGTTGGGTGGATACAGTCCTGGAGGAGATCTGTGCTGAAGGTTGTGAAATCAACTGCAAGCACTTTGTGACCAGCATCGTAACGTGTCTTGACAACATCAGGGATGAGGGTTTGATACTCTTTAGTTCGGGTAGATTGGTCAGAGTTGCAGGTGTTGATGATGATGGAGACAAGAATGGTAGCGTCAGGGCATGCCTCGACCATCTTATCGATGAGGCTACCAAGGCGATCTGCCGCCCCCTGGGGGTCGTTTCCCTCTGTTGATATGGAGGGGTTCGCATTCATGTCATTGGTCCCCGCAGCCAATAGGATAATGCCGGGGTTCTCTTCAAGCGATGGGTCGACGTGGTCCGCGATGTATTGAATGGTTTTTCCTGACCAAGCCGCCTATTGATTCTGTAAGTACACATGCAAATATTGTTTTAATGCCATGACCTACAAATCGATCGCCATCTTTCCCGGATGTTTCCGTTCCAAGGTAAACAACGTCATTTTCTAGTCTTAAGGTCAGACATAAGTATCATTCTGTCGGAACATCTCATTCTTACCAGATAAATCTTTCTTGAGTTCATTGCGGTACCCAGTACCATCCCCTCCGTTCTTATCGCTGAGATATCCCACTGTGATGGAATCTCCAACAGTAAGAATGTCAAGCTCTCTGCCGTTTTGCACTTGCTCGCCTGGGGTTGTGCTTTGATATTGGAGGACATAAGAGCTTGAGCTGCTGGAGGTTGCACGCTCTGGCAGTCCTTGATGGTTGTCTCTTGGGACTGCCATGCCGGCAACTGACGCGATTGCCATGCAACTCAATAGGAGGGTGTTCATTGTGGCTTGTTTGGTGAGCGTTATTGATAAGTTTCGATGCATCAGCACAACATCATCATGAACGTCTCGGACAAGTACTTATAGGTGGACAACATAATATGCACCGGGGTCAGAGTGATATCCCGTATCGCTACATGGCACACGCATGCACATCAACAGCCATGTTCGGGGCAGTGGATGCATGCAATAAGACGTCCATGCTTATACGTATTGGCCCGTTTAAAAAATTCCATTGGCTGTTATTTTACAAACTAATGCGACGCAAATAGCTACACCAAAGTTCGGACCGAAACAGGCCTGCGAGATGTACCGTACTTTAGCGGAGTTGCTGAACATGCACGTCATATGCTGTTGGTCATTGTGGCTGGGTGCAGAAAAGCTGCTGGATGAAGGATTTTTAGGCTGAATTGGGGGGGCAAGAGGCGAAGCATATCATGAGGCATTAAGACGGTCAGAAAAACAAGCCCAGCCAAGAGCTGAGCTGGCAGTGGGGCTGAAAATGACCTTTGGAAACATGGATCTAGTAATATTGCATTTTCTAAGGGTGGATGCGGCGGTACCCAAACAAGGATGTCGCGACTTGCAATACGCAGCCACCGCCACGGTGATTGGGCCAATTTTTGTTCTCCTCGTATTCAATCAGCCTAAACTGCCAGATCTTGCCCATTTTCTAATGCAGGAGCTATACTTCCAGAAAATATTACAAGTCAGAATAAATCTAGAAAAAACAATCGGGGACTTATTTATTAGGCATGAATAAAATAAGATGGCTTGTCCAATTACAGTTCACCAAGACCGGTGTAAGTGGTGAGTCAAGTGAACGGTCGCGATATTCCGCCTTGAATCCCTACACGTCCGACCTTGATAAGCCCCGACGAAAAAAAATCAGAAATTCATTATCCATGATCAAGATTGCCAAATGGCTAGTATTACAAAGAGATTAAGTGGAGGGCTGCGTAGTTCTATCTGTTTCCAGTGCCTCAGCCTGACCGTTCAGGACTTTGTGAGGCTATCCCAGACCTGCACCAAGACCGCGAAATCTTCAACAAATGCCGAGAGTCTATTTCCACTCATAAATGAACCGTTTGGAATGAAATATATCAAGTAAAGATTTATGCAACTAGTTGCCAATCTTCCAGCCCTCGAGTTCAGCTGTGCTGTTGAAGACCGTCAGGTCCACATAGTGAATCTGTCGGGTTCCTCCCCTGCCGAAATTCTCCGCCGTAATATTCAACAGCGTAGCTGAGGTCTGGGAAGAATTGGAAAGCAGGTTGGGAAACTCGGTGTTGATCTTGTCGAAGATTTCAGATGGTGTGAAATAGTCTAGGCCTTTGGATTCGATTTCTTGCTGGAAGAACTCAACATAGTCGCGAGTATGCTTGAGATCTTTGTCCGAATGGAAACCATCGGTAGTAAGAGAATGGCCTGGGATGATTGTTCGAGGTTTCAAACTTTGAACCAAATCCAAAGTCGACAGCCATGCTGATGTCAAGGCAGGCGTAAGAAGATCTGCAAGCCAGAGATGCATTGAATGACTATAGACCACGTCCCCGGCAATCAATGTCGAGATGGAAGGTATCCAAAATAAAGTTTCATCAATCCCATCTCCGACAAGCGGCTTCAGAAGGTGTATGGGCTGTTTCTCGTCTCCAGGTAGCGCGAATAAAGTGAAGTTGTATGCGGTGGGAATGGTGACCTCGCTGCTAATGAGATCAGGACCCATTGACGCCTGCCAATATTCCACCTAACATCATTTAGTTTGGGAATTTTCAAGAAGAAAAGCGAACGCAGCATACCTTTTTCATGGCTTCATTCTTGATAAGAACGACAGCCTCCTCGCTCGCAAAGTACTTGGCCTCCGGAAACTCGGCGAGGAATTCGGTGTTTCCCAGATAGTGATCGGGGTGTGAATGGCTAGCAAAGGCAGCAATGAGTGGTTTGTCGGTGGTATTGCGGACCCATTCTGCGAGAGTCCCGGCTTGAGGGATAGCCATGGGAAGGTCAACAATGACGGCCGCTTCGGATCCAATGATGAGCGAAGACACCACATCCAATGACGGACCAGTATTGAAAAAGGTCTCAACACGAAGGCCCTTGTGGTAGGGGAAGCTCACGGCTGCGCCGAAAAGCGTAGGGAGAGTGAGAGAAACGCCGATTCTCATTTTGACGAAAGTGTTCTTGTGCAATGATGCTCTTCAGCTGTGCTCCTTGCTGCTCTGTGGGAAGTTACTGGGTGAGGAGTTGTTGCATTTTATATCATTAAATGACTCCAATAGTTCTATCCATGTTCAGGGTCTTTCGAGGGGAACACGTCGCTGGAATAGTAATCATGATGTGGGCCTTGCCCCGAATTGTAATCATTTACCTTGCTCATTTTCTTGGCCCTCGTCTGTGCTCACTTTTGAAGGACTTCTTATTGTCATCAAACCTAAACTTGGTCAATGGAATTTAGTCATTCATGTCGCAAGAATCTTGGCAACCATTCCATCCCACTCAGCCATCCATATCCAGCTCATCTATGTCAGTCAGTCTGGGCACTCTGAAAGTCTCGGCATAAATCAGACGACATCTTGTCCTGTAATTTATACGGGCATATCAAATTAAATTCCTAGGTTGTTAATTGTAAACATAGTACTTAACGCTTGTGCGCGTGAACAACCTGAAAAACTTTCACTACAGCAATCTGGGTGAGGCCGGCGATCGTTGTGAATCGGAATTTACCAATCGTGTATCCCACTCGGCAATCCCACCTGGAAATCCCACTCGCTCCCACCGGGTGCCGACGAGCACAGGCCACATGTCCGCATCAGATAAAGTCCAGTATGACGTTTCATTCTGCTGCAGGGTAAAATGAGCAAGGGCGTGTTATTGACAACTTTTGGCCGAGTCATCACAAATCCTCGATTCCAAAATTCTGGGTTTGTCGACTGTTTAATTTTAAGGTCCGTACACAAGTAGAACGATGTTCCGAACCACTAATTCAGTCACCTTCACTGCGACTTACGGAACATTATGAACCAATGTTCATTTTCCCCGGAGTCAGTCTTTGTGGTAGGATAGAGCAGTAATTTTTTAGTCACATTATACAATTGTGAGTTTTAGATTGAGGTTCCAGATATAAATATTCCCTTGTTGACTACTTTTGTTCGTCACTCATGATGTACAATGAATGAGAGCTCACTGAACGCGTTGAGGATCTGGTGAAGCACCCTGCCTTGTTCTTGTGTGGGCAACAACGGTGATAAGTTGCGTGAGTTAACAATTTTTCTCGGCTGCTGTGGCTGGTCCCTTCGATATTGCCTTGTGAGTTAAGCCGGAGATTAACCGCCTACCGAGGCCTGGCCAATGCGTATGCTAATTCGCACTAAATGTTGCTAGTGTGAACTGGAGGACGCTAAGGAAAACCCCATTTCAAAATGAAACATGCTTGCGCTTTTGAGGGTTAGGGTTAGGGTCAGGGTTCTCAAACTCTTGGTGAGCTCCTTTATTCTTCCCAGGTGCAGTGGACGACGATAACGTCTTTAAGAGGGTTCTAGAGGCATAGAGCTAACTACCTAGCCATTTCGATCCTCAGTGGCACTATGAAGAGCGTGTGGATGCTAAACAGAAAGAATCTATGTCTGTACCATAATTAGGTGCGGTAATAGAGTGGAGCTTCTTGCACGCGTCTTTGTGTTGAGGCCGCTATTTTAGTGGATTACTCCGTGAATGATTCGCATGCCCTGAAAACCTTTTCTGGATCAAATCTATTGCTGCATACGTAAGTATTCCAGCACCAATCTCATCCGTGAATCAGGGTAGGGAATTACAAAAAAAAAACAAGAGCAGTGAATTGTTATCATTTCACGTGTGTGAATTTCTGTTTAGCCTTGCCGCCAGTACTTAAAGTCCTTTGCACTCAAGTTCTCTTGGGTATGCAATCGCCTCGACCTTTATTGAACACGCTAACCTATGTCAAAATACTCTGCGAAACAAAGTTTTTGGCACCCATGGCCCTCGAGCTACATCGCTATATCGAGCCTGTACTTCTCAGGCTCGAGTCCATTGCCTGGAATTTTCTGAACGGCCACGGCATATGGAATTCTTCTACATTTGACACCACCAAAGATGCTGGCTCGGCTGGAAAATGGCCGGAAGCTGATGTATCCATTCGTGCGCACAATCTGATTTTCAGTCTTGTCACCTGCTGGTTCATATTTCTCCAATTTGTGGCTTGCTTTGGCATGCCTTTCATGCTACTGCCCCGCTACTTGTTTTATCTAGTCCCATAGATAGGGAGTAGCAGCTTACCTGAATAACACACAAGACTGAAAGTGTGAATCAAACTTGCACGAGAAAATAGAAACAGCAAATAATGAGATGGCAACGATTAGTTGAACAAGTAGCGTGTCAGGATTTTGTGTAGGGCTATCTTGTGCAAGTAACTAATCTATTGAATCCTCAAGATTTTGTGTCCGCCTCGCTGCGTACTAACTGGCCCCTAGCCGTGGTTGCTGTGACCGGCGGAGCCCCAGGAGCGCCTGTGTGATACCAGCGTTTGGTATGCTGAACTGTCGCATCCTCGGCGGTCAATGTTTGTTTGGACTCCCAAGTGTCTACGATCCCGAAGCCACAAAACTCTCGCGTGGCAACATCGTAGAAGCCTTCATGGTAGCTGTATGTTGTCTTGTGAATGCTGTTTGCTTTCTCATCACGTTGGACGACCTGCCGAACAAGAGATGTAGAGAACGGAAGAGATGACGTCCAATTTTGACCGCGGTGCTCATCGTGTAGATAAAACGCTGTGGATGGAGCGTAAGAAATGGTTGTCTTTCTTCCTTTGTCGTTGCTGTAGGAGGTGAGCAGGTTTGCCTTGCCGCGTGGTGCCAAGTCGATGTAGCGAAGAATTAACTTGTCAGTGCTCGTATCCTCCGCACCCACCCAGCACAAACACCTGGTGCCTTTGCCGAGAAGATCGAGGGTGAAAACAGACGATGTTTGGTCGCTCCCAGGGAATTGCGGGATATGCATCCCGTCGCTGAAGCCATTACCGCATTCATTGAAGAAAATAGTAGCGCCGCCCGAGGGAGGGAGATAGATGATGTCTGTGGTCCCGGTGCCGTTGACATCAGCTAGCTGTATTGATGCAGACACAAAGTCCCCCTCGCTATTGTGCAACATGGGCGCATTCAACATGGTGACTTCTCGCGCAAAGCGGCCGTAGCCCAGGTTCGCAAGGTAGGCAACCCGTCCAGATGAGATGTACACAATATCCTGCATCCCGTCACCTGTCATATCGGCGATGAAGATAGCCGTGCGCGCATCACCTGTGAGCCTAGCAGCACCCGTTTCACGGTCCTGAACCAACTGACAAGCCTGCCGCGCGCCAAAGCTAGACCGACCGAGGCTCGGGTACCAGTCGAGCTCACCGGGGTTTGCGCCCGGGATGAGAATGTCGTCCAAGCCGTTACCGGTGAGGTCCAGGCGGACCACGCCATTGCCAGAGCTTGTGGATGGGACAGAATCTAGGATTTGAAGATGAGACCAATTGTCTGTGGCTCTTAGCCGTTCATAGAACCCAGTAATGAGGCCGTTGGCATCAGCAACAACCACATCCTGTCGGCCGCTGCCGTCGATGTCCTCAAACCACATCTGATTGTAGCCCCCGGTGGCAGGCACGGAAGGCAGCTCCCTCATTGGCCCAAAATCAACATTCTGGGCGTTTACTTCGCTTTCTAGCCCTGATGCAGCGAGAGCGTTTTCGTTGCGTTGGTAGTGCCAGGTCCCGTCCATCTGCACCAGCAACCCTGGGGAGCCCTCGCCGTCAAGGTCAACCCATAGAGTCATGGCATCTGAATACGCGAGGTCGATGTTTTGCAAACATGCAGGTGATGTGCTGACCACCTTGAGCTCTTCCACGGGCGCCAAAGTCTCATAGGTCAATTTCAGCTCGGTCGAAGTAGATGATGAATATTCTTGTGCTTTTTCATCAAAGGTGTGCTTGCTATATGCACTGGATTTCAAAAAGGAACCAGACGGAGTCTCATTGTATGTAAAGGTTGTGGATTCGACCAGTAGGTCGTCTTTGCCCTGTGTATCGGGGAAGTGCTGAAACGCCAACACCCGTTGGCAGAGACGGTGTGTGCGTATCTCATAGCCACTCCGGTCAAATGAGAAGCGGTCCTTGCGGACATTCCAAAGCTTCCCTTCAGTCAATGTGGGCCTTTCCGTGTTGTGCTCGCCGTAGTCAAAAATGACGCTGAAGCTCCACACGGTGTCCTCCGACACTGGCCTTATTGTGGAAGTGTCAGCGTCCCAGCAGCTCTCCACATTCCCATACATGATACGTTTGATGTACTTTTGATGAGTGGTTGAATGAGTCCCCTTGCCCAACTCGATATATCTTTCGTCTGCGGGTAGGTTCTCCAATCCATCGTCATTCTCCGTCTTGTATGCGTACGCAATGGCTTTGCCGCTAGCATTGTATGACTCGCACAGCAGCCATGAAATGATGTTTTTCTTTCCAGCAGAACTTTCGAATATTCTCGAGGATTCTTGTTTTCCGTAAAATCTTGTTTTATTGTTTGAGGAGATGGTCTTCCAAAACACCTGACTGGTGTTTGCAAGGCTCGTCCACCGCTCCACGCGTAAATCCTCCCCTAATAACCCTGAGACGGTATACTCTTTGATGGAATAACCCGATTCTGTTCTTTTTGCTGCATCTAGAGCAACAAGATCATGTCCCGCCAAGACGTACGAATCATCTTCACCTCGATATGTAGGAATCCTGATTTTCGTATTCCGTGTAATAGTCGGGAGACCAACCTGCCAACCCAGGCCAAACGGGCCATTATTCCATCCTGCGTGATATAGAAGGCTGACATTCGGGTGAAAAATGTCGGCAGAATCGCCATTTGGCAGTTTTATTCCCAGAAACACAGTGCCATCAGATGGGTTTACAGCGAACCGCTCGTCGCCAGCATTGAGTTCATCGTCGCCATGTCCGGTAAGCAGGAAAGATTGCTTAAACACAGACGAGATAAAAGTGCTGCCAGTAGCTGAAGAGAAACGTGTTGAATTCGGCACGGTCGTGATGGGTGACCCTACCCCGGATCCACCACCACCATCAGCACCACCATCAGCACCACCAGGTCCAGCAATTGAGGATTGGTCCGATGCACCCTGGTTGCGCCGCCTGCGCATGCGCATCGTGGTGAGTCTGTTTTGCTCCATCATTGCAAAAGAAAGTATTCAACGATGTCGAAAAACAAAAATGGTATGATGACGATTGCGGTTGGAATACCTGTCTGCCTCTTCCAAACACTTGCCTCATACGAACACACATGATGTAGGTGCGAGGACGTAGGCAAGAAAGGATTTGTTCGGCTGGCGCCAAATACCCAATGTGCAGTTCTGCTAAAATCGAATGCCGTCCGTCTCCCAAACGCCATCGGCCGCAAACACGGATGATGCGGTTCAAGCTGCAGCTAAGCTGAAAACTAATACATGGCCACTACTGCAGCTCTGCCGTCCTGCAAGTGTCCAAATTGGCACACGTGCATGAGCGGCCCGGGATGGAGAACTGTGGGCGTGTGCATTACTAGCCGGCTCCGCAACCGAGACGGCAAACACTGCGTACCGGCAAAGCTATTAAATGCGGCTTGTCTTGGCCTATAGTCGTGGCGATGGGTTCGCCAGTCAATGTATGCCGTGTCTTGGAGATGAGGCCCCATTTCCCGCGATGAGCGATTTATCACAACTTTGAGACAGCATCTAGTTTTGGATCAGCAGGCCACATACCCTCGTCAGCTGGGCTAATCCAGCCGTTCAGCGGCATCCGAATTCGAGGAGACAGACGTTGTTAGTTAGGCTCAATTGACTCGTATGTCTCGGTTTCAATGACTAGACTGGGGTCAGACAGAGCTGAGATCTTCTTTCAGTGTGTCAGACTGGATCTCTTGCTGTGGTCATCTTTGTCTCGGCCTATCCCACCTGGATCAAATCTGGGTTTACGAGGATCATTGTTAGTAAAGTAGAGGTCTAAGATATAGATCAGGGTCCAAGCTGACACCATAAACCTTACAAAATAGAATCGAACAGCGAAGTCACAGGGGTTAAAAGCATATCCACATGGATGAAGGTACTGCGAGTTGGGGAAAGCTTGTGTGTTCTACGGCGGTTGGATTTAGCCTACAGCTTTACAATCTAGATATCCATTCCAGCTTCAGTACCGCAGCTGGGCAGAGGATACTCAGCTAGATCCTGCCTTCTCTTTCGCCTTCTGCTCGTCTAGGCGGTCCGAGACGTCCCATGTCTGAACCTCGAACTTGCCGCCCTCGCCTGCTTTCAACTCGACCATCTTCCAGTCAACTGCGTGCTTGCCCTCTATGAGCTTGCTCCCTTTGACCTTCTTCCACGCCTCGTAAATCTTAACAGCATATCGCCCTGGCGTGACCCGACCCTGCGCCTCGAGCGTGATTTTGCCTCCGTAGGGCACCACAAAGGCCTTTGGTGACTTTCCCGAACTACCCGCCTTGACGGGCTTCAAGACAAATTCCAGCTCATGCGACTTTGGGACGTTGATCACAGGCTTGAACTCGGATGTCGCGCCAGTAATGTTTTCTGACACATCCTCGTCAATGTCCCATGAGCGGTTGACCCGATACATGTTTCCCGTAGGCCCTGGGGCAACATCTTCTGGTGCAGAAGCCTTTTCTGTTGCACCTGCGGGGTCATTGAGAGGGGGGACCAACTTTTTGCATGCCTCACAGTCTTCAAGGTCTCCACCTTCCAATCCCGCAGCCTCTATTTCTCGTTCACTCTGGGTTTGAGGAACGTCATGCGTGTGTGTAGCGCCTTTTTCGGGCACAGCGTCGACTGCTTCATAGACGCTCTCCATCTCTTCCTTTTCGTGCTTCTTCCAGTTTCGTTCGCTGAAAAGCTTTCGTATAGTCTTCTTTCCGTCAGTGCCTAAGTTATCCGTGTGAACGAGGCTGACGCGAATGGAGCTGTAAGCAAGATCTTCCTCATTGTCGCCATTCTTGGAAAGGTTTGTTGCCTCCAGGGTGAGTCGTCCCAGAGCCTTCTTGTCTTGATGAGAAAATGCGCAGCTCCACGTGAGAAGAGGGAGGCCATCGTCATGTAGACTCTTCTCAAATTCGGCATGAAGGTTATCGGCAGGCGTTGCCTTGGGTGGTTCTGGTTGCTGAGGGGTCTTGATCTCAAGCTTTTCCTCGTCAGGCTTTGGATACAGTATGGCAGCACCAGGTGAAGATGAACTAGTATCAGCGTATCAGTATTCAGTACCTTACAATGAGATTGGAAAACCCACGGCTTGTACCCGACTTTGGCGATAAGACCACCAAACTTGGTAAACTTTGGGTCCAAAACTTCGATATCTCCATGCCCTGGGTACAAGAATCTCCCAGGGTGGCGAAATGAATCGATTAAATCGTTGTTCAGCATCTGACAAATAGACGACAACCGATTCTCAAGCCCCTGCCGAATTCTCCATGCCAGCCCGTCATAAGACACGGCCTTCGGAGAAGCCGGCCGAATGCCTGTCTTTTCAACCTTTACTTCCGAAGGCGTCCCGATCACTGGTCTCACTACGCTGCTGAGGACCTTCTTGCCGTTTATTTCATCTTCTCGGTCGGCAACTTGGAGATCGACGTCGACAGACCAGGTTGCGTCATGCTCAACCCTGATAAAGTCAGCTCTTGGAAGCTGGTATTTTACAAATAACAACGGCGCAGGAAACTTACTCGTCTTCTTCCTTGTCTTTGTCCAGTTCCTTTGAGCTGGAATAACAAGACCAGTAATGATGAATGATTTGGCCAGAAACCGTCATCTTTGATTCACCCGGTGTCCAACGCACGTCGACGGTAGACGTGGACCACTCATAGAAATTATGATACAAGTTTGGCTGCTTGTTCGGCATACTGTAAGTATAAAGGTCGTGTTGGCTTTTGCTCCCACTCTTCGATGCCCACCGGTAGTGTGTATCATCGAGGCGATGAAGCCCATATCCCATCCCATACATTCCGGAGCCTCCTATTTCGAATCCCGAAACAAAGTTGGGAATGTTGGAGTAATGACGATTAGGGTATTTAACGTTCATACAAGTTGAGGCGCATAATTGATTCAACTTCTGAAACAAAATTGTCCCTAGGAAGTGACGGTGGTCGATGATATATGAGCCGTAGATGCCGGGCTCAGCGAGGTTCCCTTGATAACCAATTTTGGGGTTTGAAGGTAGCGGCCGATCTTCATCAGTCCCCCAATAACTGGGTACTGGTACTAGGTTGTCACAAGATAGCAGGCAGTTGAAATCTCCATCAACCAATCTACCACAAGGATTGCCGCTATCTCGTTGCAAGTAATCACCGATTCCTCTGCTTCCCCCTTCGTTAGAGTTCTTAAAATAAGGATAAAATTGACAATAGCCATTTTTCAGCCCTGCCGTACGGTTAGGAGTGTCATATTAAAACCAAAAGAGAGGACCTACCGAAGCCCGGATTGCTCAGATAGTTCTCGTTGTTCTCATTGTCCTCATTGTCCGCATCTATATTCATATGTCAGTGCCAGGGTCTTCTTTTCTTTCATTGTTTTTTATTTTTTTTTATTTGTTGGATCAGGGCCTTCCTTAAGAAAAATAGACTCGCCTTGGGGCTTGCAATAATTAAATTTGATACTGATAGTCGCGAAGTCGTTGCTCCCATCACGCCTAGCCCAACCTTCAAGTAGACCAGTGATGGCGGCCTTGTAGGCTTTGTTGCCTGTGCGTTCGACAAATTCCGGGAATTTTATGTCAATCTTCTGGACTGGGTCCCATACCCAGCTCATATCAGGGTCTGGTGTGCCCCAATTGGCTGCACCAAGATCGCAAAAGACTCGGCGTGCCGAATATTTTTCGGGTACAAGACCTGGGTATTTTTCCGTAAAAGATTCAAACCAGGCCTTTTTGAAGACCTTCATCTTGTCTGAGTCCTCGGGCTTGACGTCCATCGACACCTCGCCGATTTTGGTGGGCACAGCGAGAACCCACTTTTTGATCTTCCACTCGGTTTTATCGCAAAATTGGATAGTACCGCTCTTAATTCTATGAAGAAATTAGTCAAAATGGGACCCGTTAGTGAAAGGAACAGGGGAATGCGCACCGGAAGATGTATGTCAGCTCATTGACCGTGGAGCCGTCAATCATAATGGACGGCGCTTCAAGCACAGCATCCAGCTTGCCCAATGATTGGTCAGTGTAGGATATTGTAGCCAAAGCCGGATTTTTTTCAAATAAATTTTGAAAACTGGCATTGATTATTCCTTGCGAGAAGGCAGTGGTTTGATCAACATAATCTTGATGCTCGTCATATTTCATCACATCACTGGTGTGGAGGCTGACATCGTATCGAGTCGGCGCACTGGTAGAAGACATTTTGGGATTCTCTTTGACAAGGCAGATTGAAGTGGAAGGAAGCGGTAACTTGAAAGAATTTTTAATTTGAGCGACTCTGCAATGTTCGTCGCCGAGCTGATCCTGATATTTGAGCAGTGAAAGAGTCCGGAAGGTGTGCAAGAAACCTGGATACTTGCATCAAGTGGATATCTGACCAACAACAGGTCGGCGAAAGAATCTAGTTCCAAGCCCACAAATTCCAGCCACTTGTATCACAGTGTCAGCCCCCATTCCGTGTCGGGCAGAGGGGACTCAGGGCCTCACGGAATGCATCATGCCGTGTTTGTGAATTTCTCAACCCAAAAGTGCCCGCGTAGGATGCGCCTAAATCTCATCACGAGTCAGGTTCTTTTCATTCAATTGCCTCATAGGACTCCCAGCATGAATAGCGCGGTGCAGACCTGTGCCGTCCTTGCAGCAGAAACATAGGCGATACCAACCCCATGGGGTGTGGCATATTTCAACGGGTGTTTGCGTAAAGGCGGGGTTGGCGGCAAGGCGCATCATGATCAGCAGGCGGGAATCGAAATTGCAACTGATTCGATTGATAGTTGATAGCTGCATCAGCTGAGGCCAGAATCCATGGCTCTTCCTACCGACGTGGATGAACCTGTGCCTATCAGTTTCTCCATGCCAAGCTTTTGCTGATGGGGAATTGCCAAGCGAGGACTGTCTCAGAGTTAGCCGCCCGTCTCTGGGGCACTTATGCATGTTTGAGAACCCTCTATGCTAGTCACATTTCAACCGCCATGCAATGCAATGCAGGACGGGACGGGACGGCATAGGACGGCACGGAATAGGACGGCACATGCAGCAGGGTTGAGAAGGGATCCGGACAAGACAGCCGATTGGCCCGAACCAGCTCTGCGTTTGCCGCCCGAAAAGAACTCGCAGCAGAAGTGCTGATGACCTATGCTATGCGGTTTGTAAGTCCGAGATTGGGTCAAAAATGAACTTGACATCGCCGTACTGATTTTGTTTTATTTGAGCTTCAGTACTCATCATTAGTCCTATAATATCTTGCCGTGGCCATCAAATTTCATCCTCGAAGTAATTTGGCACGACAGGCAGTCAATCTTTCATCCCATCATGGCTTCCTCCACATCTGAATTCTTCAAAGACCTCCCCACCCTCTCTTCCAAAATAGCCAAGCTCGTGGAGGGCGGGCAATCGGTTTCTGCTGCCGTTGACTCTGCGCTCCGTTCCGGTGGTCTTGATATAGATAGCACTCAACGCTTGCTATTCTTTCAAGACCTCACAGGCGATAGTGAGCTGCGGTGCTTTTTCATTGAGAAGTGCGGCGATACTACTCCCTCGCTGGCTAAGGTAGCCCTCACATATTATTATCATGAAGACTTGAACGCATACAATAATGAAAAAGTCAAAGAAGTTCGTGCCAAGCTCTGGGAGAGTGAACCCTTAGCCGTGCTTTTGGCAACGCTGCGCAACACAGAGCTACTCAATACCTATTCGACTGAGCTGAAGCCTCATGTTGAGAAGGCATTACAATCTTCCTTGGACAAAAATATCCCCTTGAACTCTCCCGAGCTTCGGGAGCTGCTTCAGAAGTCTGCTTCGACTGCTGCGCTGGACTCGGAAGGAGAAGCAAAAGAATTTACCGTTAAGGAGATTATTGCTGCATTGCAGCGCCTACACTATCTTGTCGCGGATCCGACGCACATTGATGTCCTGCTTCGGCGAAACATGCACTCGGCACATGATATCGCTGTCTTGTCGCGTGGCACATTTTTAGCCATCATTGAAGAAACGCGAGACACTGATGATTGCACCGTCAAGATCGACGAGGAAGCCGCAATTCGCATTCACGATCATGCAACTGCAATTGACTGCCGCAACCAAGAGACGTGGACGAATATTTTAGATGGGCTTAAAGATGACTTCAACATGGTCAACCCGAACCCTCCGGCTAAGGACGCCTCGGCTGGACAGGGCAACAAGCTGGCACCTGTATCAAGCAATGACTCGAGAGGCAAGGTCCTTGCTCACAGGAAGTACAACATGTCAGAAATATTTGACTTGCAATCTTCGCCCTGTGAAGAATGTTGCTCTATCACAGGGCCCTCGGCCTACTTTGTTGACCTCCTCACCTTCCTTAAAGCCACGCCCTGCATTGGGATCGGGAGCAAATTTGGCACGCTCTTCGAAGCGCTCGTCCACCGCCGCCCGGATTTGCAGGACTTGGAGCTTTCGTGCGCAAATTCAAAGAATATGATGCCGTACATCTCCATTGTCAATGAAGTGCTCTCCTCGTTTATCAAGTCCAAAGAAGATCAAGGCGGTACTGCTGGTGCTGTCGCGGCTTTCAATGAGAAGGAGGAAAAGGAAGTGGTAGATGTCAGCCCCCTGCAGAACAGTGAGGTTTTTGCATCGGAGACCATGGCAAACCTCATGTTCCCAATCCACATCTTTCCCTTCAACCAAGGTGTCAACGCCATCAAGGTGTATCTTGAAGCTGTTGGCTTGACCACCCTCGATGTTTTCACCACCTTCCGCTCCGAAGCTCGACTTCTTGCAGAATTCCGGGGCTCTCTATCTCCCGGAGCTACCGCAAGAGACTTCCTACTCGCCGAGGCTAGTGTTGTTTGCGATCGCGCAGCCGTCGCCGAGTCGTTGAATCTTGACCCGAGAGATGTCGCTGCCATTTCAAAAGAGACCATCTTTACAGAGCCGCTATTGCGGGGAATCATGGCACTGCGCGTTAAAAAGGGAAATTCCCTGCTTAAAATGCTTGAAGTTCCCGAAACCTGCAGCAATTGGGGATATGCAAGCTCTGGCGCAATGGTAGACACGGATGAATCCAAGCGCAGCGGTCTCTGCTTCATACGCTCGCAGTTTATGCCACGCTCTGGTCTGTCGTTTGACGAGCTGCTCGAGCTGCTCAACAGTCTTTACCTCGGTAGAAGAGTTGTAATCACTAATAAAGACAATACAAAGTCTTTCACGGGGCAGCTGTCCGAAATGCGGCTGCAAGCTCTCAACTCCAGATCCGCTTCTCCTAGCATGCAAGCAGTTGGCCCTCTCACTGAGAAACTCTGCCATGAGATGCAAGCCTTTATCAGGCTCAAGGGCCGCCTAGGATGGACCATCCCCCAACTTGATGCCGCTTTATCCGCGCTCTACG
The DNA here is from genome assembly GCA_020975415.1 of Calonectria hawksworthii. Taxonomy (NCBI): domain Eukaryota; kingdom Fungi; phylum Ascomycota; class Sordariomycetes; order Hypocreales; family Nectriaceae; genus Calonectria; species Calonectria hawksworthii. The sequence goes on from JAHXZK010000006.1 coordinate 651,904, forward strand.
AAAGCCGCATTAATCGTGGCACCTTGAAGAATGCTTCTGGAGCGAGCGGCATCCCATTTCAATTGCTTGAGGATCTATCCCACGTTAAAGGAATCGCAGAGTTAGTCAAGATGCCAGTTGACTTCATCTTGCCATTTTGGGCATCCATTGGGAAGCACGGCAAGAACTCTCTATTCGAACGAGTATTTGTTACACCAGCAGCCGTCCTCACCGATAGTAATCTATTCCAATCGTTGGACGAGCGGCGCGACCCCATCAGTGATCATGTTTCTCTACTGATGACGACGCTAAAGCTCAACCAGGATGAACTCCGCAGCATAATTGAAGCTTCTGGTATCCAGGAGGACGCCGAGCTCACCACTGACGTTCTGGCACAAATTTATCGGCATTCGACTTTGTGTCAGGCTCTGAGAGTGAAGCCGACAGACTACCCGGATGTTTTGCCTCTGCTGTCCGGCGGTATCGATCTATTCCAAGATCCAAAGACGACGCTAGCTCATGTCAAGTTATGGCTCAACCTCGTAGACAACGACTGGTCCACTTCAGAAATTATTGATGCCTTGCGCTCACCAGCATCGATCGCCAAACCTTTGAACGATACAAAGAACATCATTAGTGCTCTGGGCCTTACCTCTTCGATTATTGAAAAGCTTAGCTCCTTGCACGAACTGTGGGGACCCCGAACTGCAGGCAAGGTTGTGCGGCCCGAGGATATTATCCAGGTCTGCGGGGAGCTATACGATGGGGCAGCAGCATCTGCCGTCGCAGACTTCGTTGAGGGTACTCAGACAACTAGCAAAAGCATTGTCCTCTCCGAACCCCTCGCCAAAACCTTGCTTGCGCTGCCGCAGCTTCCGCCCAACCTTGCGCTCACAGTCAATCCAGGCACGGGAGGAAGCAAAGGCACCTTATTGCTGACGCTTACTGGTGTCCTGTCATCTGCCAGTAGTGCAAAGATTCTGGAGCAGGCGAAGGATTCGGATACCACGGAGCTTGAGAAATTGCTTGATGATCTCGAGCTCCGCTCCAGCTATGCGTACCAGCCATTGTCAGAACGGCTATTTGAGTCCATGGCAGCCGACACTCGCACCAGACTGGAGACTTTATTCAAATCTGACGTGCGCGATGGCATCGCCGATATGGCCACAGCAGAGAGCGTTTTCGAGATCGAACTAAGATTAAAAGATCGCCGCACCGAATTTATTCTCGCAGCGCTGCCGACGCTCCGCGAGAAGCTTGTTCAAGAAGCAGTCACGCAATGCATTAGCGATGCCGTATCTGAACTCGAACCAACTGTTCTCTCGCTGTTGGCAACTGGACACTTCAGCCAAGGTAGCACAGCTGCCAGTGCGGCTATTCAGGAAATTTGCACCGCCTTGGCTGAGGCCAGCACGACAGAAGAAGTTCAGGCTGCATTCTTCTGGCCAACAGCCTCTGATTCATATCAATTTCGACTCCCAGGAAAGCTTGAAACAGATGCCGCAAAGTCTAAAGTGGCGCCTGTCTTCTCTATCAACGGTGTCAAGCTTCCCCTTACGCAAAATGCCAAGGATGGCAGCTGGCAATCGGCTCCAATCATGCTGATGAGCGGTGAACCGTACGGCTTGAATGCGTCCACCAATCTTCAATTGGCGAGCTGGATCACCAAGCTCTCTTCACAGCCTGTCAATTTTAGCAAATCAACTCTCATCCCCACTGCAACTGTATCTTCGGTATCACGTATTCTCTTGAACAAGTCACGCTCTGCCCAGCTCGTCAAGAAGCTAGGCCTAGGGCTGGAGGAGTTCAAGTATTTCACCACCACGGACGATGCACTGCTACACATCGACCCAAATAAATTGAGCCTCGGTGAGCTTTCCCAGCTAGAAACATACCGTGTCCTGCGCGATTCCATCTCCAGCGATCGAAATGCTCTCATCACGCTATTTACGTGGCTGCGCAACCCAGCCGAGGAAAAAGTCACTTTGGCATCAAGGCTGGCGACAGCCACAGGCTGGCCTGAGGTCAAGCTGGAAACAGTGCTGGAGCTGAAGTATCCAGGCCTCCCGGAACCCAACATCATTTCCCGCTTTGGGTCCTCGCTCGAAGAGCTATCGGCTCTTCGGGCCATCATGGACTCTTCACAGCGCCTGGCTACCAGCCACGGCAGACGAGTCTCCCAGCCCATGAGGACTCTGTTCCAAATCGCCACCCCTACTCCTCCCACCGAAACGGAGAAGGATCTAGAGGCTGCTTCTGCGCTGCAGCTGTGCCTTGCACCTGGTCAAGTAGCGCAGTGCAACCGAGAAGTGCGTGAGACTCAGCGCACCGCCCTGGTGCAATTCTTGCTGCAGCAAAAGTACATTCAAGACTTGGGAATCACCGATCCAGACGGTCTTTTCGCATACTTTATGATTGATGTCCAGATGGGTGCGCAGCTGGAAACCACCCGTATGAAGGCCGCAATCTCGAGCGTGCAGTTGTTTGTGCAACGGGTGATCCTTGGTCTTGAGACATCTGCGGGAGTCCTTGATGTGTACATGGACAAAGACAAGTGGGCATGGATGCAAAGGCACAACATCTGGCAGGCTACGCGCAAGGCTTTTCTCTACCCAGAGAACTGGATTGATCCAACTTTGCGCGACACCAAAACGGAACTCTTTGAGGAATACGAAACTGCCATCATGTCCAAGGACCTTACATGGGATTCCTTTTCGCAAGCTATCAAGTCCTATGTACAGTCTCTTCAGGGCATTGCAGACCTAGATATCGCTGCATACCTGCGCCAGCTGAAGACGGGTGAAGTGGAAATTTATCACTTCTTTGGGCGAACACGCAGCGCGCCCTTCGAGCTGTATTACCGTACTATGAGGATTGTGCGATCGGAATCCGGCCAAGCACCAATTTTCTGGTCGCCGTGGGAAAAGATCGGTGTGGAAGCCCCAGCCTACGAGTCCGACTGGGACGGCACGACTCTCGCGACCGGCGGTTGCTATCTTGTTCCCGTTGTACGTAACAACCGTCTAGTCTTATACCTCCCACAGCTGTTGCCAAAGGCACGTGTCCCAAAGACGGACAAGTCGCTGATGAAGATGGCCGAGGCTGTGCCAAACGCCTCTGGGGCTTACACCTGGGAGGTGCGCATGGGCTGGACCGAGTTAGTCGATGGCAAGTGGACGCAAAAGCGCTTGTCGCAGACACCACTGGTGGTTGAGTGGGCGGGACCCGAGGGGTGGACATCTAGCGATGCAAAGACATCCAGTGATGAGAAGACATCCAGCGATGAGGAGAAATCTACAAAGGCTTCAGCAGGTCTTCCTTCTATCGACAAGTTCACCTTTGGCTCCCAAACCAGCGGTTCTGATGTAAAGATCCAGGTCGGATACCAAAAGGGTGGCCAATTCTATGAGCTTGGAAAATTCGACTTCAGTGACGAGCGAGTAACAGCAACAAGGTCCGACGACCATCAGAAAGCGCGAGGTGCGGTTCTCGATACCACATTCCACAAGTACTCGTGGGAGCGCCCTCCAAAACCAGTCACATCGCAGCCACCATCAGATGCGTCGAAAACGGTACCTCAAGTGCCCTCGGTCACCGCGTACTCAATGTCAAAACAAAACGTTGAAACGCCACTTCTAGCTGTCGCTACCCGTGACTCTTCCAAAAGGCTCACGTGGACACTCTCATATGCAGCTGGCACAAATGTCATCAATAAGACGACGGGTCTCGTGACAGATGAGCAAAGAAATGGTGCTGACGGCACGACTTATTTCATGTACCCCAAGGAAGAAACCATCAATCCCACTACTGCCTCGGGTTCCTTGCACGCAGCATGCAACGAGGAGGCAATTGAACACTTGGTTTCCCGCAAAATGATGGAGGCCGCCAATGACCCAAAAGATGGGCTAACATCACTTTTCAACACCATGGACAGACGGCTAACTGCGGATCATGACTACGGAAAAACAGCCAAATCCAACTACCACGAGCTAACAACGTCATATTCCATCTACAACTGGGAGCTTGGCTTGCATACCATTCTCCTGGCCGTAGACCGCTTTCTCTCGACCCAACAGTTTGAGCTGGCTCTACAGGCCGCTCGGCTTGTGTTTGATCCCACCACGGCTCCGCCTGCGAATTGTACATCATCCCAAGCAGCCGCTGCGTGTTGGCGATTCCTGCCGTTCAGGAAGATTGCCGAAGCAAACACCGAGATGGCGGACAAGTTCACTGGGTGGCCCAACGACAACGTCCTGAGGATGGCCGTCTCCGAGAGACGAAGCAACCCCGGATCAGCCCACTCCACCGCACGCGGCAGGCCTCAGGCGTACATGAAGTGGATAGTTATGAAGTATATCGAGATCCTGATTGCCTCCGGCGACAGCTACTTCCGCCAGGGCAGCATGGAGACGCTTTCGCTTGCCATTCAGCGATATGTGGAGGCAGCACACATCTTGGGCCCGGAGGCGCCTCAGCTGCCAAGATTAGGGAAGGCCGTTGTGCGAACCTTCAGGACCATCGGCAATGTGGGCAATAACATCGACCTGGAGCTGGAATTCCCTTTCCTGTGCAATACTGAGCGGCGCGGTAGTGCACAGGCAGCGGGGGATGATAGTTCCCGGTCCAGTCTCCTGTGCATTCTCACCACGACGTATTTCTGCCTGCCACCCAACCCCCAGTATGCTAGCCAAAGGTTCATGGTCCAGGATCGACTATACAAGGCCCGAAACAACCTTGACATAAGCGGGCGCCCTATTGTGTACTCCATGTCGGAGCCCTACATCGAGCCGGGCGAGGCCCTCCGTGCACTTGCTAGCGGCAACGCAGGCGCCATAGAGTCGCTTGTGAATGACGCAGATAGCCCCATGCCGTACCAGCGCTTCTCGTACCTCATCAGCAAGGCCCTGGAGTTTTGCAACGACCTGCGTGTCATGGGCGAGCAGTTCCTTGCTGCCCGCGAGAAGAGAGATGTCGAGGCGCTCGAGCAGATCAAGGCCCGTCAAGACACAATGCGAGAGAAGATGATAGTGGACATCAAGACACTGGAGAGGGACGAAACTGCAAAGTCTATAGAGTCGCTCCAGCAAAGCCGAGATGCTGCCGTGGCACAGCTGCGGTACTTCTTGAAGCTGACGGGCGATTCGCTAAATCACATCCCCAAATCCGAAAGCGACGAGTGGCAAGACATTGAGCAGAGCATATCGGATCCGACGAGCGACGATTTGCGCATGACTCAGCACGAGAGGATGCAGCTGTACCATTTGGACGAGGCAACGGCCATGAAATACATATCGATCGGTATGGATGCGCTCGGCGGCTTCTTCAAGGCGATTCCCGAGGTGGAAACAAACGCCCAGCCCATGGGATGCGGTGCCACGCTCAGAATAGGCGCAAAGTACGCTGGCGAGGCCGTCGATCACGCTTCCAGCGCTATGCAGACGGGGGCTGATATCCACGGCGACAAGAGCAACAGGTTTGCCATCGTCAACGGGCTCACCCAGCAGCTGCACGAGCGTCGCCTCCAGGCCAACATGCTGGGCCGCGAAATCAAGAACATTGACAAGCAGATCGAGATGCAGCGCACGCGTCTCGAAATCAACTCGCAGGAGATTGAGCTCCAGCGCCGCGAAATCGAGTGGGCGGTCGAGACCGAGACGTGGTACCGGTCCAAGTACACCAACGAGCAGCTGTACGCCTGGCTCGAGGGATCGTTCCGCGGGCTGCACTACGATCTGTACACGCTCACAACCGATACGTGCCGCCGCGCAGAGAGGGCCTTCCGCTTCGAGCGCGGCCAGATGGTGCCCACCAAGTTCCTCCGCACCGGTGGGTATTGGGATAGCAACCGGGATGGTTTGCTGGCTGTGGACCAGCTAGTGCTCGACCTCCGCCGCATGGAGTCGGCCTATGTCAACAACCCATGCCACGATTGGGAGCTCAGCAAGAACATCTCCCTCCGCAAGATGAACCCGCAAGCGTTGCTGAAGCTGCGCGAATTTGGCGCAACCACCTTTTCCATCCCGGAACTGCTGTTCGACATGGACTTCCCGGGTCACTACATGCGGCGTCTCAAGGCGGTCGCCATGTCCATCCCGTGTGTGATCGGCCCGTACACAACACTGCCGGCAACACTCTCGCTGCTGCAACATTCGTACCGTGTCTCTGGCGCTGCCACGACTGCCGACGCTTACATGTCGGCCAACTCCTCGGACGGGGCGTTCCGAACGGATCCCGTACCAGTGTACGCCATCTGCACCTCTTCCGCTGTGCAAGACTCGGGCACATTTGACCTCGGCTTCTCGTCCAGCGATGAAAGCAACGAAGCGCGATACGGCCCCTTCGAGGGTGCCGGAGCCATCAGCAACTGGAAGCTGGAGCTTCCTCCCGTTTCCGTGCAGCCCTTTGACTACTCGACCATTTCCGACGTGGTGCTGCACATCGAGTACACGGCCATGGACGGTGGTCCTCTTCTCCAGCGCTCCGCCACCCAGGCGCTCGACAAGCAGTTCGCTCGCGTCGAGAACCTCAAGGAAAGCGATGGGCTGTGGGGCTTCGTGGAGCCGCGCAACGACCTATCCAACCAGTGGTACACCTTGAAGGCGAACCTTTCGCAAAAGGACGCTGAGCAAAGTGCCACTCTCAACCTCAAGGATTCCATGCTGTCGCGTCTGCCCTTCTGGGCCAAGAACAGGAAAATCAACATTGAGAGCATCACAGTAGCCGTCACTGGCACTGACATGAATGTGGCCCCCAAGGAAGCTGACGCGAAGGTTGACGCGAAGCCGGGGGCGAAATCAGTCCCAGAATTGAACATCCCAGCGTTGAAGGAGGTTACCTGGGACAAAGCACCTCTAGGCAAACAAACACTGCTTACTTGCAGGGGATTAAAGAAGACGGTCTCTCTCAAGCAGGATGCGGCTCAGTGGCAGTTGACCGTGAAAAAGAAGGCTGGTGCGGATTGCAACATTGAAAATCTCGTAGTGTATTTCCGCTATGCAGTAGAGTAGGAAAACTTAGAGTTGCCCCTGCTAGGCACACGAGACAACCAGGGGCTAGCTCAAGAGCGTCATGATAGGAAAATCAATAAAGTAGAATTCTTTTTAGGCAAGCAAATTGAATAAAGGTACTGCTTTTCTTTTAGTCCTTGTGGCTTGTAAAACATCCCACGCCACCCAGGCCTCGCATTACTATCACACAAGGCGTGATATTGAAAGTCATCCGCACCGAGATCATGTAGCCAATCAAGCCCTGAAATCTGCCACATGTGTATGAGGCTTTACTAGAAGTCTATTCGTGTCTAACGTAATCTTATGGCACATAATTAGCAATAGCGGTATCTTTTTTCGCCCAGATTATATAGTTTGTGGCGATGCCAATCGTACTCCACTTCATAAAAGGTCAGTGTCAACGGGTCTTATATTGGAAAAGGTGAAACTCACTCCCTTGGTCGAGGTGCACATCTTCGATCGGCATGTGAATCCAATACCCTCTGCGTGGTGCATCCTCTTTCTGCTCTCCTTCTACTTCATCCTCGGCATCTTGATACCTAGGAATCTCTCTCCAACATCTCAGGCCCTCGATATCTGCCCTTTGGGGCCTCGTCTTTTCTATGCCTTGCTCTTCTATAAGCTTCAGATCAATCATTTCATACCAGTCCCACTTTGAGCACGATATTGTGACTTCCGTGCTGGGCGGGACAATTCGTTCTAGAAGGCGATCTATTGTTGGTAGGGTGTAGTGGTGGAGTTTATCGGCAAGCAGTGCTTTGCTCTCGTAAGGCCAAATGAGGCCGGTAGCTTCGTCAATGTCCCCATAGACAAGCCTCCGGAAAGAAATGCGAAGATAGAGCAGGGAGGGGAATATGGGGGTCAGATGCGCATCCTGAAGATCTGAATCAGTTTGTTGAGGGTTGAGAAAGCCCAAGCTGAGCGGTAATTCTTTTGGCTTCCAGACGAGCTCGAGCGATGCCATTTCTTCCAATCTTTGCTGGGGAATAATATCCTGGAGGCTGCGGAGCAGAACCGGGGAGCCGATGTGAATTGTGTTTGTGCTATATAAAATGTTGGTTCCTTCTACGTATCTGCGGTGGAATAAAGTTAGCATCCTTGTTCGCCAATACATCGTACGTCTTCTACATCTGGCCTAGGAGCAGCAGGGGGGGGGAGGGGGGCCTTACGCGCGTCGGCAAGACAAAATCCAGCCCATAATGCCAATCTGGCACTTTCCAGGCCACTCTCCAGGCCATTCATTGCACAGGCCGGAACCTTTCAAACAGAGGTCAATGTCGGGCTCGCGAAAGTGCCCCCATGGGTAGTTGCGTCTTCTTCCGAACGGCAGATGGGTGCCTCTGGGTGGATATCGATGGCAAACGCAGCTGAACCATCTCCATCCCATTTCTTTAGATGTATCGAGATGAGAGTCCGCCGCCAGGGTTTTTGAGTGGATCTTGGCATGGATGGCCCACGACGGATACGGCTTCTCGTCGACCAAGTTGAGAGGGTGGGAAAACCGCAAGTCCATGTGAATTGTGCGGTGCCCAAAAGCCAGCAGCTGGATCGCGTACCGAATCTCTGGCGGGAGGCGGCCGAAGAACAGGTCCCCCGTCCTCTCCGCCGACGACGAGGAGGAGGAGGAGGAGGCCTTGCGGGAAGCCGGGCGGCTCAGAGGATGACGCGAAGCATTTTTGACCGCCCGCCGCAGAAACAAGCGTCGGAAACCGTCGTCGCGGCGCTTGCGCTCCCGGCGCGCTCTGTGGTAGGGGCCCCACGGCACAAGGCGCAGCCAGACGAAATTTGTGATGCCGTAGAGCTTCGCGATGGTCAGGAAGAGCAGCATGCCGGCCGTGGCCAGGGCGGCCATGGCGAGATCGGGCGACGACCTGACGAGGCCCCGCCGGCGGCTGCGAGCAAAGATCTCGGGCCAGCCGTCCCAGAACTCGGACATCTCATCGCGTATGGAGAGAGTCGGCCACTGATACTCGCTCGCGCTCATGGTGGTCAGTTTTAGAGGGCATACCGAAGTCTCCGAGGCTGCCCCGTCGACGTCGGATTCATGCCGCGATGTTCCGGAAACGTTTTGGGCTCTGAGGAGGAGAAGGTGGAGCAGGATCGGCGTGGGTGGCGTGTGTTCGGTCGCCGGGGCCCAAATTGCCGCAGCGCCGGCGCAGGGATCACAACAAGTAAGTCGGCCCACGCCTCAGTCACGACATTTGTTCATGTTCCCCGTGCAGCGTCACTTACAATAAGCATCGCGTGTTTACATACGTGCATGCCTGCTGGGTTTCTTACCATCATCCATTTGGCGAGTTTATCCGCCCTCCCTCCCTTCCCAAGCCCCGCTTATCCCCCAACGCTTACTGCTGCTACCCCGCCAGCAGCCCTGTAGAGTAAATGCCGAGATAAGACCACGTTGAACGCCGCGAGGAGCTTTTGCATCATAAATTTCCAGGACAATGTGATGAAAGCAGCCGAGAAGCCGCGGCTTCAAATTATACCGGATTTGGTAACAAATAACATCGGTTGGTTTGCTGCGAGTAATTTCGGAACATGCCGAATGACAAAAGACACCTTACATGATTAGACTTTGGGTCTAGGGTAGTCCATACGTAACAAGTTCATTGGAATCTTGAACTAAATTTGATCTGAATGTGGATTTAATGCAAGGCATATCGCCAATCTGTTTGAGGCCCTGTAATTGCTTTGAATTGAGCCGAATTTCTGTCATCGTAGCTAACAAAACAAATCAATCCGCACAACGTCACCGAAATGGTTGCAAATTTACAGCACATCAATTTTTGAAAGGGTTTGTCCACCTCAACATTTTACATTATCCTACATCCCATTTGAACACACGTAGTGGCTTTAAATGCTACCCAACCCCAAAGTACAACATATCAAGACCCCTTTGATGCTTATTTAAAGCACTTCTCATTTATCCCTGCTTAGCCGCCTCAATTTTACCAGCCAAGGTTTTGGCCACGGCTTCCAATGCCACCGGGTCAGCGCCTCGGATTCTGTCAACCTTGCCATCATCTGTAAGGCTCACAGACTGGCGGCCCTGGAGACCCTCAACGGCCGTGGGCGTGGGAGCACCATTCTCAAAAATGACAAACGTAGGCATGGCCGAGACGCTGTAGCGCCCGGCAACATCATTGACATGGTCAACGTTGACCTTTGCAAAGGCAAGCTGCCCCTTGGCGGAATGGCTGTCGGCCAGCTTGGAGAAGATTGGCGCAATAGCGCGGCACGGGGGACACCAGTCCGCATAAAAGTCGACGATTACATGAGTGGTGGAGGACAAGAGCGCATCCAGCTCTGCGGCCTTGGTGATTTTGAAGACCTCGCCGGACGTTTCGGGAATAGGGGAGCGGTCCGCAAAGATGGCCTTTTGATCAAGTTAATGTCAGTTCAAATTTCTATTACTCCGCGATGAAGAAGCAAGCCCCTAGTCGGGATGCGATGCGACTGATGCTGATGAGCGCGGGGCAAGAATGCCCGGTGAAGGAAGGAGAAGAAAATACGCAGTTACGCACCGGCCCTACGAAGAAGATAGCAATAAATGCTAGGATAATATAGTAGATAGTCTCCATCGTGATCTGATTGCACACTGTAGTGGTGGGGGAAATGCCAAACACGCGTTGAAGGGATTCGTGTTCCGACTGCTTACTTTCTGAATTCGGCTAGTCTGTATTTTCTGACCGCCTTCCTATATAGGTGGCATCTGGACATTGCGCCTCGGCTAAACCTGAATTAGCCAATCAAAAGGAATCGGAAATGGGCAGCAATTATTCCGTTCCACAAAGAGTGGAGATGCTCTTGCAATTAAATGGCTGTTATTGCGACACTCAGCTGTATGGGGGCTTCGAAAAGACAAGATTTTTTTTGAATTGAAACAATACATGAATAAGTCTGTGCGCGCAAAGATAATTTTCTGAGTTTTTCTTCAGATAATTTTTATTTTAGATATAATTGTTTCAGCTCGAATCAACGTCCTGAAGTATACCTCTCTTCAAGGTTGTTCACCATACCTACCACCTTCTGAAGGCGGTATAGGTAAACGACCTGTCATCATCCTGGCAGTAAAAATGATTCGATCTTTCAGTTCTTCATCGCTCAGAGACAACCGCTGTTTCCTTGCGTCCCACGATCGACCTGTCGAAATAAGGTAGGCTTGCTCTTCGGGGGTTGCCGCCTCCAAAGAAAGAAACAATGATCCGGAGAACAACACCGGCGCCATCAACCCCAGACTGTTCATGTAAGGGACTGCCTTCCAAATTCGACTGCTGTATTCTCTGCTTTCTTGTGCAAGCTCGGCGGAGTTTCCAAAGCCAACGATGTGTATGAGAGAAGCGAGAACTGTATTTGCCACGATTCCCAAGCCAGCATGCTGTAGAAAAAATACAGCCAGGGCTGTAGACGAAAAATCCGTTCTGAAACGGATGGGCGACGCTGAATCGGAAATAAGCGTGTCGCTGATATCACACTGGTTCTGAAGGTGGGATATGGTAGTTCTGTCAATTTCCTGCAACTCTGCGAGAAGCGCATTGGCCTTGTTGAATGTTTGGACAGCGAGGGTCCCAGAAGTTGTGCTATGAGGATCCATCAAGATGATACGAAGTGCCTGACACATGCTTGGCCATTGGGCTAGATGGAAATCAAAACGATACAAATCACTAAGAATGTCTGGTGCATCTAAACCATATGCAATAGCTGATTCTAAATTGTTTCGCCACTGAGGAGTGGTGTAAAAATTGTGGCTGCCGTTAACAAGGCTATGGCTGAGCTGAAATCAATTGACGTCAACAATAGATTCAAATCGGATTCATGGGGTCACAGCTAATCTCATGGGTCAATTGCACTTAACACAACTCCAAAGCACTCCAGGCTGACATGGATATCGAGGAGATTACCCGGTGCCGGGGGACCCCTCTTGACCAGTAGAGTGCTTAATCCTGCCAAGTGATTCGTGTTATTGGCCGGTCTTGTTGGGTCGAATGTTACCTCGGTCCTACATAAAAGGGCTGTTGCTGCCAGGGTACCGCTGCTAAACCGAGTTTCAGGATCGTCCAAGGCTCGTTGGAGACTACGAAGGGCCTTGATATATGTCTTGGCATCTAGGATATCTAAGCCGTTTGCCTCCCCACGGAAGTGTGTCCACGTCGTCAAGAAACAGTTCAAGGCATCTTGCAACGCCCGACTTTCCTCTAGCCTGGCGGGGAGGAATCTCAGACTGTGACCAGACCCGAGCAGGTCGTATGGCGAATTGGGCTGGTTAGCTTCGAGACAGGATGTTAACTTAGTGGCTAGACGGGAAGCGGCGCTACTGGGAGCGGGCCGTGGGTGTGCGATTCGAAGCCGACGAAAAGTGCCTTGGCCCGTCTCGGCAGGCTTTAGCTTCACTTCAACCATGGTGCTTCTTTGGGCTCGGTGACCGATCTGCAAGTCGGCATCATTATCAGGGCTACCCCGAGAGGAATGACTTGAGTGCGCCCCGTTATGCACAAACTTGAATGTACTGCCCGGTCCAGAGCATGTCTGGTTTGCCTTGGCACAGGCGCCGCACGTTGGCCAATTTTCATCACACTAGGTAGGTTTTGCATTGTCGTTAGATGTCCCGGAGTGCCTTGCCAATGACTCGCGCCCTGGCTTACCTTGACTTTCCTCTTTTTGCAAAACGCACACCGGTTGCTCTTGGGAATGCCAGGCATCTTGGACCTTGTGATTAGGGACTTTGGGGGTGTGCTTGGCAGGTTCAGTGGTTGGCTCAGTTGTCGTGATGCGCCATGTCACACGAAGGCAATAGAAAACGGCGCCACGACATGTTCCTGCCACCCACCCCTCCCCAAAATAATTACGACGTGGGTCATTACCGAGACTCAGCGCTGCGGCTGAACCAAACAATCAGAGCACCCCCCTAGCTAATCTGCCGCGCCGCTGCAGCACCCAGCTTTCTCACATGGGCCCATGTGCGTTAGCCCTAGCGCGCCATCTTTCCTAAACGGGCCCAAATCGCCCTTATCGCCGGGCGCGGCGATGCTGCTGTCAGCGCAGGTGTGACGTGCCCCCCCTTTGTGGGGGTCAACTGGGGCTAAAATGGTCGGCTTTGCCTGTGGCGATTCTTAGCCCTGGGAATAGTTTCATAACACCCTCCCCGATTGTTGTGATTCTACAGGCTGGAAACGCAATTGCCAAAGTACGCGTGGCACTCGGATTGAAAAATGAGCTAGAAAGCTTCGCCACTCTGAAAATGGCCACTCAGACCCCTTCAATGGGCATTTCAGACATGGCTCGTGTTGCCAGGGTGCTGCAGTGTTTGTTGTGGGATCTTCGGCTTAGCACTCCACAAGAAACAGAACTTTATAACTTTGCATGACCCAAAAAAAAAAAAAAGATAATTAGAGGGGCACCGGGAAGCTAGTTAGGGCGGTAAGTGTATGCACGTATATTGGATACGAAATCAAACTGTCTGCTGTGGTGATGAGGTGGTGATGGCAATTATTGTCGCGCCGGAGTTGTTTTAAATGCAGGCAGGCTAATCCCCATCGCTGTGTGCACTCCACTTAGATCCCCGCCAGATTTGAGGATGTACTGGCCTACGGATTTATACACATAGATATTGCGGTCCACGCCGAAAAAGCTGCATGAGCCAAGTTCCAATCTAAAGTAGTAACAATAATAGTCTAAATGTATAATTGGAAAGCAATCTTAAAAATTGGATTGACGAATGTAATAAGATACAGGTATAAATGCTTCGCACTCTCCAATATGAATACTTTGGGGTTCACATTCAGAAATGGTAGAAAGGCAAGACCGCGTGTTCGTAGCTAGTCGGCTTTCCCCTCCTTGCTTTGCCGCCTTGCTCAAAGGATGGTTCGGCTACCATCATACTTTTCTAGTATCCTAGGACTGAGGCAGCATCATCTCCAATCAGATACCCAATTGGTTCCTCGCGGTAAGTATCCGTGACACAGCGATTATAGTCAGAGCCCTTGAGATGCTTAAGAAGGCTTTTCTTGCCATACTGAGGCCAATCTGCCTTGACGATTGAGTTTGGGTCGTAGGAGTTGACAAACCCAACCCAGGCACCTTGGATCAAATCATACAGTCCACGGTCATCCTCAAGGGCGGCGTAGCCAGGCTGGTCACAATCCTCGCCCCATGTACAAAACAAGTAGGGAAGCTCGTATGTGTGGGCAGAGCCGTAGACTTCTGTGCTGGCTGATTGGTTTGCGGACAAGGCAATCTGAGAGAAGAGATAACCGTAGAGAGGGCTCCTTCGGCTGTCGCTTTTGGTCAATGTCTTCATTAGGTAGCGTCGTGGGGCAACAAAATTCCAGTCTGACCAGACAGAAATGGCGCGCTTGAACTGGTTGGTGTTGTACGGCTCAAACCAACGAGTAGTGACGTTCTTGAATCCGCCACTGGTTGCGGTGCTATTGCTGGGGTACGGGCATCCTTGCTCTGGGACATCAGGGTAAAGCTCGAAAATTCGATCCATGACGGCCGAGGCATTGGTTGCATTGGCATCCACGAGAGCTTGGGTTGTAAACCATGAGATAAACTCATCAGAGGTTGTGACTTGGGACTCGAACATGGCACCGAAAAAGCCACCCTCATCGTGGACGCTGCCAGCAAGGATTGGTACATCGGCTACTTTTCCTGCACCGATCAAGGCACGAGGTCTCTCAGGAAAGAAGTAGTCGCCAGGGTAAATGACAGGGGAGAAGACGTTATTGCCAACAACAACACCGGCAGCGTTTTCGGCCTTGGTAATGGCGCTCAAGAGGGAAGACCATTCGACTGTACGCAGGCATTCAACTTGATCTGTTGCATCACCACACCCTGCCCAAGAAGACACGTTGCGGAAAGTGGTGGTCAATCTCTCATTATCGGCGTCGAGAAACACACCGGCCATAGGACCGCCCGACTGAATGATGGCACTATGGAAGAGACCTTCTGGCTGGCCACCATTGGCAACGAGTTGGGACCCAACACCCTGTGCACCAGCGCTCTGGCCCCAAAGAGTGACATGGTGGGGATTCCCGCCAAATTTGGCAATGTTGTCTTGAATCCAATGGAGGGCCTGGCGCTGGTCATAGAGTCCAGCGTTAAGAACTGCATTACCAGATGCAACGGCGTCGATGACATCCTGTCCAGCCATAAAGCCAAAACCAGCATAACGATAGGACAATGAGACATGAATAACTGGCTTCTTGAATCGAGCACTAGCCGCAGCGAACGAGGTACCCGGGTATTCGGATGGAGAGCCTGAAGTAAAGCCACCTCCGTGGGTCCAGACGACTACCGGGACACTGTCTCCTTCCTGAACACCTTGTGGTCTATAAACGTCGAGAAACAAGCAGTCGTCTCCTTCGAGGCATGTGGCGCCACTGTTGAATGCATCTTGGATGGTAGAGTTGCTGGAAGCCTCGACAGCCTCGGGCTTTCTAAATCTGTACGATGCATCCAAAGGTTTGGCGAAGCGTAAGCCCTTGAAAGATTCGATGTTGTATCCCGCAGAAGTTGTTGTGTTGCCGCGGAAAACACCTTGGCTCAGAGAAACTGTTGGATATTGCGATGCAGCAGAGCTTGCCTCTAGAGGAAAGAGGCCCAGGCCAGTTGCGGCCGTGATGATGGTCTTATATTTCATGGTTGTTTAAGAGTAATGACAGATGAGGCCCGATGTAGAAGATCGATGCTGCTCAAGCTTTGATACTTGAGATGATGAGTGCAAAGGAAAGAATGACCAACGTGAGCTGCCTATTCATATTAATACATTCACTGCAGTTGAGAGCAACCAGTTTGACGGATGTCGCCTTGATACTCTCCTTTGTATGCTGCATCGCGATTGGCTACCGTTATTACGACGCCGGGAGTTCGGCAGCCCAGCCTTGAACGGCAGAATGCTTCCATTCTTCCATTCTATTTTTTTACCCTTTTTGGCCAAGACCTCATGTTTCTTGACATGGGTTGCTTCAGGTGGAAGCGAGGCAAGCGGATACCTACGCCAGCCAATCGGTCTCATTTCACCCGCTGAATCTCGTCCTCAAATAAAGTCAAAGCGGCCTTCATCCCACCCATTTTCCATGACGATGTGCCCACCCAACCCTGAAGTTTAGATGATGTGATTTTATAGAAAATGGGATTGTGATATTGTTCATGCGAAGCTGGCTTGTATGAATACCTGCGCACAACCGATGCATATTTTGTGGAATAAATGAGTTGGCCGGTTGAGGCTCGAATGCATTAGACGTGCATCATCTCGTTCGGAACATTCCGAAGTGGTTCCCCATAAAAATGACGATGGAAATTTCAACGAAGCTTTTCGGCAGAATGATCCACGAGAACCCCCACGCCCAGGCAAAATGTTTCGTAATGCCGTGCCGGTATCGATTGAGAACGACACCGAAATGCGACAATGCATCATCAAAACCTGCGCACTGTATAATAGCCTGAAGCCACTGGATCGGTCAAAGCTGGTAGAGCCTAAGCAATCAAACTGCCCAATTGTATTCTGCAAAGATTCCGGGAATAGGATTCTGGCATTGTCTCTTAAACAAGGCGCTTGGAGCCCTTTAATTGTTCATACACGGTGATTTTAAGGTTGTGATCAAAACAAGTCCAGGCTAACGATAACGCACTTCGACGAAACTAGAAAGTGTATTAAACGAGGATCCCAGGATAAGATTTGACCCAAGCTTCCAAAATGAGATGGATTTGCCACATCCCTGTTTATTCTGCCTTCACAGTTTTAGTCTACGAGTGGCCCGATAGTAAACCAAGATCCATTCGATTGCAAGATAGAAAATGGCCAAATGGCACAGCTGATGTGGTAGGGTATGATCGGATAATTCCGGTCTGGCGCTAGCCCAATCTGAGTCTGGGAAATCGGGTCGTAGTGGTATCACGGAAACTTCTAGTGCCTTATCCGTCTTGACGCTAAAGTTTAGGTCCTAATTGCCCATCAATTAGACATTTTAACAGTCCCAAGATTGGAGGAAGAGTCCATAGGTAACCATTGCACCTCAATGGATAGACACTTGGTCGGAAATATACCTAAGTTTGGAAGAGATTCAATTTTTCCTTCCTAAATTCTAAGGATGAAATCTGGCAGGGATAAGCAAATGTATGCGCTAGCATTACAGAAGCTAATTCCCTCTGCATTCTCGAAAATGTCAACTTCTGACAGAACGCCCCAGTGCAAAATGCTTCAGCTCAATTTCCCCTGCCTTTCTTACAAAATTACTAACAAAAGTCACTAAACCTCGACTCTTCCTATTGAAGGTTCGAGTACCGTGTCATCTACCTGGATTCACTGCTGTGGCTTGTCAGTAAATCTGCAATGCTACGTGGCGGCTTGGCCCCCAGCACAATATAAATAGCGATCAAAATAAGCTTAAACATCGCCCTGGGACAAAAGTGATGCGTTTGAGGCTCTGGCGCCATGTGTTTTTCCTCCGACGAGCCACAGCTCCGTACCCACTCCACCAGCGCCAGCGGCCTTGGCTACCAGCATGATCAGCAAGATCAGCGTGTGTGGGCGATATTTATGGCCAGGCTCACTTGCTGCGAGAAACTGAGGTGTGCGCATTCTGCCTCGTCGATAATTGGGTGAGATGCCGAGGATGCGCCGCACAGCCGCCGCCAAGTCCGCAGCCTGCCGAATCACAAGCGCTGACACCCTGATTGCAGGGTAGCTTGATGCGCTCCTGCGTCTTTGGCGAACTCAGCCTTCTCCGTGCGTGGAGCATGCATCCATGGCCTCATGCAGAGAAATCTAGATGCTTTCGGGTCGACATTGGACCATTAAAATTTCTAAACAAAGTCCTATTATTCGACCCGTCCTTGTAGGGCTGGAATGACAATGTTCCGATTCCTGTCAGACGCGGCTATGTGCAAATGAATTCGGTCCTTCCAGCATTTTCAGCCTCGGAATCTCGTATTGGTATTCCGATCAGAAACCCACAAGGCATTATCAAAGAATAGGTGGCTGGAGAAATTTAAAAGTTCCCTTCATGGTCCATAGATTGTGCTGGCTGTCCGTGTGGGACCCCCGTACTCACCACAAGGAAGGTGAGCTTATCATATCAAAGCGCCTTGACCATTCTGTTTCCGACATAGTTTTAGAATATGATGTAATGTAACTCCATAAAATCTTATTAAGTGGACAACAACACTACCAATTTGTGATGAGTGTTCTCACTATTCACCTACCTGAATATTTCCGAAAATTACAGCAACAAGCAAAGTTGTTATTAACCACTGAGGCAACGCATGCATCACGTCCCTTTAACTTATGAGAGTGCCATGACGAGCCTTAATTGAATTTCAGAATCGCTAGAAGTACCTTGAGTAGAACTGCCAAATATACGGATCTCGGCCTTGGTTCTTGGTATGGACAAGCCTCATCAGCTAGACAGCACAACAAATGCCTTTCCGGTTCACTCTATTAGTATTATAGCCTTAAGAGAGTTAAATCCAATAGGAAGGAATAGTCCTCAATCAGTAGGATGAAATTACGGGGTAAACTCGGAATCCAAACTGCAGTTTGCTCTTGAAATGTAGGGTAGTGGGTGTGCAGCATGGCTCTCGTGTGCTGCCGCACTTCCCTGAGTCGCGCTCATGAAATTGGCCCGTGTGTCGTGAAATCAACAAGGAAATCCCACAATACCAAAGATCTCAACTTTTAGTCTTTCGCACACTCGCCGACAAGCTGTTTCATGGCGCCATGGCGAAGCGGGTACTGTGTTCGCAATTGACCCACTTAGGCGTCAGGCGTGTAAGGTTAGCACGGCTCCCAGGCGTGCGATTTGAGTCCTTGAGAAACAACACCAGCGTTGCCGTCTGCTTTAAAGTTGAAAGTGCCAACTCATCAGCTGGGCATAATTCCACTGTGGAAATGCTAGCATGCGCACGTTATGACGTGCGCCATGCCAGATTGGGGGACATGCAGGAGCCTTCTCCCAATCGCCATAGTTTTACAGCCAAGCCATTCGGGTCCGTCCGAATGGCTGAAATGGTCTAGTCTCACTAAGCTCCATGACGGCACATTAGCTCAAGAAGCTGACTACCACACTTGGCACTATCCTCCTCATCGGGATACACACGCGTCCCTCTTGATAGCGGACTTTATTACTTCATTCGTAGTCGCCTTTCGCCGTGCCTGATTTTTTGAAACTCGTATAGAAAGGAGAAATGACGACATATTTTCTAGCAACCCCGTGTGTGGCGAACCCAAGCGAAGGCGTCCAAAAACGAGGGGCACAAGTCCCTTTTTGATCCACACTGACGTGGTCCAATCAAGAGAAGGAAATCGTTCCCCTCACTGCAACGCAGGACAATCAGACGATCTGAGCAATCTGCCACCTGCAAAACTCATTGCGACCGGTAAATTTAGCGTTGAGACCTCCTGGCGATCGTTGTCGTTTGTGAAAAGAAACCTCACCGCTGTGGAGAAGTTTTCAATGGTTGGCTGACAATAAAAGTTATAGGGTTCTTTCGTTCGCTATATGTGCAGTGTGTGATTGACACCGTGCTCTTCCTTCTGTTCAAACACGTCCCGCATCCAACAATTTCTGTGAGATTACTCTACGAATTCTTTCTTCTTTTTTGCAAGAACCATGGACAAGCCTGTCATCTTAATTGTCCACGGAGCCTATCACCTCCCGTGGCATTATCGACGCTTGATCAATGGCCTTAAGTCCGAGGGTTTTACTACATTGGCCCCTCCCAGCACCACAACTGGTTATGATGATTCCATTATCGGAAAATCTCACCATGATGACGTTCGTCGCTTGCATGAAACGTTGCTTCCCTACCTCGACGAAGGTCGGACGGCTGTAATTGTTGCCCACAGCTTTGGCAGCGTCGCCGCCACAGCGGCCACTGAGTCTCAAACCGTTGCTGAGCGCGCGGCTCGAGGACTTCCAGGAGGCATCGTGTCCATTGTTTACGTTGCCGCCGTTCCCGTCACCAACAAGGGCGCGCCAGTAACAGGCAAAGTTGGAATCAAGCTGGTTGAGACTGAGCTCTTCACTCTTGACGTGAGTAAAAAGGCGACAACCTATTTTCTTACCATACGAAACTGATGATATCAGGACGACAAATTGTATCACAAGGATGCAGCGCTGGGCGCATTCTACAACGACATAGATGAGAAAACGAAACGTGAAGCGGAATTGTTCCTTGCTCCCCTAAGCCGCAAGTGTATGGAGGAGATTATCGAATACACAATGCAGGATGTAAAGATTCCAAAAACATATGTTATTTGCAAAAATGATCTCTCGCTCCCTGAGGAGGCCCAGCGTGCTTGCGCGCAGGTGGGAGGAGCGAAAGTGGTTGAACTGGATTGTGGCCACAGCCCATTTATGAAACAAAAGGAAGTTGGAGAACTGATCAAAATCATTTCGGAGGCATCGCAGGCTTAGTTAGTCTTACACGGATGAAATTCGCCACATAGCGCGAATCATCATGAATCATAATGATATATTTCTAATGTCTTAGACGAATTCTCACTAACATTTCGGCTTTGACCGAACAACTTTTTTTCAACGCTAAAATAATTCGTATTATGCCTAGACCGTCAGTGGTATCGAACCATGAATACGTGAGACGCAACCTTTTTTGTCTTCAAAATCAGCAAAATACGAAATACGTAGTAGATCTTTTGTTGGTCAGTCCACTACTGGGTATTACATCAACAATGACCCATTTCAACCATCGACCTCAATGTAAGGCTGGCATGACATCATGATCCCTGCTGCATCTGTCCCACTCCGTATTGTACCCATTCTAGGCATTCATTCTTTCTTGTCAAGCATGATCATTTCACCCGTTTTTTCTTTCTTTTTTTTGCTTTTTTAGTCAACGCTCCTCAAAACTGGGGAATTGTGGAGGGGAGCGTATAGATACCGCTAAATTAGCGGCCCTTCTATTAATTGATTGTCCAAGCCCCGTAAACCAGGGCACAACGGTCAAAGCCTGGAACCTGGCACCCACACGCAACCAACCAGCGACCGATTCCCTTCATCTCTTGGCATCGCCCCAATTGCGGAATGGAACCGTCGACACCGCCCCCACCAAAGAACCATGGTTATCAAAATGCTCACACACGAGAAAGGGACTTTTTTTTGTTTTTGTTTGCGGCGATGAGCGAGGGGTCACGGGAGGCTCTATCATGCATAGGGCGGGGAGTTCTTGACAAGTCCAATCCGGGCTATATGCAGGCACCAGTTCTGCCAAACATTCAATACGAGACACGAGACTAGTCCTGCAGGAACCTGGTCCTTTGCTGGTGGCCTAAATTCCCAGCTTTCCAGGCAAGCAACCAGTAGCGATAGGACAATCATGTTTGCCTTTTCGCCTTATTTCGCAGTCAACATAGTCACGCCATGGTGTAACGGCAAACAGGTACGTACAGTACCTGAGCACACTCATGCGATGTAGTTTGAAAATCAAAACAACTTGTTGACTCATCATGGACAAGGCTTGTGGAGAGGGAACCACTATGACTCTCTTTTCGAAGAAAGTTAACAAACAGTAGGACTTATTGAGCCAACAACATCGTATTTTTTCTAGAACTTCAGCTTGGCAGGGCAAATGCAGCAAGTTTCCTCTTGCCGCCCATCTAGCATTGTCGGGCAACGGAAGGAAGGGGCTATGTGTAACTTCTAGTTCAACTGGTAAAGCGGGGTTGGTCGAGCCCCCGGCCGGTGAAATCAAGACACGCCCCCTCTGGCCAGCCCTAGTGAAATTAGCCACGAGGGCCTGCTCAGCTGGATGGGGGGGCTTTGGGTCCTTAGCTCGTGGCTGCCCTGTCTCTGGTTGTATGGTGGTTCAGTTGGGGGCCAGATGGGCAGGCTTGGCTATTGAGACAAATGGGGCACAGATGCAGGCACTGTTGGCGTAATTGCGGTGTTTCAAAACGCCAGTTCAAGTGGGCGTGGGGTCGAATTTCTTGGACTGTTTCTGTTTCTGGCGACCACATGCCTGGGACGGACATCACGACGTGGCCGTTTCTAACAATGCCTATTGGTTTATGAATACGAACTTTGGTCAACAATGGCGAGGTTAGAAAAAAGCCAGTCCCTTGCAGCCAGTGACAGATGATAGGTAGCCCTAGTACCTAGCCCCAACCAGCGCCCCCCGGCGAGGCTGCCGAAATATCTCGGCACGGCGCGTGGGGAGCCCGCACGGGTCTTATATCGATTGCAAGCAAACAAGCAGAAAGCAAGGCCAAAAAATCCCATTCCTTCGGAGACAGCGCCACTGTCGCTGGGCTCAAAGCTCAAAGAGACGGGGCACACGTCAGCCCCTTGCAAGGCACACTTCGCGGGCACTTTTTAGGGATCGAACTGGCCGAGTTAGCATTGGCCAATCAGCGGGCAGAAAATGAATATCTGCAAAACACCACCACTCAGCTCAGCGCAATATCCTTCCCGAACCGGTTAGCCCAGCACGTTGCCCTGAGGCTCGGCCTATGATCGCCTGCTCAATCTTGGCGCGACGCCGCGACTCCACACCCACCACCCACCACCCACCGTGCCACCCACCCCATCCATGCCTCACTCACACTGTGGTCCCGCCACCGACGCCCTGGCTCCCGTTTTACAATCCATCGCGCGTGACCCTAAATCCATCATCCCCTTGAGACCTCCACCACGGCTTTGCTTGCTTGTGGGGTCTTAAAATGCAGCCCAGTTATGCGGGTAAGGGACATTCACCCAACTACTTTGATGCTCCGCCAAATTGGCTGCTGCTCCCAGGTACCCTCTACTTTCACGTGATTGGCGGGAGACCCATAAGCACCAGAGGGCTCAGGGGAGTGGCCAGCCTTGCTGGGCAGGGTGCGCAACGTTCATCCCGATGTGGTTTAGCCCCATCTCAGCTATTCCCACACTCGGGCTGTCCTAGCAGGACAGCCATGCCAGACGACACTGAAATGCCATCATTGTAAGCAACGGGGAGGCCTGCGGCTCAGTCTGTTGGTTCGCGATTCACTATCCTGATGCTCGGATTGGCTCATGTCTGATTCTTGTCCTACAGCCCGTCGGGAGTCTAAAGTCCTCCTCGAGATTCAGAATTCGTATAAGAACTCGGCCATGTCTGTAGTCCAAAAACCTCATCAACAGCTCAATCCGATCTGATACAGTACATTACAGTCCAAAGCATCTCAGAACACCTCAGAACACCTCAGCAAGCCTCAACAGCAACTTCACATTATTCAACATGTCTCCTCCCGTTCCCTTGATCTTTGTCTCCGTTTCCAACCCTCAGGGAGGAAAGGACTCGGGATCCTCTGGATCTTCCAACAACTCCGGCTCAAAGTAAAATCCTAATCTCGCCGCGGCCCATCTCCCACCTGTGCCAGGTGTATCGCCAAGACAAATCTATGCTGGGAATCACAGAACCAGAATCTTATACACGACGACACCGGCTTTGGGATCGATGGAGCGGCGCTAGAATGGCCTATTGACAGTGCCGAAGTGGTGAGTTCCACTTCTATCTAAACTCCTGCCACCAGCAGCTGCTAACAGCTTGTCCCAAGTTTGTTATACTCTACTCTGTTTGTCATGCCAAGATTTCAACTTCAGAGCGCCCTCCCCAGCAGCAGACAAACACTTCGTCCTTTCAGAGGCTAGCTGGCTAGCCAATTTATAGAGGAGGACTATCACGAATGGGATGAGATTTTACGGGGTTCCAAGCAAGGTTTTCAGCATGAGAATTTGCTAGATCGGGGATGATATTGATAGATTACGGCCTAGATACGACTGATGGCTCGCGCTCCTTTTCATGTCATTGATTTATATTTAGTCGATATTTGCATTTTAGGCCAAGCACACACTTGGCAGTATAACTAAATATGTTAAACTGCATTACTTGTATCGACATGTCATGGGTTTTGATTTATTCCGCTTTATTGCAGAGACACGCCGGAAGCCGCAAGAGTTGCATAAAACAACTTGGTTTGGCCCGTGATCACCATCCTTCCCTTTCCGGCAAACTGAAAGTTGGCGGCCTTTGTTCCGGTATAAATCTTGCCAATCAGCTTTCCAGAAGGGTTCCAAACGTGTACACCGTCGTAGCAGCCGGCGTACACGTTGCCTTGCGAGTCGCAGTGGACGCCTGCCACGAAACCTAATTAGCACTTGAAAATAACAGGTGGGGGGGTAGGCCGTAAATGAGCAAAAGCTGAATAAATCCATCTTACCATCTGGAATACCAGCCCCGACGTAGGCAAAGGTCTTGCGGTTGTCCCATGTACCATCGCGATTCACATCAAATCGATAGCTGCGTTCTCATTAGTACGTGGAGTAGATACATTGAACGAGGCACCTACACAGAGGCCGGCGAAGAAAAGTTCTTTCCGTAGAAGCCCAAGCTGGTCCCAGTGTCGGTGACAAATGCGTGTCGTCCATCCGGAGAAAAGGTGATGCCTTTAAATATCAGTGACGGATGCCCAGCGTTTTCAACCAGAATAGCACTCACCATTTGGGAGAGTAAAGTCGTCAGCGACGACAGTCAGTGCGCCACTGGCAAGGTTGAGGCGATACACCTGGTTTCGCAGGCCAGGCGCCGGGCGGAAGTCCTGCAGGAATCCGTACAGCGTATCAGTGAAATAAACATCGCCGTTACCAGGATGGACAGCAACATCGTTCAGCGAGTTGAACTGTCTGCCAAAGAAGTTGTTTACGAGAACTTTCATAGTCAGTATTGGAGGTAGTTCTTTGCTTAGTTTAGAACATCTCAGTACTTACCAGTGGTGTTGTAAGGCTCTTGGGGGTTCATCAAGTAGAGGGCGGAGGGCACATTCGCGCCTTGACCCTCTCCTGCAAAGATGATCTGGCCCTTATAGTTTGTGCCGCCTGTCCGCAAATTAGAATCTTTTTTTACTTTTACTAATCGGAAGATTCGAACCGTTGGGGTTAATAACTTGCGGTGTTGAGCCTACAACCGTCACTTTGACTCTGTCCGATTGACTCGACGAGGTACGAACGGCATCGGCCTCGGCAAGAGAGATCTTTTGGATAATAGAAGACTTATTCAAACCTGTCCCAGCTGCCTTGGCACCGGCATTTTGGACAAAAAAGACTTCTTCAGTAGGCGGGTACCTAATGTAGTTGGTTAATATAGTGGTCCAAGCTAGTAACGGCACTTCTGCTCACCAAACAACAGCTTCGTGGAAAATAGGATCAGATTCAGAGGTTGCAATGAGTGTCAGCGACGGATTCTCTCCAATGATGCTGTAAAATTCATCATCGTAGATGTGAAATGGCTTGGCGTTGAGGGACTCCTCCGAGACACCAGGCCAGTAAAACAACTTGGTCAATGTTAGCGAAGCCCGTTCTATGATCGATTAGGAATCTAGAAGAGGATACCACATACAGTTGTGCCGTTGGCTTCAGATGGAGGTGGGACCGTGCTCAACACATTGAACGACTTCTGATCGATAATCTGAGCCGTGGAAGGGAGTTGGACGGCTAGCGCACCCCACGAGAGGGGATTCACGCCCAATTGGATTAGAATCCCAGCAGCGAGCACAACTAGAGCGGCCGGCATCGTGACCCAGATGATTGTATGCATGGTCCCTCCGCAATAGTGACGCAGGTAGGAAGACGTGCTCTTAAATAACTTTTGTTGCTCCCGCTCTCTGCCAAGACTGAAGCGGGGAAGTGCCGACAGGGTGGTACTCGGAAACAGCGACGATCAATGGGTTCGGAAGTTGTGCCAAGTTTTTTTGAGTGCAAATTGATGGCTGCGAATCCGACTTCGGGAGGCGGGGTTCGGCCAGCGACGAAGTTGTCCACGTCGGCCGAGGCGACCGACCCACGCGCCTTATCACCATAAACTAGTTTTTATCGGAGTACCGCGCGGGGTAGTCATTTTCCGCCCCGGTCGACCTCTCACCATGCAGCAATGATCTGCAGGTTGGTAGTAGCCGGTATAATAACCGTCCCATAGCATTAGATCATTTGACGCCATCTCTACTTTTCCGATGCAGGGGCAAAAAGCGCGCTCGGTGGAGCAAAAGCCTTCTGCCGACATAGGCCTCGACGCTTTCAGCGACGTCGAAACGAACCACAAATGTAGAGCATAAATTGCTCTTGGGTATGTTGGAGTATATTTTGATTGTCTTCATACTTAGAACCACATCCTTTGACATATCAAGACATGGTACAATTCCTTGCGTAGGTTTCGTCCAGGCGTAAATCCGCTTTTGGCCAGTAGGGATATGGTGTTCTATTGCAACCAAACTCTACATTTGCTCAATACAGGATATTTATAACCAAAAATGATCAAAGGAGTACCGGCAACACCATCGATTGGTCCCCGCAAGATCCCCAAGATCCCTGTACCCCCCCTCTGCACCACCTGATCGGCACCAAGCTACGAAATATTATGCTGGGCGCCGAGTCCGAGGGACCACAATTCGCCGCAAGCATCGTACACTCTACAAGAGTTGCCAGTACCAAGAACAAAATCACAGAATTCGAGAGGCCAAATTAGAACGAGTGCGCGTTGGGTTGATCCAACTAAACTGATTGATACAGCAAAAGAGGAAACCTTTACATATGCAAGTCAGCCTTACAAGAAACCCTGTCAAGGGATGGTCTCCATTCTTTTATTGTTCATTTAGTGTGCACGTGTAGATAGTCGCTCAAGAACCTTGGGTGAAACGTCTTGGCAGTCATGCTGACACCCCAGTCCTTCAGCCGAGGCCACCATACGCACCGTCAAATTATACAGTGATTGGCTATCTGTATTTTAAGAAATAGTTTAGCATGGGAAAACTGACTTTTTCTTGTTTGGGAATATGTATTCCAAGTAGTCATGAGATGAATAGGTGATGTAGGGTCAACAAATAACTAAAATGGCCCAGCTATCCTGCCAGTTCCAAGATAGTGGATGACAAGAAATAAATACAATTGGTGAATTGAATGAATTAACAAATCATAATACTTGTTTACACCTCTTCGTCTCTTTGGCTTTTATCTCCACATCAACTTGGCTTGTCATCTAGTCACATTTACAATGCAGCTTGTGATGGTGGGATGGGACTTGCAATTTCAAACATTTTGTCAGCACCAGACCCTCCCCTCGCGCCTTATCTCCCTTCAAATCTTGCGACACAATGGATTTACCGATAGCAAGAGGATAAAGCGACTTACGCCAAGGCTACCGGCAATTTACGCCAAGAAGTTGCGATAAACTTGCATGGAAGCTTTAGCGGCTCAATCAGGGCTCGAACACAGGGCCGAGAATGGCACCATGCGCCCTGCAAATGACACCACAACCCACCAAAACCATCCCGCATGAACACCTTCCACCAACACCTACCATACAAAATTCCGGTCATGCCTTATCTCGTCCACACTTCACCACTTAATTGATAGCGCACAAAGTCAGGTGACGTGAACGGGGGAGGCTATAAAATCTTTTAAATCAAAGCGTTGGTTGCATATTGTGTTCAATTAAAATCCGGATTTTTGGGGTAATTCGTGATGGAGTTCCTCTCAGTTCGGCCGCTTCTTTCAGGCCTGGTTCTCCTCTTTGGTCTCTACTTTGCTTTTCAGACGACAAATGGCGAAGGTTTCGGCAATGCAGGAACCACTTCCAAATTCAATGGTCTCGCCCAATTGACTTCAGCATGGATGACAAGGTCTCCGTCAGCGTCGGAAGCGGCTCTGGCACCCAAGGTCCTCATTATCAGCTTGGTACGTCCATGATTCGCCCACAAAGCATTGCAAACCAGCTCCAATTCCATCTTTACGCTTGCTAACCTACCATCTGCCAGTTTGGGGCGGAAGCTGATGTCTGGTACAAGCATCTCCCAGGAAGCGGTCTGGGGGACTTAATGGCGCAGACCATTTCCGTGCCGGGCTTGAGCCCACAATTCCCTGGGGTCCACTGCACGGCCGACGGGCAAATCTGCCAAGTGACGACGGGCATGTCCCAGATCAATGCCGCGGCGACGATCACTGCGGTTATCCTGTCGAGAAAGTTCGACCTGGAAAAGACGTATTTCCTCATCGCGGGTATCGCAGGCGTCAATCCAAAATACGGCACTCTCGGCAGCGTGGCCCTGTCTCGGTTTGCCATCCAGGTCGGCTTGCAGTACGAGATTGATCCCAGAGAGATGCCAAAGGGCTGGGAGACGGGCTACTTCTCATTTGGAACGCAAAACCCCACCGAGTACCCGACAGAGTGGTATGGCCCTGAAGTGTTTGAACTCAACGAGGCACTGAGAGATGTTGCATTTGAGCTAGCTTCGTCTGCAACGTTGAATGACACAGCCGAAGCTCAGGAATACCGATCCAGATATGCATCAAGCGATAAAAGGTACGAGGAGGGGACTAAACTGCCTTCTGTATTGAAATGCGACTCGACCACCAGCGATGTGTTCTTTTCCGGGGATCTCTTGGGTCAAGCATTCGACAGGGTGACAACCCTATGGACGAGCGGGATCGGAAAGTATTGCATGTCAGCACAAGAAGACAATGCCGTGTTGGCGGTTTTGGTGCGGTTTCACGTCGAGAAAATGGTTGATTTTTCAAGAATCATGCTTCTCCGCACAGGTATGCGAATTTCCTGCTTCTCACAACAGCCCTGTCCTGTGCTAACCACATGTAGGATCAAATTTCGAGCGCCCTCCGCCAGGTGGTGATCCTCTTACGCACCTGCGCGGTGAGCATCTGAACGGCATTACAATTGCGACAGATAACATCTACCTGGCTGGTATCAAGATTGTCAACGGCATTCTTGAAGATTGGGAAACGTCGTTTGCCAAAGGGATAGAGGCCCCCAACTACATTGGTGACGTGTTGGGAACGCTTGGTGGAACCCCGGACTTTATCCCTGCCCGTTCTTAACATGCGATCTGCAAAATCTGTGGTGTTTTTTAGATGTATGCCAGATAGAGCAACCATAAACAGGGAAGACTGCATATGCGTCAAGCTAAACTTAGCAACACCGCCTTTTCCTCAACACGAGGTACATCGATGTACCTAGCTCTACCAGGACTTTCGTAGACCTTGTATCTTTCACAAAAGAAGGTCGCAACAATCAAGATCAGGTAATATGCGGGGTCGCGACTGGTGAGCAGGGAGTAGGCTTGCAACATCTGTGGCAACCTCCAATAGACGGCAATCTTATGCATGATCTGGTGTTCCGTAACTGGTTACTCACATCTCACTTGCATGTGTAAACGTCCCCCATGGCTGCCTGCTGGCCATCTCGTGACAAAAGAATATCTCCAAGCAGCCTATCGTTGGCTCCTGTTTAGGTCTACGTGGACGGTATCATCTTGACATTCCATCATTGCCAGTTATCATTTCTGACTGGTGGTAAAACGAGCCCTCCCAAAACAACACACCTGGTGTCATGTACCCATTTGGGCGTGGACAGCGTTTTCAAAAACACAGTCGCGTTGCGAGTGGGCGTTACCCATCAATCTTAGTTGCTAAGAATCGTACATCTGTAAACATGTATTAACCGCTCCAAATAGAAGGACCATTTGAGGGGTATCGCGGCGGTTTGATCCTCACATTCGTACAAGGCAGGCTGCTTAATCCAGTTCCATCACCCGCAACTCAGCCTCCTCCAGCTCTCTCCTCTCGGCGAGAAACTCGGCTTCTTGACGAGCCCTCCTGTCGCGCTCGTCCCTGAACCGATACGCCGCCTCTCTGATCCGCATGGCGCCCTCTCTCATCCTTTGGCCGTATTCTCTGAGTCTCGCTTCCCTCTCGAGCCGGTCCAGCCGCTCTGCCTCCGCTCGAGCTTTTCTCATTGCCTCCTCATGGGGCGTTCTGACGCGCTCCTCGGCTGGCTTCTTGAAAGTTTCCTGGGGGAAGTTTGCAGGCTGTGCTTGCTGAGTCTTTGGGTTCCAGACAAATGGGCGAGGAGTGGCAAGTGGCGTGACAAGAGGCACGCGGACTCTTCGCTGTCGCTGGCGGTCAAACTGCTGCCGCTGCTGAGGATCAACGAGAATCGAGTAGGCTTGCTGGAGCTACAGGACGCCAAATATCATCAGAAAAAAAGATCCAACACAACTAGCAGATGCATCTTACGAGCTGGAATTGAACAGTAGCTTCAGAATCCTCGGGGTTTCTGTCGGGGTGCCTCAGTTTTGCGAGGCGCTTGTAGCTCGTTCGGATGGCAGCTTCGTCGGCGTCTGGGAAAACCTCCAAAATAGCATAGTAGTCTAGGAATGTTTCGGTCGTCATTTTGGCCGCGGCGTCTAAACTGAGCAGAGCAGAGAGGAGTGTTATGCGCTAGTCTCCACCAAAGAATAATTCCTGCATACGATGGATGGATGTAGTGTAAAAGAGTGCAAGTTTCGGCCGTCGGGCATGGACTGACAGAGGGTCCAAATAAATCAGCAGCCGCAAGCCAAGTCGTCGCGACCGATTTTCCAGCTGAACCCCGGCCTCTGTTATGCTTGGTGCATATGCAGAGTGTGTGGAGAGCCCTTATCCCCTTGACGCCGTTGGCTCGGGACGCAGGCTGGCACGCGGACCCATTGGAGGTCCCATCGCCACGTCAAACAATACGACGCGCGGGCAGGACCGTGAAACGCCGAAAAAAGAAAAGAAATCGGACGAGCAAATGAGCGGCCAGAGTCCAAGAAAATTGAATAATAATAATAACACCATGCAGTTGACGCGAGCCATTTGCCTGCTGCGGAAAAAGATGGGTTCCAACTCAAAAAAAGGACCCTGACTCAAAAACTCTGTCCAGGAAGCACAGACTTGCTAAAGCATTCCCTTCCCCCGAACAACTCGAAGTAGCAAGTCGGTCAGAGAGAGCGGTCGGAAGATTTAGGGAGAATTCGGGAACTAAATTACTGGATTTAAAATATTGGTAGCACCCTTACTTTACCCAGTGTACACTTTTCTTTCTTCATTGCCATGTTTGTAAACCTTCTAATCCACCTGCAGGTAAACTGGGACCATCTCTCTGGTTCTGCCGAGTAAATCTCGGCTCACGCCAATCGTCGTCTCCCACGTCTGGAGGCGCGTGACTCTTCCGTGTTCTGGATCGCATCTGTGCTTGCGGCTGATGCAAGGGTCACCAACTGCCCAAAACTCCCAGACGCAGATGGAGGCTTATGTCAACTGACTGACGAAATGGATGGGTGATGTTACGTCCGGTCGCACGCCGTCTCTATCTCGAGTTTGAATGCATACTTTCTATCAACTACAACCTGTCTATCATGAAGGTGTCTCTAATCCAGTGGTTCTTGATAACCTCATCTATCAAAATGCATCCGGTCCGTATTTATGGGTACTTTGAATCGAATGCTGACAAACACTCAACTTCACCATTGAGTCCCTGCAAGGGAATCTTGATCCTTTTTTGAATAGGCTCGTCCATTTATTTATCTTCAGAGCGTTAGTGTATAGATTATTTCTGCTAACCCATAACACTAAGCGGGAGTTATTGTTAACTTTATCCGAGGCGTCCCTGCCTTCGGGGTTTTTTTTTGTTTTAATTATGGGCCATCAGTCTGCTCCGTCGATTCAATCAAAAAATGTTCTTTTGTTTGAGAAAAAAGTGAATAAAACAATCTAAGACGTGAAAGTATTTATTTCATAAGAATAATAAATTTAAGTGAAATTCCTATTGTCATTCGAGACAGTGGCTTGCGGTTGATCTAACGAGTTGATCTAAACTTTTGGCTTGTAATATTAGCAGCACAACGATAGAATTTGCGCAAAACTGATTCGTCAAAGATACAAGTCTAGACTAGGGTCTCAATGAACTTGATAGCAAAGAGCGGCCCAAAATCGGGACCATGCGAACAATTTGTGTCGACCCTTGCACATCATCATAAACCTGACGTCATGCCTGGAGACGGTCTGAAACAAAGGATACGAGTTTTGCTCTCAGGGGCTGGCGACAAGACCTGCGAGCAACGCGACGCGACTTCGACCATGGGCTTGTTCCACGGAGAGTGGAAGTGGGAATTGAAACGAGGCAGGATTAGCGCACTCAACTTGGCTCTCGGCGCGCGCATCGCCGAGTCCGTCCCAAGCAGCCGGTTTGACCATGGCATCAGTCAAAAAAAATTGGCGGCGATCAAGGGGACGCGCCCGGGCACCCGCCATGATGACGGGGGTGGCGCAGCGCCGGGGGGGGGGGGGGGGCAAGCCGCCTTAGGTAAACAAGAAGCGGCCCACTAAGCTTCTTTTTTTGGACGGGGGCCCGTTGGAGCTTCACGAACTGTACACCTTGTTGCATCATCCCATCTCACCCCGTTCGCGATACCTGCTGCTCAACCGCATGCGTGCTCGCTGTCGCTGGAAGACGACAGTACCAAAGGCATCATGCTCCCCAGCACACGGGACCAGTCTGCGCGGGCGCACGACAGCCCCCCCGCCCACCATGCCGACCGTGGCGACGGCGAGGAAAAGGGCCCGGCTTCATTGACCCCGAAACGGGCAGTGGACAAGATCCGATGTCTCGACGGGCTCCGCGGCATCGCCTGTCTGATTGTCTTCAACTACCACTTCTTCTGGCCCTGGACGCCCGCCATCATGCTGGGATACGGTGCATTGCCTCCCCGCTCCCCCGAGCCGCACTGGGGGTGGCCCTCGCTGCCAATCGTCTGCCTCTTGCATCGCGGCCGCCCCATGGTCGCCATCTTCTTCGCCATCTCCGGCTATGTTCTCACTAGGCACATTCTGAGGTCGATAAAAGAGCGGCGCCTGGATCTCGTCTACCAGAAGCTGGCCTCTGCTGTCTTTCGGCGCGTCTTCCGTCTGTACATTCCCCCCACCATTAGCATGTTCATTGTGGCGATTCTGGCTCAAGTGGGCGTCTTTCGATCCGAAGAGGCCATCTTCATGGGCCCTGACTCGTCCTACATCAATGCTACCGTGACGGTGATTGAGGTGCAGAACGGTACCTGCGGCAACTACTCCGTCCCCGTCTCCGGCGCCGCCGGCATGGCATCTTATATGGGCTTGGAGAGCCCTAAGTACCTGGCCAACATCTCTGATTGGACGGACGTGCTGTGCATAAACCAGACATCGCGCCTGTTTGGGCCATCCTCGCTCTACATATTGGAGGAGCCAAAGAAGGAAAAGTCAAACGACACTGCGCTGAATGAGACCACGACGCTCGACAACCTGGCGCCCTATCCCTATGGCAGAAATGATAAAACCAAAAAGACACACAAGCAAAAGTACCGTGGGCCCCTGTCGCTGACTCTTGACGACAACTCCAACACAACTGAGCCCATCAACCTGACCTGGGTTGCGCTCGGCGGCTCGTGGGAAGAGCATCCCTTCATCCACGACAACATGACTTATGCTCTCAAAAATTTTACAAGAGCATACGCAGAGTGGGCCAATCCCTTCAACTTTGGCCACTACCACCCGCGGTACGACCCGCACACCTTCACCATCCCCATGGAACTTCGCGGATCCATGTTTGTCTACATCTTCCTGCTGGGGACTGCAGCCCTGAAGGTGAAGTGGCGGTTCCGATTCGCAGGATTCCTCACTGCCTACAGTCTAACGCTGGGACGATGGGACATGGCCACGTTCATGGGAGGTACCTTGCTCTCCGAGATTGATATCCGAAACTCATTTGAGCCTCCCTCACCCAGCAATCAAGCATTGCCCCCGGCCAGTGGATCCATGAGACGCCGTGTCTCCTTGCAATCGTCACGCGGAGAGTCGACGACGTGGTGGGCTGTTCTATTTGTGGCACTCTATTTCCTCTCGTACCCGGATGCTGGTGCCGAGTACACCCCAGGGTTTGCCTACCTCTCCACATGGGTTCCCAAGTATTACATCCCCCTTTCAGGATGGATGTTTTACCAGTCAATGGGCGCTCTCATGCTGATCCGTTGCATTTTGCGGAGCCCTGTTCTCTGCGGCTTCCTCGAGGGGCGCGTGCCGCAGTACCTCGGAAAGATCAGCTTCTCGCTGTACCTTGTCCACGGGCCAATTCTGCACAGTCTGGGCTTCTGGATCATGCCCAGGCTGTTTGACAACTTTGGCAAAATGGGAGGCTACGCCGTCGGCTGGGTCACCCTGTTGAGCATAACATTGTACCTGACGGATTTGTGGTACAGAAAAGTTGACCTCTGGAGCATGACTGTCGGAAGGAAGGTCGAGGCAATGTTGACTGAGTAGTTTGATAAAGGGTTCTAGGCTGCCGGTAAGGAAAAGTAGATATGGCCATACAATGGTCAATGTTCATTATTGTATAGGCTCATAATGAGATTGTGAATTATACTACCAATACGCATTGTTCCTCATGATCGCCAATTGCTTATAACGTCACGCAATGCACCAGGTTGATAGACGCAACCTGAATACGATCCAACATCTCTTTTCCTGAGCGATTTACTCACCCACAGATGAGAAATTAGAAAATTCTACCGCATTCGACCGCAGACTGTGGCTCAAGTTATTTAACCGGATGGAGTAATCCGACCTGTTCTTGAGGCTGATTGGAAGCAACCTCGGGATGACACATGGCGTAGAATCTTGCACACACACTGGCACACATTCCACATTGGCCCTTGGTCGGCTTTCCGTTTTGGCCACCCTCACTATTGGGCCTCAAAAACGATGGATGGCTGGCTTAGGAAATAGAAGCGAAGTAGTTGAACTTTTTTCAGGCCATGGCTTGCAGATTGGCCTCGATTGCGACCGCAGCATGCATCCTACTGGCTTCGCCTAAATGTATGCTACCCAAGCTTCAGCCGAATCGTTGAATCGGCAACCGTCACTCGAGGTGCGGTGAGCTGAGGTGAAAATAGATTTTTCTCCGACAGGCTACTGCCAAAACCACTCTAGCCATATTTTCCCCATAACGATAAATATAACTTGTCTCCCTCACCGGTGATTCAAACTTCCTTTGGTCTCTTCTTGGTCGTCATAAAACCTAGAATATTCAATTCTTCAACGAAACTGGTGTTCAAGTCGCGACACAGTAGGGTTTATACAGCAAACCTAATACCGCCCGACGACGACTTTCACGGCCATTAAGAACAATTACATCTCCGATACAAACAGATAAATATAACATTGGAGTAGATCATTTTCCTTCTTCAATTTCTTCACTTCTTCCGAGATACGCAATCCAACTTCGTTCCGATGGCATCATCAAGCTCTAGCCACAACCCAGATCCCGAGTCCAACGACGAGCATAGAAGCACCAAAAGGTTCGTATTGCACGTTTGCCATTCGCTCATGGTATCCATGCCTACCTTGTTCAGCATGCTGTTAATCATTCTTCTTCCACTTATCCAATCACAACTTGATACGGCCTGGACATCCCGCTAACGTTTGTCAACAAGTTCCGAGACCGCGGCCGAGGCTCTCGTAACCAAGCCCACCGAAACCGAGGGGGATATCACTTTCCCAAATCAGAGCATCACAAAGGGTACGACAGCATGTAATGCTTCAGATCCAAACGAACCCATCCATGACAACAGCCCCGATGGCCAGGCTGCGAAAGACAAGCCAGAACTAGCTTCACGTGATGCTTTGTCGACGCAAACTGAGCACATTCGACGTCTTAGCACGGGCTTGCCTGGGCATCTGGTCGCCAAGTTGACACGAAAATACGACAACATGGTTCCGCTAGAAAGATTTCTTCTTGAGACTTGTGGAATAACCGACTCCATGACCACAGGAAGCGGTACAACTGCTAAACGGCCCTCCTCAAGCTGCAGTGCGATGCAAGGGTCTTGTGAAAATGCTAGCTACAAGCAAACTACCCTAGAGTGCAGTTCACAATGCACCTTGGGCCTTTCTCAGGAGTCAACACAAGTCAAGAAATACGAGGTGGATGAGGATGAATGAAGAACAAGAGAGATTCTCATATAATTTCAACTGCAAATCACTAATGTATTTCTGGATTTTGGAGAGATGGTTGAAACAGAGTGCATTTGTTGTCTCCTTGAAACCCGCATCAACATCTCAAAAAGTCGTGAAAAACGGTTGGCCAAGCCGAAAAAAAAAGAACAAAAAAAGGCTACTTTTTATGCGTAATTGTCTTAAACTTCATTAATATATTCTTATTTCATCCTTAACATCATAACCCAAGTCATATTGCTTAAACCAGTGCCTGTGCACTTTTGCTAGGACCCAAGGGAGCCGCATCCAGCTCAGCCATCATATCATTCCAAATTTCACCTTCTACTCCAGGTCGTTTTGTGATATCTAGTCCCTTGATCCACGAACGAATACTTTCGTACTCATTCCTAGCACGATGCCGCGACCACCACAAAGTTTCAAACCGACACATCAAGCCAAACCAGTACCCGTAGAGCCACAGTGCTTTCTCGTTTCTATCAGAGAGCAATTGGCGAAATTCGCTAAACGCCTTTGCTAGAAACATTATGTATTTGAATGCATTAAATGATGTAGGCTCGAGGTTGCGTAAATATGCTGCCGTTTTGATGACCGGCAAAATGAGCTGTCCAAGAGGCGGCGTTTGGGCAACTACTGCACCGTCTTTATCAACCGCCCCGCGACTCGGTAAACAAGAACCTTCCGCTGGGATCTTCTCGTCAGAACTTGTCAAGCTCTCAAGCTCAAAGAACTTTATCCATTTCTCCGGTATTATATCCAAACCATGGGTGGTTACAGGCCAACCTTGTTCACGCGGATCAAGGAAAATGGGACCAAGGAATCCCATTGATCTTTCAAAATACAGCCCCATGGATCGCATTAACGGTCTTACTCCAGCCTGAAAAGCCAACCATCGCTGGTGCTCGCCGTGCTTGTTTAGTGCCCACGAGGTACCTGGATATGGCTCGCTGCTTTCCGACGCCGGGAGCGGAAACGCGAGGATGCTGAGCAAGGTTGCGCTGAGCAACATGGTGTTTACACCCGACTGGCCCAGGTCTGTCAGTGGAGTGGAGGTGACTTTTAGGTAGTCTTGTATGGCAAGGGATTGCTGAAAGTGCTCAGAGATGCGATGGCGAATGTCTCCAGGCGAGACATGGCGCAGGTGGCAAGCAGCGATGGCAAGCATGGAGTTTCGTACCAGTGCGTTGGATTGTAACACAGAGAGGAATTCGTCGGTTTGGTTCATGTGGAAGATCTCATCCCAATTGTCGTAACAATGACTGAGAAGGTGCAGACTCGGGGTGCCATCTCTTGTGCTCGGCAAAGAATAAGGAACAAGCGTAGTGGAGTTAAGACTAGAGAAGCTGCTGGGGCGTTTATGATTGATCAAGAGCTTCTTTGCAGCTTGTTCAGTTGGGCTGTCATCACCGCTATAGACGCAGCCCCAGCCGTTTCTTTTGCACCTGGCACAAATAGGTCTGGACTCATCGCACTCGTACAAAATTAGCCCTTCTGTACGGGGCCCAATGGGGTTCAAGTTGCCCTACCTTGACCTTTTTGGACTTGCATGTGAGGCAACCGGATCTGGTCCTTGGGAAAACGTTCCGCTTCCTGTACCCACGGATGCTGGGGTCAAAGTCGCGGGTCATCAGGACACGGAATTCGGCCATGGTAAAACAAAAATACAATGATTGTGGTCTGGTCTGGATCTCTTGTCTAGGATGAAAGAGGTAACCGAGCGTGGGGACACGGTTAGATTTTATCTTGTGCCGTGCCTGGATGGAATGGAGATAACTAAATTAATGTCCGTCGACGCCAACACATGCGGCGCAATAGAGTCGCTTTTAGCTGGCTGATCCTTTTGGTGGGGGCGAGAGCTCGAGCCAGCTCGGTTGCCTCTTACGGTTTGGCGCCGCCGCAATCTTGTCAGCGACGGGATTGACGAGCAGCGCAATGAGACGGGATGAAACCCGTGGTTCAAGTCAACTGCCGCATTTTCAATATAAGTATTCCCTTGGTTCTTGCATCTTCAAGTTTTGTATCACTATCGACCATTAGTTCCTGTAAATTCTGCGCACGAGTCCTCTTTACACCACAATCTTTCATCCAGAAGCCAGACACCACAATGCCTCACAAATGTACAACCCAAGAGCCTCAGTCTGGGGACTCAGTGCCCTCCAAACACATGGATGGGCTTCCCGAAAAGATTGGCCCCGTCTTCTTCCAGAACCAATTCCGAACCAAGATCGAACTGCCCACACCCGAAAAGTACACCAACGTCAAGGGCAAATGCGCCATCATCACCGGCTCCAACACCGGGCTTGGCTTCCAGGCGGCCAAGCAGCTTCTCTCGCTCGGGCTATCGCATCTCGTCATGGGCGTGCGTTCCCTTGACAGGGGCAACCAAGCCGCCGCCCAGCTTCGTCTTGCAAACCCCGATGCCAAAGTCGAGGTGTACGCGCTGGACATGGAATCCTACGACTCGGTGCAGGCGTTTGCCCGCAAGTGCGACAAGGACCTGCCGCACATTGACATGGTCATATTGAATGCCGGCCTCGCGCCGATGCATTTTGAAACGGTCCCTTCGACTACCCACGAGAAAACCATCCAGATCAACCACCTCAGCACAGTGCTGCTCACCATTCTCTTGCTTCCCATCTTGAAGGCAAAGTCGAGGGGCGTCGAGCCACCGAGGCTCACTCTCGTCAACTCCCTGACGGCCCACCTATGCAAGTTGCCCAACAAAGACCAGCGCCCCTTTCTGCCGTCGTTTGATGATACCTCCATCACTCCCTGGGACCCCGAAGAGAGATATGGCGTTTCGAAACTGCTCTGTCAGTTGTTCATTGTGAAACTGGCAGAGTCGGCAAATCGGGACGACGTCATACTCAACATGGTTGACCCTGGCCTCACCAAGGGAACTGGCTTATCTCGCGATGCCAAGGGTGCCTTTGGCGTGGCCGTCAAGGTGTTCCTGTCCATTGCAGGCAGGCCAGTGGACAGAGGTGCAGCGACTTATCTAAACGCCGTCCTGGAACAGGGCAAGGAGTCTCACGGCTGCTTCCTCATGAATTGCAAAATCTCACCGTAAGTCAAACCCCAGGGAAAAGCTTACTACCAGAATATTCTGTTGACGGTTTTCCTGCTTTCTAGACTCTCCCGTTGGTATTACTCGGATGGGGAAACGCTGGGCGAGGTGATCTGGAGAGAGACCCTTGAGGAGCTAAAGTTTGCTGGGGTTGACCAAATCCTCGCCTCTGTGTAACCCCGAATGGGAATATAGCGTAGCTTATTTTGGCGTCCTTATTCGCCGAACTTTTCTTTTCAACAATTAGATAGTCGATCACTACCTCATTTTCATTCTTTTTCTAATAGTTTTCTTACTATCTGATGACTTTATACCTGCTTTCACGTGGTAGTCTTTCTATATTCATAAAAGTTACCATTCACGAGTTCAGAATTAGCAGCTAAAGCATAGTCACATTATGCACGGCGTAAGGAACACTCTTCATAGGTTGTTCAATTGCCAGAGGTGGCATGATAGTTTATAAATCCCATTCTCGTACATCCAAATATCCGCTACTTTTAGTTGGGTAGTCATGCTATATA
Organism: Calonectria hawksworthii; assembly: GCA_020975415.1. NCBI lineage: Eukaryota > Fungi > Ascomycota > Sordariomycetes > Hypocreales > Nectriaceae > Calonectria > Calonectria hawksworthii. The sequence goes on from JAHXZK010000006.1 coordinate 691,304, forward strand.
AAAAGAAAATCGCTTCGTCTCGTAAAATACAGGGCATTAACATTAGGATGGCCGCTAGCCACGCACCACCAACCAAGGTTCGACGTGGCCACTTAGGCTGCCACCAAAGCCTTGTTCTTTGATGTCGCATCCGAATCCTCAACGTATAGCCGCTGCTCCTTGATGTACCTGATGACCGAGTGAGGCGTCATCCACTTTACGCTCATATCTCGCTTTAGGAACAGCCTGATTTTTGTGCTGCTCACATCGTTGGCGACGAGCTGTGGCACGACGACAATGTTCTTCTCCCATGTCTTGAGGTTCTCCAGGGCAATCTTCAGATCTGTGCCGTTTCGCTCAATAACAAAGGTGCCAAAGTCGCCAAGGATGTGGTCGAGATCCTTTTGGTTCCAGATGCTTGGCGTGGACATGGTTCCGATTAGGTCGGCGCCAGCGAGTAGCATGATCTTGGCGGGTCTTTGGGTCTTTCCGTCTGCAGTATAAACACCTCCAACGACCTGGTTCAATTCATGCTCAAAATCTATAATCTTTTTGTTAGCGATCGATCCTGGTTGCAATCGCAAGAGATGGGTGGAATTACGGTCAAGAACTGCCGCAGTTGGGCTGTACTCCGGCTGGATTGCCTCCCACGGGTCAACCATGATCCAATCATCTGAATCTCCGGACTCTTCTGTGGCCAATTCGCACATGCGCACTCTATCAGATGGTGACGAATTAGCCTACGCAATTTTTCACCAGGGGTGGGCGGGGAATAGTTGCTAACCGATGATGTGCTGGGGCTAGTCCACTCTTCTTGTAGGCATCAGACACTGGGCTTAGAAATCCGCCGACAACCTCGTATTGTGTGTTGATGCGGGCGTAATCCTTGGCAATCTCGAAAATTCTGAGATGGAGAATTGAAATGGGCGAGAAACTCTGGGGAAAAAACAGTCAGCGACCGGTGTTCCAAGTTCGGGGCGCAGGTTTCCGAGGGAAGCTGCTTACTCCGCAGGCTACGAGGACAAGCGGGATGCGATCCGAGTCCTCTTGTTGCAACCGCAGTCTGTGTGTTGGGAATTGGTAGTTTTCGAGCGTCATTTCCGACGCGGAAGAAGACGAGACCACGGCCGCCGGCTTCATTTTCGCGGCGGTAAATCGGGGAGATCGGAGATCGGAGAGATTTGGCAAAGTCTACAGCAGTGGCGAGAGAGAGGACTCTGGGGGGATTGATGGATCGGATGCCGTCGCGGAAGTTGATGTTGGAGGGGAAAAATTGACGGCGATGGCCTTTTTCTTGTTGGAAGTAGTTGTCGAGAATAAAAAAAAAAAGTTGGGTGAGAAGAGTTAGTTGGAAGTGGAAAGTCTAAGTAGGCAATAAGAGGGAAAGGATGGCTTCTTGTTGACTTGGTGGCGGGGATGTTTCCGGCCTAACACAAAGGATATTGCTAACCCGCAGTGCTCGAGTGACTTGGGGCGGGCATGACATTCTCCATCTAACTCAATGTACTTTTCGTAGTAGCTTTATGAAATATGGGTCCCCCGTTCGCTCTGCTGTGCCTAGTGCGAACGCACCATGTTGCAGGAGAGGGGCCGCAACTCCGTGTCGGATGCCCGGAGGAGGCAACCTGATCTCAGCAAGGGTTTGGCATCGCTACTTGGTGTCTTGGAGCCTGGGGCCCGGAGCAAGGGAGGCATCGAGCGAGCATCACGGGGTGCCCATCCACTGGCCAAGTCCCTACGGGGATATGCGCCGCCGCCTCATCTGCCCCTCACGTGCCGCCATCGCTGTCCCAGGCCATAGGCTCAACACTCTGGTTGCGGAGAAGGCCTTATCCCTGCAATGCGGGGTCCGAGACGCGGGGAACCACAAGGCGTGAGCAGGCTGCTTGTGGCCTTTTTCCGCACCGCACTCAACCTTTCCACTTGTCCGGATTCCGCTAGTGACCGGGTTGGAATCCATTGCAAAGCTTTTTTATGTAAATACGCCGTCAAGTTTGATAAGCACCCGTCTGTGTGTGTATGTCTGTATTTATTGTCCCCTAGCACATCATGGTTCGCTGCTGCGTAATAATGCTCTTCTGTGCACCCGCCACCGCCCTGGCCCGCACGCAGTCCGCACCCATGCCCACGTGATCACCGCCATGGCCGGCAAAAGGAAAAAGCGCTTTGGTCCCGTGGAAAGAAATCCCGCCTGCACGTGATGGCACGACCAGATCTAGAGCTCCCAGATCCTGGACGGCATCTTGTTGAGAGCCTCTGTGCGCATACCCATGGACATCACATGTTGCAGCCAGGGAATTTGCGATCGTCGATGCCCAGCCAGCCAAAGGGGCCCATCTCCATGCGATAATTACCGTAGCGCGGCCACAACGGGGGGACTAAAGTTGTGGCAGTGCTGATCATTTATTATCAGCAATTGACTCGAGTGGCAAAAAAAGAGATGCATAATTTGTGTCATGGGCATCTTCAATTGGGTGAACCGGAAAATGATAAAGATGGATGGGATCCCGCCGGCCTAGCGCAAACTCAACATGGAGGCTCAGTAGATGAAACGTCATGCTCTCTGGCATCCATCACATGTCGAAACAAAATCTGGCTTCACATGAATCACGGTTGATAACGTCATATCCATGTTTGCGAGGCAGCGCATCTAAAGCCGCACGAGCTAGCCAAGCTCGAAGAATAAAGTCGGGCGCCGTCGACTAAAATAAAGGCAGAGCGATATTTCGAGCGATATCACGAGAAACCAGCATGTCGTGTGGTTTTCGTTAGTATCTAGTTGGCAGCGATTGCTCGGTAGGGAAAACGTCGCATAGACACTCGGACCAAGAATTCCGACCACTGACTTGCGACCAAAACATACTTGGAGCTGTTTTGCCAAGAACCAAGATGCATCATCAAGTGTCCGAGCACTGCCACCTTTGAATCGACCTCAATCCAACGCGGTTGGTTGGTTGAGAGCATGATTGTCCAACAGCATTTCAGGGATTCGGGGTAATTAGTGGCTGGGGCCAGGAACTTTGTATCCAAGCTGGCATCAATCGCGATCAATTTGCCTGACTTCTGTTACTGACGAGCGCACAGAATGGGGGACGCCGGCTAGGCGATAAAATGCATCTGGTGCGCGCGCGCGAGAGAGAGAGAGAGAGATAAACAGAAAATTGTGTCAATCCGAGAATGGCTCAATGTTGTGTTGAAATGGTTAGCACAGTTGTCTACTCTGTGAGACGCGATAGGACTTTCGTCTGTGGTGTTTAGCTCGTCGCGTTTCATTGGCGCTCGTACTCGTGTCCGGTCGCATTCACACGATTACGGCGGCGGCGGCATACAACCACGTTGTGCGTCGGTGTATGGGACAGAAAAAAACAAGCATAGGAAACAAATTGCATGCACAGCAGAGGATCCCCCTTTTCGTATTCGTCCTTTTTTTTTCTGCGTAGCAATCTCACAATCTTCTCCAAGCTCAAATCTCAATTGTCTGAGCTTGGCTCCAGATGCAGCCAACCACAAGGCTGAGATTTGCCCTCCCTGTCGCGCCAAAGGTCACCGCTTGCCCCTGGACGGCAATGTGTGGACCGTCGAGTGGGGCGGCAGAAGCAGCTTCCGACGTGCTCAAACTGGGCCGATGATTTTATTTTACGCAGGCAAGCGGTCAAACGTGAGGGATACAAAAGCTCAATGCCCGGGAGTGGATGTGACAGTGCAGATTCGGCACAATAGGTAAATCGGCTGTTTCAAGGTCTTTAATCCGACCACCACCCTCTTTTTTTACGACTCTCAATTCTTTGTCTAGTGCTTCAACGTTGTGTGTTAGCCTGGGCTCCTCGCGTCAACCCCCTGTTCTAGCGCGTCAAAGCTGGTTCCCAGCAGGCCAATTCACCATGACGGTTCCAAAGCACCAATACGAATTTGGCGGCCCGTAAGTACTCACCAAGATATCGCAGTTGTTGACTTTCGTGTGCTAACCACGTGAGGGATGCGATAGGATCGGCGCTGCGGGCATTGTTTTTGGACTTCCCATCCTGATGAATGTCCTCTATCTCGGCTGCAACGATGTATCTGGCTGCCCTGCGCCCGCTCTTCTAGACCCGCGCACTCTCACCTGGGAGACGCTAAAAGCCCAGATCCCATGGCCTGAAGATGGCCTGTGGGGATTTATTAGCTGGGAAGTCACCGGGTGGTTGGCTGCCTACTATCTCCTGAGCTTGGTCCTCTACCGTGTTCTCCCTGCGCATGAGGTTTATGGTACAAAGCTGCGAGAGTCTGGAAAGCCTCTGAAGTATCGATTCAATGGTACGAACTACCAAGAATTCTGTTTAGTAGTGATGTGCCTGTGCTAACACCTTGCTGCAGCTTTCAGTTCTACTCTGGTCCAGCTTGCTGGTTGCGCTATTGGAACCTACCTCCAAGGAGCCGACTTCGTTTTGTGGACTTTCATTACGGACAACTACCTACAGCTTCTGACGGGAAATATTATCTTGTCCTACATTCTCTCCATCTATGTCTACATCAACAGTTTCACTGTCAAGAGCGGCAACCCCGAAATGCGCGAGCTGGCCCGCGGCGGCCACACTGGCAATCTCATCTATGACTTCTTTATTGGGCGCGAGCTCAACCCTCGTGTCACAATTCCTCTCATCGGGGAAGTCGACATCAAGGCCTGGCTTGAGATGCGACCCGGTCTCACCGGCTGGGCTCTCCTGGACTTGGCCTTTATCGCCAAGCAGTACCGCACCTACGGCTATGTTTCCGACAGCATCGTCGTTATTGCTCTTGTCCAGTCATACTACGTGCTCGAGGGCCAGTATGCCGAGGCTGGCGTCTTGGGAATGATGGACATCACCACTGATGGGCTGGGTTTCATGCTCAACTTTGGCGACATTGTCTGGGTCCCCTTTCTCTACTCCACCCAGTGCCGCTACCTCTCCGTGTACCCCGTCCACCTCGGATGGACTGGCGTTGCTGCCATCACAACCGTCTTCGCTGTTGGTCTCTACATTTTCAGGGCCACCAACTCCCAGAAGAACATGTTCCGAACCAACCCCACTCACCCCTCTGTGGCAAACATGCCCTACATTCAGACCAAGAGGGGAACCCGCCTGCTCACCGGTGGCTGGTGGGGACGAGCTCGCCACATCAACTACTTTGGCGACTGGATCCAGTCGCTGCCCTTTTGCTTGCCGACAGGCATTGCTGGTTACCTCATTTTCCCAGCTGGCTCCGCTCTCGCAGGAGCGGGTGTCCAGAAAATGGTTGACGGCCGAGAGGTCTTCCCTGGCGACGCTGAGGGCTGGGGAATGCTTTTCACCTACTTTTATTCCGCTTGGTTCGCCTTTATGCTGATTCATCGCGAGCGCAGAGATGACGCTGCTTGTGCTGAAAAGTATGGTGAAGACTGGGAGAAGTATAGAAAGCTCGTGAAGTGGAGGATCATCCCTGGAATCTATTAGACTCTGTTCCGGATGTGGAATTGTACATTTAGCACACTATTTATTGGTCCCTTTGCTAGGTTCATTATGTGTCTGAATACTAGATGGGCTTTGTGGAATACTGGCGGGGAAATGATGGACCTAGGGGCAGATTTACGACGGTGACTATAATAAAAGCCATTATTAGAACGATCTATTATGGATTTAAGATTAAATTTGATCTTTTTAGTTTAATAGTGCTGTAGTCGAGAAGTAAACAGATGTTTTATCTTATCATATAACAAGTTCACGATTGACAAGTCAGGGCTCCAATACTATGCTACGCAAATGGTGGCAGAGCCCGCCCTTTGGCATGTGATACGTAGAGTATAGCCTCTTTAGGCCCTTTAGAGCTCTATTAGAGCCAGAAAGATGAATGCATGATCTTTTTTGAGTGTGTTGATGTAGTTGATTGAGTCCGAAGGTTCAAGAGTCAGCTGAAAATGAGCCTACAAGTGTGGACTGTGTTAAGTGGGTCCTTCCTCTCCAACACCATCTGGGAAGTTTTCCCCGACATCTGTTTTATCTGCAAACCGCAATTAGCAAGAATTCCTCCCATTGGGAGCTTATGAGCTAGTTAGGAAACTTCCAGTCATCTGACCTTGTCGAATATCCAGACAAGCATGTTGTTGTAATCTGTTTTCCTGAACCAATTTGTGTTTCTCCGTTATCACTTAGCAACTTGGCTTCACACTTTTAGTAATTCGGGCTTACTTCCCTTTTTAAACCCGGAAAAGACGTGCTTCTTTCAACAAAGAAACTACGTAAGTGAACCAATGCGTATTGAATGCAGACAACTAACTAATCCCAGTCTCCCTTGCCTCTGCCTTTCCCTCCTGCGCCATCTCTCATAACTGATCGTATAGCGCTAGAAGATTCATGACTTTTGTTGAAATCAACATACAAGTGTCACTTATTCATTTAATTCATCCCAAATACAAGCAATTCGCGACTACTGAAACCTTCTTGCACCATGGTTGGCTCCAGCCCATCAGATACCTGGCAAGAAAAAGCTGCCATTGCCAGGAAAGTCAGAGATGACTCCCTGTCAAAAGTTGAGCCTCCTTTGAGTGGCCTGCCAGATGTTCTTCCGCAAAACTCTCAAGACGTCCCAAAAATGGTTCTGACGCCCAGAGAACTGGAACTAACAGAAAAGTACACCGTCCACGAACTCCTCGCCATGCTCCGTAGTAGGGAACTCACGTCTGTGGAACTGACCAAAGCCTTCCTTCGCCGCGCAGCAGTCGCACAAGAAACCACTAATTGCCTTACGGAACTTCTTTGGGACGACGCTATTGAGCGAGCTCAATACTTAGACTCTCTACCCACACTAATTGGTGCTCTGCATGGCTTGCCCATATCCATCAAAGAGCACCAGGGCACTCTAGGCAGCAGCAAGACAGCCAATGCTTCTTATGTAGCCTATATTGGAAAATATCAGGGCTCGACTCTTCTGTGCGATATCATGTGGGATGCCGGTGCTGTTCACTTTGCACGCACAACCCAGCCACAATCAGTCATGCATCTCGAGACAGAGAGTAATATCTACGGTCGAACTGTGAACCCTTACAACAATGAGTTGACCCCAGGTGGAAGCAGTGGAGGAGAGAGTGCCTTGCTAGGTATGAGGGGCAGTGTTCTTGTAAGTTGAACAGGAAATTTATTTCCTCGCCAGCATGAGCTAATTTGAATTAGGGCCTGGGCGGAGACATTGGCGGAAGCATTCGAGTACCTGCGGCTCATTGTGGCGTCTATGGGTTCAAGTAAGCATACAGCAAATGCAGCCTTTTTCAGACTAACAACCATACAGGCCTTCGGTGCAGCGGCTTCCTATAGCTGGCGGAACAGGGCACATGGCTGGAAAAGAGACTATCCTTGCGACGAATGGTCCCATGTCAACTGATCGAGAGTCTTTAGAGCTTTGCATGAAAGTGATTCTCGATGCAGAGCCGTGGAGACTTGAGCCTTCCATCAGGGTCCAACCTTGGGTACCTCACAAATTCTCCAAGCCTCTCAAAATGGCGGTGCAATGGTGGGACGGCGTGGTCATGCCCCATCCGCCCATGTTGAGGGCCCTTCGAGACGTCTCTGAAGCATGCAAGAAAGCCGGCATGAAAATCGTTGACTGGGACAGTGAGGCTTTGGATCACAGCAAAGGTTGGGAGATCTTGTCGGGTTTATATTTTCCTGATGGTGGAAGAGATATTCTTGGTCGGATTGAACAGTCAGGGGAGCCAGTCCTGCCGCTGACCAAATTCATCTTCGACCAGCCCAACGTCAAATACCGAAGCATGGAAGAATTATGGGAGGTAAAGAACACTCAACCCCACCCTCCTCGACTTTTCCTCAAATCTAGTTTTTCATCAACTGACTTCAATAGTTATGCGTTCAACGAGAAGCCTACCGTACAGCATACGCTCGCCATTGGACCAAAACTGGCGAAGAGGATGGTCACGAAGTTGACATTATACTCTGCCCGCCCAGCTTTGGAGCTGCAACACCTCATGAGCAATCACGATACTGGGGATACGGGGCTATTTGGAATCTTTTGGACTACCCCGGTGCAGTTTTCCCTGTCACCGCTGTTGATCCTAAGAAGGACAAAAAGGACGTAGGCTACATCCCGAAGAATGCTGATGACCAATTTGTCTATGACTTGTACGACCCAGAGAGGTTTAAGGATGCCCCGGTCAGTCTGCAAATTATTGGGCGCAGACATATGGATGAGAAAGTTCTTTCGGCTTTGAGGGAGATCGAGCATTCTTTAGGAAGGCCTTAAATAGCACCCGAATGTTCATTCTCCCTAAGTGTGTGGATCGTGCCCCAGGAAAAGTTCCGATCCTTTCAACGGGATTCCAGGAATCACTGTAGATGCGGATTAAGCCAGCAAAATTTCTACAGTATATTCCAGATCACTCCGTGATGAGATTGGAGGGCCCAAATCATTATGGTGTGTTCTACAGTTTCATTCATCGCCTCGTGTTACCACCTGCCTTCATTTCAAATTTCCGGTCTATCTACAGGCCTTTTTAATAGGATTTTATGCGCCAGGTCCGTACCTACCAAATTAGGGATGTTAATCTAGAAGATGAAGGTGCAAGTACGCCTTGCTTCCAGCTACCGAAGAAGCAATTCTAATATACTGAGGAATGAAATTAGCACTGGGGCAGGAACTAAGCTACGATTAATTATCACTAAACTAAATAGAGTGTTCCAAATAATTTTCTTATTTTCATGATTTACCAGCAATTTAATAAATGTTGGCTTCCTCCGAAAACAACCCATAACCTCCAACCATTCACTTGCCCCTATCTAGTCTATAATTCATCTATTTCAAGGCGATAACATCCATCTGCAGCGTGGTGCCTCGTGGGGGAATCTTGGATACTTCCATGGCGCTTCGGGCAGGAATATGGGGGAAATATTGGATGTATACCGAGTTAGACTCTTCATAGTCGGCAATGTCGGTAAAGAACATCTACAAAACGAGAGGTGTTAGTCCTTGTCCTCTTCGGTCCCAGCAGAGTTTACACCATCTCGTGGGGCTAGAACTTACTGTGACCTTGACGACCTTGTCCAGCGACGAGCCAGCAGCCTCCAGTGCATTCTTGGCGTTCTCACACACAAGCTTTGTTTTGTCGGCAACACTACCCTCGATGACTGTACCATCAGGAAGCACTGGGCACTGGCCACAGAGGAAAACGAGGCCGCTCAATGGCTCGACAGTGGTGATCATTCCATGAGACTACATGTGTTTGTTAGTCTATCCCTGTGACCATAGAAGGCGAACAGCCAACACAGTTTCGCGCCAACTCACATAAGGTCCGATCGCTGCACAATCAACATTAGCTGGCTTCTAATCAATCTCGTCTGACAGGCTCCACTTACGTCTGTCGACTTTGTCCGATATGATGTTTTGCATATACTTCTTGCTCTTCGCAACAGATTCCCTCACCTGTGCGGAATCTTCCGGAGTAGTGTACTTGGGCTGCTGAATGGGAGGAGACATTTTCTAACAGGCGTCCAAGGTGCTTTAGATGTTTGGTGGGAATTAGAATGAAGAAAAGTAGATGATATGACTTTGGTGAAACTGGATTGTTTGTGATCTATATGAACCAAGGCAGATGTGACGCCCTTTTAATATCTTCATCCTCTAAATTGTTTCCATTTCTAGGTCTTCTTTCACACTAGATAGGGATGCACTGGGCCGCTTCAATAACACTCAATTCAGAATCACCCTTCCTAATCGCATTAGGAATCTGCTTTGATGGCCAATTCAAGCATCCATTTCCTTTATCCCGCTTAAGCTTCAGACCAAACCATCACCCAAAGGCTAAACTTATTGCGGCGGGCCAACACATCGGGAATTCTGGGGATTCTGGGGAACTACTGGGTCCAGCGTGACAGCACTCTGGGGCTCCTATGGGATGATAAACGCGCTATCTCGCCGAAGCCTTCCTATCCGATTAGGAAGGCTTCCACGATGAGTACCCCAGATTAACTACAACTGTTACCCCGCTTCACCCCACCTGCGCCAGCAGGGACAGTCCACTCAGGGGTGGGACTACCCTGTACCACGATGTGATCTAATGCTGCACCAACCAGCCATGCGCGCCTCTTAGCAAGATGAAGCAAGAAAAGAAGACGAGGATTGTAATTCTTAATCTGATTGTGCAGGCTTATAATATGATTGGCATCTGCATTGACCCCAAGGTCTTATGACTCTGCTTCCTTGTGAGCATGTGTGACTAGCGCAAAATCGAAAGATCTCGTTAGATCATAAGTTCGACAACCAGTAATAAAACAATATAAGTAGTCATCCATCATCTCATACAATCATTTTTTCTTACTTCCCATTACAACCGCCTCATACATACCTAAACATGATGTTGACATCAATCAAATCCAGTAGCGATGATGTGCATCCAGCGAAATTGCCACCTCCCCAGGTTGGTGAGGTGCTGGAAGACCCGGCTGTTGCTCATGATGCTGTTTTCGGCGACATTACAGCAGAGGGCCCAAACTATCGAAATGTGGGAACCATTCTCCACCAAAGCTACTCAAAACGTATATGCTAACATGGCCGAAGGTTGGGTGGAAGGGAACAGTTGTTCTAATGATGAAGACACAGATTGGCCTCGGTGTGCTCTCCATTCCCTTCATCTTCGACATCCTTGGAGTGATACCTGGTGTGGTTCTTCTTGTCGTGATTGCCGGCATCACCACCTGGTCAGACTACATGGTTGGCGTATTCAAGCTCCGCCACCCCCAGGTATACGGGATTGACGATGCTGGAGAACTGATGTTCGGCCGCATTGGCCGCGAAATACTTTCCGTTGCATTCTGGCTTTGTAAGTATTTGTAGTGTGCTCCTAGAAAGTGAATTGACTTAACTATTTTTAGTCTTCACCTTTTGCGCTGGGTCAGCTATGTTGGGCATCTCCATTGCGCTCAACGCCGTCTCAATGCACAGTACATGCACTGCCGTATTTGTTGCCGTGGCTGCTATTGTTGGTCTCATCTTTGGCAGTATTCAAACCTTGGGACGGATGAGTTGGCTTGCTTGGGTTGGCGTAACAAGCATTATCGTTGCTGGTGAGAAGGCTCCATAGATCTGGTATGTTGTTTATCATTGACCTGCTTTTAGTTTTGACTGTGACCATCGCCGTTGGCATTCAAAACCGCCCTGCTGAAGCTCCTGACGTGGGAGAGTGGAAGTCTGACTATAAACTTGTTGGAAACCCAAACTTTACAGACGCAATGGCCGCTATTTCATCTCTCATCTTCGCGTATGCCGGCACGCCGGCCTTTTTCTCTATTGCCGCCGAGATGCGCCAACCACGACTATACACAAGATCATTGTTGATTTCTCAATTTCTAGTCACCATGGCATACGTTATCATAGGCGTAGTCGTTTATATCTACTGTGGTTCATATGTTTCTTCACCAGCACTTGGTTCGGCTGGCCCAACAGTCAAGAGGGTAGCGTATGGTCTTAGCCTGCCTGGGCTGTTCGTTTCAGTCACTCTTTCAATCCATGTAAGCGCGGTACCAATAGCTATATTGTAATGAAAGCTAATTTGGGCAAAGTTTCCGAGCAAATTCATGTTTGTCCGCCTGCTGCGGGGTTCTGACCATCTCACGGCTAATTCCGCTACTCATTGGGCGACGTGGCTCGGTTGTGTTTTCACTGTTTCCCTGATAGCGTATTTGGTGGCCAGCGGAATTCCCGTCTTCAACGGCCTCATTTCTCTCATTGGTGCCTTTCTGGGCACCTTGATGACTTTTCAGCCGATGGGTTGTATGTGGCTTTACGATAATTGGACCTCGGGTAAAGAAGCTCCAACTCTTAAGTGGCGTCTAATGGTGGCTTGGAGTTGTTTTATAGTTATTTCTGGCACTTTCTTAATGATTTCTGGAACTTATAGCTCTATCGTGGGCATTGTGGATTCTTATCGAGCAGATGGAGGCTCCGAGGCTTGGGCATGTGCAGACAACTCAGGTTCTGTCTAGGTTCAGCGATTGATGAGAATGCCTAACTTCCGGCAAGGAGTTGTTATAGCAACTGAAGCAATATTTAGTAGCGAGTGATTGCTCGTTTTGATATAAGTATCCTTGCGTCAACATGTAAATGGGGTGATGAAAGGCTACGCCATCGGACGGGTTTCGGCGAAGAGCAAGGTCTGCCACACATGGAGAGCAAACCACGAAAATGCAAATATTGAACAGAAATTGTGCAACTTAGCGAGGAGCATTTTAATCATGCCACTTTTACAAACTCGTGAGGGTTGCGACCAGAAGTTGTCCTCCAGAAAAGGCACTGAATAGGAACTCCAAGTGGAGCAGACTAACTGCTTAGCCTAGTCTTCGATAGTGTGAACGGTCATTTGGTCCATACCATGTTAGTTACGGACCCACTCTATCGCGAACAGATTCCTATTTGAATTACCACTACCCAACCCAGGCTTTTTACTGTTCTCGTTTCCCCCAACACCTCCACCTTATCGGCAACACTTGACCTTTTCCCAGCTCACTTGCACGCATTGACGGGTGTTGACATTGAAAACATGGGTACTTCAAAGGTTGAACGCAAGCGAACATTCACGGGCTGTAGGACGTGCCGGAGAAGACATGTGAAGTGTGATGATGTTCGTCCCAATTGCGGACCGTGCAAGCAGCTCGGCCTGATCTGCGGCGGTTATTGGTCCCCTCTTCTCTGGGTTACTGAGGGCTGTAGTGGTCGTCTGAATGAGAGAGACTTTGAGTACCGGTACCCAATCCTCTCTGGTAAGCCCATTGTTGCCTGCCTGTCCTCCTGAAGTCTTGGCGTTCTGATCCACCGTTCCAGAGGCGCAACGCCGCCAGATGAGCGGCGAGCTGTGTCAAAGTCTCGGTCGTTGGTCGGCAGTACAGCTCTTGGGGCGCCTTGATACAGCGTGCTGCAAAGTTGAAACAAGAGGGGATGTGGTGGTAGATCTTGTCCGAGGCCCGTTTGGTGTCTTTTCGGCAGATACAAAAGAGGCCCATCTTTCATCGTCGCCCCAATCCGAAGGGATTCCTGCTGGCTCCTTTGAAGAATTTCTAGTAACGGATGAACTTGGAGGGGATTTCCAGTGGTCAGCTTGGTCTCCTAACCTAGCCGGCCCTGACAATTCTGGTCCCACGTGCGCTATTGACTCAGGGGTGATGTTGGGTGAACACGAGGATCTTGGTTTGTGCGACACTTCCTTGGTCGAAGGCCTACTAAATATAGATGATATAACCAGCGAAAGCTTTGAGCAACCTGGTTCCGAATCTCTGCCCCCCACTATTCAAGGTGTTACCGAAACGGGTCGAACGCAATTTGACGAACCTGTTCCTTTACAAGAAAATAGTCCAAGGCTATCCATATTCTCACCAGATCTAACTATCGCCGATGGAATACAGTTGCTACCTCATGCGGAACCGTTACTCCGTCACTATAAGCAAAAGATACAAGAACCTGCAACCAACCAACAACAACGCCAATCACCTTGGCAGCTTATATTCTTTCCTTGTGCTTTGGAGGCGTTTGCTGAAATCTCTCTATGGCACCATACCGATAATACTCGCTCTGCAGTACTCTATGGGCTTCTCGCCCTCAGCGCCTTCAGGTTGCACGTCGAGGGCAACACAGACTTTCGAGGAGAAGCTTGGCACTCTGTTGGAGTTCAGTACCAAAGGAAAGCGCAAAATCATTTACGAGCCGCCCTGAAAATAGAAATGTCAGGCGCCGGACAGCAAAAATACAAGGAGCTGTTGATGGCAATACTCGCTGTTTCGATGATTTCAGTAGGTGTACTGTGCATTCTCACTATCCATGGCTGATATAATTCGATTAGCTCTCCCGAGGCGGACAATACTTTCAAGTGTTCCTTCTTGACGCCGAGCGACTTATACGCCGACAAGGCCTCCACAGCGAAATCCCTTTTGAGTTTCGGCTATTGCATCACATGTACAGCCACCTTCGCATACTTGCCGAGAGCATTGGAGTATGTCTCGAACCTACAACAGACGACCCAACCCGAGAGTACAACGAGCCACCAGAAAAAGGTGGAGTGTTTTGCCTGGCTGAAGAGTGCTACAATATTGGATTGGATCCTGCCCACGAAAAGTGCCCCGAGCTTGGCTACACAGATATCCATCTGCAAGTACAAGGCCGTTGGAAGAAGACCTTATTCCCAGTGATGTACGGGTTTCCCGAGTCTTTGTGGACGCTTCTTTCACAAACCGTTGCCACGGCGAATGAGAAGTCTCGAATAGGATCCTTGAATCCACCAAACTTGAGTCTCCAAAGCGCGTTGACTTGCCACACGCAAGATTTGGAAAAGTCTATCTGGGATTGGGACCCAACCTCAGATTCCATTAAACCACTCAGGCCTCCGCACATGACTCCGACAAGGGAGCAAAGCCTGCTTGAGAGTCCGGAAGCAAAGCAATTTGCCACCGCACTTCACCAAGCAGTGCTACTTTTGTTTTATCGAAAGGTTCTAGGCTCTAGCCCCATGTTGCTTCAGGATATCGTGGGTAAAGCGCTAAGAGCGCTCGATTCCTGCGTGAGAAGGGTTAATGATCAGGATTTGACAGTCTGCATAGCCTGGGCAGCTCTTATCACTGCGGCCGAAGCTATTACTGCGGCACATCAAAAGGCGGCGCTTATGCTACTGACTGACCTCGATGCTAAAGGTATTTTCCTGACGAACAAACCAGCAGCGCAGGTCGTTCCTTTGATATGGGAGAGGCGTAATATTTCTAGATATCAAGCAGTGAACTGGCGCGACTATATCGGTCGCCAACCATTTTAAATAAATTTGGCGCTAGTTTTACTATGAGATCATAATCAATAGTATTCAGAATATATCCTTGACCTCTCAGCTATCTCGAGCAAAGTAGGTTTCTTAGGTCAATTGCCGTAGGGTCGTAGTAAATCATCTCTGCGTGGCATGAGAAACAACCTGCAGCCTCACAGAGTATCTGTTCCTACAGTTGGCAAAATGATCATAGGTACAAGGTTAGACAACAGACCCATCTTCGGTCGTAGGACTGGCCCTCGCTGCATAAGAGTCAATCAATAAGACCCTATTAGCTGTATGTGGCTGCTTTAGCTAAGAACCGAGCCGTTGGGGGTCACTGAGCATCCCTCCAACGAATAGGATTGGATTTCCTCCATTTCGTCGAGCCCCGCATCAAGATTCGGGAATGACTTCCTAATCAAAATATGTATGTAAGAATAAGCCGATGATTGGGTTGAGATAGGCATGGTCAAGTTTAAAAGTCAGTCGCAAAAATGAGCTAACGCCGTGAAAGCAAAGGATTTCGCATTCAATCTCTCCCATCACCACGACAATACGATATTATTCACGAGATAATGGCTTCATCAAAGCAGGAGCGAGTCAGTTTTGAAAGGTATACATCACTTTTTAAAACTCGGAATTGAACTAAAAATGCAATTAAAAGAGTCAGTGAGTCCGGTTCAAGAATCTTGACGATCGCGGATCTAGCGGAAGAAGGAGCAAATCGAGTGCCTCCAATCTACAACGGTGCGTATGAACTGAGCTTTATTCAATCAAATGGATAACTAATGGACTGGCAGACTACTTTCAGGGAGGCGCCGATGGAATGAAATCGTGAGTCGTGGGCACACCAATCATGAGTTCTCAATTCCAACATACCAGGCTTAATGACAACGTGAACGCATTTGATCGGTATAAACTTCGCCCTCGGGTTCTCCGAGATGTTGGGAATGTTGATATTTCATCGAGTCTTTTCGGAATCAGAGTGAGCCGGATGCCTTTGTGTCTAGTAGTGGGTTGACTGACATAGAAAATGAACAGACTGCCAGCCCTCTCGGCTTTGCCCCGTCGGCAGCGCATAAGCTAGCTCACCCCGACGGTGAGCTTGCTACCTCGCGAGCAGCGGCTGCCAACGGTATTCCTATGGTGCTGTCGTCTTACTCATCAACTAGCCTGGAGGATGTTGCGGCCCAGGGGAAAACCAACTCTTACATGATGCAACTGACGTTTTTCAAAGACTTGAGCGTCTCACAGAGAATTATCAAGCGCGCCGAAGGTAAGTATCCCGATAGCCTTTAGGGGCACTCTTTCCTCACTAATTACGAAAATCTATGTGATTCAGCTGCTGGTTACAAAGCCATTTTTGTCAGTGTTGATCTGCCATGTCTTGGAACGCGACTGAATGAGATCCGTAATGGATTCTCCTTTCCTTCGCATGTAAGCTTCCCAAACCTGGAGCTTCCTGACCGAGAAGTGGATTCGGATGGTCTCGATTACGGTATCTCTCCCCAAGTAATCAGATGCGAGTGAGACTAATATTCCCAGATTCGACCATTACGTGGGAGAAAAGCATTGCTTGGATACGCGCCCAGACGAAGTTGCAGATCTGGATAAAAGGCGGTATGCTACTCTCCTTCTTTGACATTGGATAAGTTTTCTAAGGAAAGCCTTTCTTCGTACCCAGTTTACACTAGTGATGATGTTGAAATGGCGATTCGTCACAATTTGGATGGTGTTGTGGTTTCCAATCATGGCGGGCGTCAGCTTGACGGCGTGCCTGCAACCTTGGATTGCCTCCGAGAATGTGCCTTGGTTGCGCGCGGTAGGATTCCGATTGCTTTCGATGGCGGCATCCGGCATGGAAGTGATATTTTCAAGGCCATTGCCCTGGGTGCAAATTTCTGCTTTTTGGGTCGAATTCCCATATGGGGTCTCGCTGTAAGTCTAGTCGGAAACCTTGAGAGGTATTGGCCCTGTTGCCTGTGTTTTGGTATTAATTGGCGCCTAGTACGACGGGGAGCGCGGGGTTGATCTTGCAGTAAAACTGCTTCTTCGGGAGTTGAGGCAAACTATGATGCTTTGCGGGTAAGGATGCCAAATGCTTTACTAATATAACGGTCATCATAACTGATATTTTGTTAGATGTCGTACAATCTCAGATATCAACAAGAGCCATCTGTCCGTTTTGACTCCTGATGGCCTTCTATCAAAACTGTAAATGATATGGGGTGTCTGAGGTAACTGTGGGGAGGATGGAGACAGGAACAATATAAAAAAGTCCCTAGATTCATGTTTCTATTCTTTTTCAGCTTTGAGAAACATGTAACTTCACTTAGTTGTAGGAAAGCTAACATTTCCTCCACTCTTAAAGCCTCGTAAGGTGAAGAATGCCATATTTTCAGAAGATGGATAGCACCTTCAGTGTATTGTTCGCGTCCGTGTGTGACGATGCCCACAATGACATGTCTAAATTCAAGCGAAACCTTGCCCAACAACGAGGCTGTTAGTTACAAACCAGCACACTCGCACCCTGTTTCCAACTTGCCATCATATGCTAGAAACTTTATCTCATGGCAAATCGCAACATTTACTTAGTGCGTGCAGGGGTGTCTAGCATTGGATGACCAAGATATGCTCCACTAACCACGCCAATCTTGAGCCCACAATTGATGCGCACCGACCTCGGTATCCCACCGGAGCTGAAGCTGTTAGATTAAGATGAAGATTCCCAACTTCCAAAATTTACGTCATTTATTTCATAAAATAATACTGCCTGTACAGGCTATTCGTACAATGATGTTATAGCCAGTGTGGAGCTTCAAGGGATGCAAGTGAAATCCACATAATGTTGATGTGTTTTTAAACTAGGTACTATGTAAAGCTGCCCAGATCTTTAAACTCGGATGCCCCGAACAATGTCCCGAACTAGATCCTTCAATTCTTCCTTGGAATACTCGTGTATTCCGAGAAGCTTGTTCTGGACATTCTGCAGAGCGGAGCCGCATTCCTGTGCCTGCGATGCTCGGATGATATAACCAAGCCACACCCACTCTTCAAGTACCCCTTTAGCTAGTGCTTCATCAGACTTGGCCTGTACTTCCTCCGTCTTCTGCTCATCTACAACCCAACCATCAGAGCCAGTCACGTCTTGTACAGCCTCCACTAGCTCTTTCTTGGTCAGCTGTCCATCGTGGATACGAACAATGCTGTTCTTTGTCTCCTCGGGATGTTTAAGGATTCCAACGATGGCTTTGCCGACCGTAGAAAGCCGAGTGAAGCTGATGGGAACATCGCCACCGTCATACAGTGTAGCTTTTCGGCCATTGACATCCGCAAGGAAACCAACATTGAGGCCCCAGTCAAGGTAGAGATTATTGTAGACGATTGTGTATGTGATATCAGTTCGTCCAGCTTCAGTCTCAAGCAGCTCCTCAATGTGAACTTTTTCGCCGTACACGGAAAGAGCCCGAACCAATTTGTTCGTTAAATCGCTTCCAAATTCGGAAGGAATAAACCTCTTAACGCCAGCAGCGATGGCAGCCTTAATAACGGCGGACTGCGTCGCAACACCAGCTGTGCCGATCGTGGAGATCACCGCCTCAATACCCGCAAGTGCTTTAGCGATCGACTCCTCAGAGGCAAAATCAACAATGGCATCTTTAACACCTTGAGGGTACTTTGGAGGCTCAGAGCTTCCCGAACGACGTAAAACGGTCACAGCGATGCCTGCCGCTACAAGTTCGTCCAAAACCGCGGTACCAAGGTTGCCGGAGGCCTAGAAGTACATGTCAATATTCTGTAGTCTCGCATACGGAATCAACGAAAATAGAGAGTCCTTACCCCTACCAGCGCAACTCGTGTGTAGCCAGACATATCTGTGTGATGTGGATTTTGTGGTCTTTTGAATAGAGTATTTCAGTTGCTGTTGTTTATGAGAGAAATTTGATGGTTGTTGTTGAAGAATCGAGATGTTGAAGCTGAGGGTAAATGATTCATTTATACCTACAAAATTGACACACGAATACTCAAGGTCATGTAACATAATATCAGATGGCAATCGACCAGGCGCCCGTTCCATCCCACTTCGAGGCCGATCAGTCCGGGCATCCCACATTCAGACCGTGGGTTTAGACCGCGCGACATGTGATAGGCAGGTGGGGTGCCATTTGACCGTATGTACCATGACGTACAACTAGGTTGTGGCTTCTAAGACGGTGAAAAATAGCCTTGCTGATTATTAAACGTATCAAATCGGGAATAGCCATGGGGATGGTGGGTACCCAGGAATGGTCCTTGAGATAGTGGCTCTTGACAGTTTTACAAACTTTAAGTTAGTAAGTCCACATTTATTTCGGTTGGCCCGGTTAGATACCCTCGGAAATACCTTGCCCAAAGTGGAAGACCCATTAGTTTTGTGCTTTGGCTGTGGAGTGGCCAAGGCTCGGCGCTGGGGTCGAGTGTCTAGTCAGAAATTATGTCTCTGCGCCAGAGAGGGTAAGGTGTGATGTAAACTCCGAAGGCACTATTTTTAAACGTTAATTTTCTTACAAACACGTTCTATATTACCAACATTACATTTGGCAAGAGTTCCACTCGTTCCCAAGTGTTTAGTCAGTTCAGGGAGTCCTTGCGAATTCCTGGTGTGAACTCCGGGTATTTTTGATTGCAGTACAATTTGGTTTGGAATCATGACATGATCCTTTAGCGACTCTCACTCTCACAATTCAAACTTCAATCTCAGTGGCCTCTTCTTTGAATGTTAAGGATTACTATAGATTAGAGACATATAGCCATGTACGACACACGGGGCTTAACATCCTAGAACGTAACCTCAATCAACCTTCCAGGACTAGACTCCTCTAAAGTTGCACCACGGGAACCTGCAGAAACATACAATATGTTTTTCCCATCCTTCTTAACCAGAACAGTAGATGTCGCAGAGGCAACAATGTCTCCCTCAATGAACACAGACCTCTCGCCATTTGCAGCCAGACGAATTATCCTTGCTCCTCCAACATTGGCAATATAGGCATTGTTGTTTCCGTCCAGAGTGAAATCATCGAGCGCGGTTTCCTCATTGAGGAGAAGCTCCGGCTCTACTCCAGATGCTGGCTGTCCAGAACCTGCATCAATTGCAAGGCGATAAAAGGTTCCGTGGCCACCAACTGTAAAGTAGACGTAGTCGGGGTCAT
Source organism: Calonectria hawksworthii (assembly GCA_020975415.1). Classification (NCBI taxonomy): domain Eukaryota; kingdom Fungi; phylum Ascomycota; class Sordariomycetes; order Hypocreales; family Nectriaceae; genus Calonectria; species Calonectria hawksworthii. The sequence continues at coordinate 711,254 of JAHXZK010000006.1, forward strand.
CGATTGGGGCCACTTTAAGGCCATTGATACCATTAGGGTAAGCAGCCTCAGCCGGAGGGGCTAAAATTGGGCTATTATAGAACAGGCTGGTGTTGTTGGTGGAAGTGTCGATTGCATAGATTGATCCGGTTGAAGACTCAGCAACAAGAATGATAGGGGTGCCTTGCGCCCGACGACCTCGGATTTTCGGGTTGATAACCGTCAAACCGTTCAAAAGTTGAGCGTCTGGGATGGAGGCGATCAAAGATACACTGGGCTCTTGCCCGCGAAGATCAAGGCTGTAAACTCCCCATGTACCCTGAGACGGGAAGCCGCCAGAGAGTCCACCCTGCGATTGACCTCCAACAAAGGCAAAGACATCATTTTGGTACTGGCTGATCCCAACCGTGGAGTTTATGCCCAAGGATTCAGGGAACTTGTATGCCAAGGAACCCTCGCCTGTGTTCGTGTTTATCGCCCATATTTCTCCAGCATCATAGCGGGTGACGAGAATGTCCCCGTTGTTGCGGTTCGTAGCGACTTCCAGCCAAGCATCTGCGGGAGACGGATGTTGGTAGATCACCTTTGCGGACGGAGCCTGCGTAGATTGAGGCGCGCAGGCTGGGGATGCATGGCATAAGCCAACTGCTTGAATGCCAAGCAAGGATAAAAGAAACCGGTTCATGTTGAAACTAAGAGGAATGGATTGGCAGCGTAGTAAATTTGATGTGAGATGATTGTGACACTGGATAAATCAGATGGACTTGGTGCATCCGTTGCCTTTAAATAACGAGGGATTCGAGTCCCGAGGCCGGTCAAGCCTTCAGACGTGTTGATGGTACTATAGCTTTAGCAAAAGCCATATCACATCTAAGCCCGGTATCTCCGAATAAGATATACACACCAAAAAAGTAAAATCCGTAGCATCGGAGACGTGGTGTTTGCTCGCCAACCCGAGGTTCGAGTCCAAGCTTGGCAATGCCAAGTTTTATGAGCGGCGTTTGCACCCGCGGCGTTAAGGCGATCAAAACTTTATTTGAATAAACCTTTTCCCTCCCTAACACCGGCAACGCCCTCTATTTTATGGGAAACTATGGAATTTTTAACGATCTTTGTGGAAATACTAAACAAAAGACCGATTAGAAAAGCCTTCAAGTTTCAACGGTATCCGTTCAACTCCAGAGTTAAAAGCGGCATGGAGTTAGCACTGGGCTCCCTCGTTCTGCCTATTAAATACATGCATAAAAAGCTTTAATTCGCAAGTCAACCCATTTTCTGGCGAAAGGTGATGACGTCTTACCTAGATACATAAAGAACAGATTGTTGGAATAGTATTGCATGCTTGTTCGAGCGGCTTGAATGGGGACATCACATCCAAAGCACCTCACACATAATATCAATATTATACCATCAGCATTAAAAACTAGAAGAAAAAAGTGAAACTTGGATAAAAGGCTTATGATGCAACTAAAAGGCCCGCTGCCAAATTAAGACCCAATCAACACCGAATTAGGCAAGGGATTAACGACGCCCAAAACCTCATTTTGCACAAGGTGTGAATAGTATGATAGTTCATTGGTTCCTTAATACTACCCTGGATCTATGACCACCGAGATAAAGTCAGTTACCCCGGTAAAACCATTCCATTGATCATGCCATGTCAAAATATGACCCATCAAACAATTGGGTAAGGTGGTATTCTAGGATCTTGGCGATCACTTGTTAATTTCGGAATTAAGCCATATATTTCCTTCTGTCTTGGTTTCAACCCGGGCAGTCTTTGTCCATTCGGTGCTATCAACTCAAGCGGCGATGTGTGTCTTAACTCCGGTCTACGAATACTATTAAAGCATTCCGATGTTCTTTCTATTAAGGCCAAGTGACACTAGTTCGATTTGCTACCAAGATCAGCAATTACAATGAAAATCGCTTATTTTAATCGTTTTGTTAACTCCTTGGCATGGTGCTCTATTGTACGCCCTAGCTTGGTGGTAGGACAAGCCCAGGATGAGGACGCAGCAACCTTGTTGCAAAGAGGCATTGATGCCATTGGGGGCTCTGATAACCTTTCAAATGTTCGGACTATTCGATATGTTGGTGGAGGGTATGTTTTGATGTTCTCGAATATCTGACCGCAGAAGTCTAACAGTGATAGCACAATGCGTACCCGGTCGTTATACATGGCCGTGTCCTTGGACGCAGCTGACCAAGTTTCGGTCAGTTCTGGAAGACAGAATATTTCATTCTCTCAAGATCAGGCACACGTCAAGCAAAGAATCGATAGAGATCTTACCTTGGGCAGTAGGTTGCAGTCTCTTCGCCTTGCAGAAGACATCCGAAATAATGTTCTTTAGACCTATTGACCTTTGCTCGAGCCAACTTGGAGCCTATGAGATACTCTCTAACTGTCGAAGGTGGAGAGCAGGGATTTGCTGCCAATGTTGACGGGAGCTACAGCATATTTGATGCGACAGCCGCACCGAGCGGCTATCAAGATGGCTTGTACCCCTACATTGAGCAAGGCTTGGAAATTAACTGACACCCAACAGGGCTCTTGGCGTCTTTTCTGATAAGCGAAGCATACAAATGGTCCCCGCTTCTATTGAACACGGTATATATCTTCTCCCTCAATTACATTCATGGAAGCATCTGATCCTTGTTGATCTAGATTTTGTCAAATGACAACTTTACAATCCGTCAAGAGACTGCTCCAACGGGCGTTGAGCTTACTGCTGGTAGATATATGGCGTGATTCATCATGACATGTGCAATATAAACTGATTATGCTTTCAGTGTACGATAGTGAGCTGGAATTGGCTGTTCTCTTTGATGAGGAAACAAATCTTCCATATATTATTCGGTCATTTGAGGATCACCCCATCTTTGGCCCGTCCACAAATGATCTCTTTGTCATGGATTATGTCGACGTTGAGGGTGTCAAGTTTCCTACACAATTCAAAACCTTCTACAACGGCGATCACCTCTTGACCAATTATATTGCTGAGGAAGTCCTCGTCAATACCGATCTTGGTGCCACCTTTTTTGACCCGCCTCAGGGCGACCGTCCGTCATTGGCTCACGACAGCGAATACACCTTTGGTGAAATTGGCCAGCTAAATGCTGTTTGGCTTTGGCTTGGACCATACGCCGGTACCTTGGACCTACTGGAAGCCACGCAGCCCTATGATGATCTCCCTGGAGTCTGGGACCTACGGGTCGACAACCCACTGGGCAACCGACAGCTTGTGGTAGAAGTTGGCGAGTCTGTTATAGTTCTTGATGCGCCGCCACATCAAAGCCATCTCGTCATCGACTGGGTTGCACAAAGGCTTGGAAAGCAGGTCACTCACGTCTTCGTCAGTCTACCAAGCACCCTCAGCGCACTTGAGCACCATACTGACCCATTTAGTTGACTCACCATCACCATGACCATGCGCTTGGGGTCAAGGATTATGCTGCAGTGGGTTCTAAAGTCATTGTACCAGCACATGCCAGAAGCCATTACACTGAGATCCCTGATTCCCAATTCATAACTTACGGGTAAGTCCAAGTTTCTTCTGGTTGTAGTTATGAGTCTAAAAGCCACCAGACCAGAAGAACCTCTCACCATTCAAGATGATAACGTTCGAGTATCATTTGTTGATATGAAAGGCTCTGTCCTAACGAGCGATGCCGCCTATGCGTACATTACTCCCAGCTGCCCGAGTACCAATAGCACCGCTGTTATCTTTGATGCAGATCACGCCTTGCTGTCAAGTCTTCCAAGCTTCGATCAAGGCACCTTGCACAAGTTTCTGGTCACACTCGCGCGTGATCAAGTAGCAAAGAATGCAGAGTAGGTGGGCCTTTCTCTAAAAGCATGGATAGCTACTAACAACCCCACTAGATTTAGACCCAGCCATGGGCCAGCAGGAAACATCTCGCAGCTTTTGGACTTTGCTGGATACAAGTATCCAAACTATTCACCCAAAGACTTCAGGTATGCTAGCACATCATGCTAAGACCGGGAAAGCTTCAACACGGTACACCTTCGCTCCAAGTACATAAACAACAAGCCACGTTGTGACATTGCACTCGGATCTCAACAACTTGAGGGCTTTGGAGCGAGTTTAGTACGGATATAGCTATGGATATCTGTGTACAAGTGCCAAATATATTACTTAGATTGAATCATTTGTGCAGCACAAAACGTATGCCACCATCGTTATTCTCGACTTTGCGAAGCCATTCGTGCCCTCTTCCGTGGTCGCCCAGATGGCCTATGCCCTTCCTTGCACATACCGATATGCTCAAGGTGTTTAGAAGAATCATCATCAAAAACGGTCTGGTGGCAGACACAGCGGAAATGGGGGTGCTGAAATTTGCATGTCCCTTGTTTGAGATGTCTGCGATAATGATCCTTCCGAGCGTTGGTATATCCGCACCGACAACGAAACACCTTCGTAGCGGGCGGGATGTGGTTGCGGCTCTTGTAGTGCCTTAGGACGTCTTTTAGACTATTGAAGGATTTGGTGCATCCTTTTTCGCATCGGTACTGAGGTTCTTTGCTGATGTTCGTTCCAGTCTCTTGAGTTGACGAGGTCGTCAAGTCATTAAAGATATCCGTAGGTCTTGGGGATGACGGTTGGCTGGAAACTGGTGACTGAGACGGATCAAAATTCGTGTTGGAAGTCTCAATATCACTGTGGTCTAGGTTGAACATGCCAAACCTTTGGGGGGCAGAAAATGTTGAATCTGTCTGACACGGCGTAGGCCAGCACTGTGAGGACAGGCTATTGTCTCTTGTTAATAAAATTATGGGCGTTCCGACAGTAGGTTCATGTAACAGCAATGAAGGTTCATGGATAGGAATATAACTGAGCAAATCATAGCTCATGTTCATCATCTGCGAAGGTATCAAAGTTTCCGTCGCTTCGGGATTTCCGAAATGCACCGGTTCCGACATCTGCTCATCAAATAATTGCATGGTCCCGTCTAATCCATCGAAATAAAATGGGGTTGAAGACGGCTCTAGGAATCCAAAATAGGATTCGAAGTATGATTCCGACAGCGGCGAGGGACGCAAAGCATTTGGTTGTAGAAATATGCTTGAATAGAGGTTTGACACGGCATTATCACTTGCCAGGATAGTATCCGATGTGTCTTGGATTGTGAAGTCGGATGTAGGTTTTCAGAACAGGTGTGTGAGAGAACTTAAATTATCTTGGAAAGCAATTTTTGTAATCTCTGGGGGTTTGAAATGTACGAAAATGTTGTGAGAAAGGTAGTGTTAAGTAATCCAAGGTTAGCCCTTGACTGCATTTATCCACACCTTAGATCAACGGTCAGTCCTTTTCGTATCTGCTCTCACTCTTCAAGAAATACGCACTCTCTAAATGAGATTCCAAACTGAAATATCAGCAAACTGCTCGCGTCACGGTACTGCTGACCCTGACGGAAACGCAATCCCACGCCCCAGTCAGGATGGAAGCCCCCGTTATGATTATCCAGTATTACCACTGTATCCAGGATCAACGCCAGCCAAATTGTAGCGTTGCAGCAATGGAAAATTCACATGCAGTTGAAACTGGCCATGGAATACAACTCGGTCGAATTGTCCCGCCGAGGCTTGGTGATTGATCGGAAACAGAAGGGGCTTGGAATACCGATAGCATGATGAATTGGATGCGGAAGCGCGTGATCCTTTTAACACGGGCAGGCTGCGAGATCAAGGTCGAGCTCCGAGCGCGTTGGTTGCCTTGTGTTCAATAGATAACTTGGTTGGGCACGGAAAACTGGCCCCAGAAAAGAGGCCCCAATAAGAGGCTCGCCGCAGGGAGAATACTGGCCCCAAGGCAAAATCAGCCTGTCAGTACAATACTTTTGTCCAGGTATTTAGGCGCTGGGAGCTGCAAAGGAAAGCTACCTGTTCAGATGTACCACATGCGCCTCGCCCAAATGAGCACATGTAAATGATGCAAGGCGCATAAGCTTGCACATGTCCCGCTTTTCCACGAATGAAGCGCGACTAGAGTGAAGAGTCAGAAGCAAAGCGGGAGACATTGCGGACCAACCAGAGAGCCAAAGACGGCTGGACATGCGAATGAGGCAACCAGGCTAGCTGGATCCTCCATTCAGCATCTGAAGCGAACCACATCACCATCTCGGTGCAGATCGCTTGGGGCCACTTTTGGGGAAATGCAGGCCCAGCCACTCTGATGATCTTCCATGGCACAGATAATCCGCTCAAGGCTGACAACTCTTGCGGCCTGCACATTTGTGGCTCTGTGTCGCACCCTGCTCAAATTCCAAAATTCAGCCCAAGGTGTGGGCTGACTAGCAAAATAGCACGTTAAATACCTAGTGTACATTGTAGAAACAAATACAAGGCACATTTGATGAATTGGAAATTCCAACCCATCGTCCTTCAGTATCGGCGATTAATGAATTTCTATCCCCATCACAGAGCATCAGAGCGCGAAGTCTTTCTTATTAACGTGCAAACAAAGCATCTTAAAAATGACCAAAGTACGCCCGCTATACCCGGATAAAAGCCCTTGGCACATGCATCAGTCCTGGGGCCAGTTCTCTGGGGCCAGTTTTCCAGGTGAAACTGATGAGAAAGCCCAACAATATATGGCCCCAAAGTAATAAGAAGCCAATAGACTGTCTGGCTGCCCCGATCATCCTTCCAAAATACGATCCTTGAGTCATGATTTTGTTCTGACAATAATTGGCCCCAGCTGGTGATGGTGTCGTCGAGAGAATTGGCCCCAGGAGAACTAGCCCCAGCTGAGGCCTCACAAATGAATATGGGTGGCTATAGGACTCCGCGCACATTTGTGAGCTCGATGTGGCGAGGGTCGAGATATATAGATGCCGAATCCCTCTGTAGATGTTGAGTGTTATTTTAGATACATACTACAAACATCTTATTAGCCTCGAAAGCTTCAAGAACAGCACACGCTTTGCTCAAGCAGCTTCCCATTTTTCCCAACATCGTCGATAACGAGAAAAGAAATGAGTTCCACTGCGAATGACAGAACTTGGATCCAAGTTCCAAGAGAGTATGTTCACCTTCCGCATATCCCTTGAAAAGAGATACCATGAAGCCACGGGACATTCAAGCTGACCCTCATCTCCAGACATTACTACCAAGGTACGGCCGGAGGCTACTCAACACAACAACCTCTAAGCCCGATTGACTCCTGGTTAAACCAAAACACAAGACAAGGACCTTGGATTGGGGTTGGTTATGTTCGAAATGCAACACATTCACCCTATAAGGGTCCATCACATGGAAGCGGAGGCGGCACCATGGGAAGTGTTGCCAATAGGTAGACAACGCAAACTCCAGGGGAAAATCGTCGACAGTTCAAGGCAAAAGAAAAAGGTGATTGGGTTAATCCAAGCGGCTTTAGACATGGTTCATTTGGTTGTTAATTTGGGTATGGGGCGTCAGGTATTTATGCAACGGCAGGGCAGGTTATAGATGTAATTTAATTAATTGATTCCCATATCATGAACCGAGTTACTTTCTTCCTATTTGACGCCTACTTTGAGAATAGCAAGTCGATCTATATTGCGTTAAACGATTCAAGGTTGTTCTACCCTTGACTTGTGTAATCACATCTCTTGACCCCATCGCTCTTACTAGCGTACATGGTGTTTTCGTGTCGCCCACTTTGCCTAACATTCGAAATTGCCAAAGGAGATTCTGACGGGTATGGAAATTGTAATGAGGGTATATAGCAAATTTTCCCAGAGGCTAAAGTGGCAAAATAAAGCTCAGCGCATAGTGTTCCTTCAACAAATCGACTTCTTACTAAATTTATGCCAAAGCTGAAAACAAAATTCTCGATATTCCTAAAATTAGTGATTAAATAATACCAATTATCGTTATTATTGCACTATTCTTAGGTCCATTCCGTGATTGATCTACACGGCGGTCCCCTGCCAAGCCGGTTAGTTATTGCCGCATTTTAAGCCGACTTACCCATTTTCGCGTGCGAATCGCACCGTGAACACTAATTTACGTATAGCTTCTAAGTGCGAATCGCACTGCTGTCAGGATTACTGCGGACCTAACGTACAAAATGCGCGCAACTGATGAGTTTGACGCGTAAGCCACCACTTAATGGGGTTTAGGGACACAATTTTACTTATTTACCTTACACATTGCCGCCTGGAGAATAAAAGTTTGATGGCCGTAACGTACAACATGAACTGATGAATCAAATTCCACGAACCAAGAGTCAGAAGTAGATGGATGGTCTGGTGGGGCAGCCTGGCGATTCAATAATGCATAAATAGGTCACAGCTCAGCTCTTTCAAGCTGCATTTCTTTGCAACATCATTGTCTAATTGTTTCAATCCTCCCTTGTTAAGCCATTAAAGCACATATTTATTCTTCAAGAATTACAATGGCCCGCCCTTCGTCGAATATCCCTGAGAACCTTCTGCAAGACTGGAAGGAGATTGACAATTATGCAATGTCACACCTTCAGCCAAAGGCACGTGGGAATAATGCAGAGGTAGAGGCAGTCCTCGAGCAGACGCTGGCTGCTGGAAAGGAGGCACAAATGCCACCAGGAAATGTATCGCCTGCATGGGGAAAATTTCTCACCATACAAGCCCGCGCAATCAAGGCCCAGCATGCACTGGAGGTGGGCACTCTGGCAGGGTTCAGCGCCATTTGGATGACTACGCAGGTTGCCGGTCTGCACCTGGATACAATCGAGTATTCTCCTAAGCATGCCGAGGTAGCACAGAAAAACATTGCTGCAGCAGGAGTGTCAGATCGCGTCAGAATCCACCAAGGCGCGGGCCTGGATATCTTGGCAACCATTGAGCGCGAGGTCGCCGAGGGTGTTCGCCCGCGATTCGATTTCACATTTATTGACGCAGACAAAATGAACAACACCAAGTATTTTGACTACGCAGTGAATATGAGCAGGCCGGGGTCTATTGTCATAGTAGACAATGTCATGGGACGGTTTGGAGTAAAGGTATCGGACAACAGTCCCACAGAAGAACATGCGGCCGGGGGCAAACTTGTCATCGAAACTGTTGGGCGGGACACCAGAGTCGATGCTACGGTAATGCAGTTTGTCGGAAGCAAGGGATACGACGGCTGCTTAATTGCCATTGTGCTATAGGGCTGGCCTATAGTTTGGAATATTATTTTTTTGATAGGAAGCATTAAGCGCCGCCGGGTTTTACGGGCGAACGGAAACAACAGGGCTTGGGGTATATCAGAGACCAGATAATGGAGGCTAATGATCTCTAAGCGGAAAGGATCTCATCGGGGATCTTGGGTTTGCTAGCCGTGATCGCCCCGGGTGCCTTGATCCAATAGTTCCAGGCGGCCGAGAACACGTTAGTTGCGGGGAAGAGAACAGCAGCCAAGCAGCCTTTGTGGGGTATCGTTCCTCCTCGTCAGATGTCTAATGGTTCCTCCAAGATTTTTCATATTGAAGAGAGAAAAAAATGATGTTGTTGTAGAAAGAGGAGTCTTGTTCGAAGTGAGGCATGAGGGTTTCTTGTACTCGGACGCACGCTCGGAAAGCCCGCCATTCCCCGGCGGAATTACATCAGTGAAAAGAAAATAATTGACGCCGTTGAGGCCCGATGTTTGATTACGTTGAGGTTGGTCGGAGCAATACTCGGTGGACGGGATTCAGCCACCGGAAGGGGCCGGTCGATGCGGCCTTTGCGGGGGTTCATTAGAACGAGGATGCCTGTCTTATTGCCACCTCAGTTGGTCCAGCGCATCGCTCTCGGAAATTGACATGGTGAAGTGTCAAGGGCGAAAGAGGCCAGATGACCGCCTCGTGTCTATGCCCTTGATTCCAGGAAAGAAGAAGATGCCTTGAATGCCTCGCGGTAGCAACTGGGCCAGTTATTTTGCTCAATCGATCGCCGACAAGGAACTGGGCAATGGCCATCACAGCTCTCAGCGCGCGGAGGCATAAAGCAGCCCCACACCGGCGCTTCACCAACCATTGCTTTTTGAGCGCCGAGGTTTCCCGACTCACGCGACAATTCTGGGCCACGTAAGGCAGCCGATGCACTGTCTCGATCAATGCACGGACAAAATGGCAGTGCGCAGCGTCTCAATCTCCGAAGGCTTGCTGGGGGTCTCCACCGCGTGTTTTCGTGGTCTGCATTTTCGTAACAGCCTTTCTGCGGGCTGCAGCCGGCATCATAATGTCTGCTAGCTAGTACCAGGCTTCTGCGCATATGCACGAGATGTGTTGTCCCTACATTGCTCTGGGGAATCATGAGTTGAGGTCCACTAAGCGCCAAAAATATCACTGTCGGAGGTTTTGTTCGGGGCAAGTTCATCCAAAAAATTGTCTATATAAGACGCCATTGCCTCGACCCTGAAGACAGAAAAATCATCATCCAACAATCCAACACTCTCAACTCAACTCACTCACCTTCAACTGACACTTAAAAACCTTTTCCGATCTTTTGATCACCAAAAACCATCAACATGTCTTCTCCCGCCACGTAAGAGCCCTCCTGACGCCTCTTTCTCTTCATCCCAAGGCATCTTCAGTCTCACGACTGAAAAGCCTTTTGCCTTAGTTTCTCTCATACCCGCCATAGCTTCTATAGCAGTGACGGAGAAAACAGAACAGGAGAATCTTGTTGCTTGAAGACAAACACTAACAATTCCCAGCGCCGAGCAGCAGCAGTTTGTTGTTCCCCTGCCCACCTCCACCGGCCTCTCTGCCCCTGCTGGTAAGTGCTTCTTCAGTGCCCTCAAACATAAGCAACAACAGGTCTAACATCTTTTTACAGGCCAGCTCCTCCGTGGCGCCACTGACGATGAGGGCAAGGCCAAGGCTGCCGCCCTCCTCGTCGGTGTCAAGCTCGACCTTGAGGCCGAGGTCCACTTGACTGCTCGTGTCAAGGGTGATCTTACTGTTGGTCTTTATTAGTGTGTGAAAAATTGCATGGTGTTGGATTGGACCGAGGGCGATGATTTGATTGATTAACGACATTCCTTTATATATAACCACAAAAAGGCTCTGGCTCACCGCAAGCAGACCTGAACAATAGAACTGGTTTCTATCCTTAACTTTTGTCCCATTTCCATCTACTCGGTGCTTTTCCAAAGATGACAATGTAGTTCGTATTTCAGCCTACTAACAGACTAATTTTGACAAGTCTAGCAGAACCAGTAGAGAAGACGTCGGAAAACGGGCGAACTCATTAGTGATCACCCTCGCCCCGACGCCACGAACTCATGCAACGGTGTGGCACATGCACCTTCGTCCAGACATACAAGCCGTGGCTTGCATATGCGCTTCTGTGGCGCTTTTAGACAATAGTTTGCGCAGAGAGTTTTATTTCTTCAACGGTTGCTGCCTCAAAAGTTTGTTCGCGCCACTCAAGGGTAATGGGACGCCCTCACAATTCAAAGATCAAATGCTTTGAATAAATAAAGAGTTTCGGGGAATTATATTTTTTTTGTAAATTTTCTGATTCTATTTTGCATCATTAATATGATAATTTAATCTTGATGGGGTAAATGGATGTTCGTCCTAGTATCGGGTAGCTCGATTACAATGATGGGGCAAGAATCTTACAACACTACCACTCATGCGCATGTACATTCCATTGGCCTAATCATTCAAATAGGGTTGTTTTTTCTTCTATAAATAAGTACTATTAAATTATTGTGTAAAACATGGGGGCTCAGTGTGTTGGTCGGTAATATCTTATTTTGATCAAAGTAGTGGACACATGCGCTTGTATTTTGCTGGTGAAGCTTCACTAACACTTGAGGACATGACTTAGGTAATTTTCCCAATTAATCAACTTGGGGTCGTGATATAAATAACCGAACCTACCAATAAGTTTGCAATGGGCAATGCATACATTTCAGATTGCCTATTTATTTATTTATTATTTTTTATCTACAAAACTGGCATAACTCCATCACGCAGATCATCGGCTGTGCCCCTCTCAAGCAGCAACAACTCACGCACCTCGGGCATTTCCAAATCCGCAATGCTCCCATCGTCAGCAGTCATAATACTTTCTTGGCTAATATTATCAGTTGCCCTTCTTCAATAGAATAAAAATTTCAGAACCGGTAGCTTCAATGAAGTGATCCGCCCTGAGCAAGAAATCTGGTTCTGTATATATGCGCCTTAGCGCGAAGGGACCGAATAGGTAGTGGAGGTGGGTTTTGAGCTGTGGCGCTACTGTATGCTGCAGGTTTCCTGCCGGCAGCAAAGTCACTCACAGTGATAAAACTTCTAACTGCGACACCTAAGAGCATGTGTTTATTACATTGCCAAGCTATTTAATTAAAGGCTTCTTGCTATTATCCTCAATCCAACTTTAGTGCTGCCGTGGCAGGCTTACTCTCGATTTTGGACTCGTCGACGAGTGGGGTCAATTCAACATCGGCTTCTTGGTGCCAAGTCGCCGTCCCAGCAGCAGAGAAAAAATGGCGCGGTAACTACCTTGATCGGCGCTTATTCCGGTAGGCGCAGCTGATCAGATATACAAAGATAACTGCGGGGAATTGGATGGGTGGTTATGTATTTCCGAATCACACTCTCGACAGCATATAGACTGCGAGGTCGGCCTGCTCCTGCGTTCCGCAACCTCTGGAAACCTTCTTTCTGAGATAATCACCTTTTTATTTTTATTTTAATTACAAGCATCGAATCATCATGGCTACTTCAAAGTTCAAAATCCTTGTCCTCGCAGGCGATCATGTGGGCCCAGAGATCATGGCGGAAGCATTAAAGGTGCTGGATGTTGTCGAGAAGCACCGGCCCGCCGTCAGCTTCGAGAGAGAGTTTGACCTGGCCGGAGGCTGCAGCATTGACAAGCACGGCGTTCCCGTCACGGAAGAGGTCGTGCAAAAGGCGCTCAAGAGCGACGCCGTTCTTTTTGGCAGCGTTGGCGGCCCAGAATGGGACAGATCAGGCCCCGGCCCCGAAACCGGCCTGCTCCACCTCCGCCAGCGTCTTGATGCCTTTGCCAATCTTCGCCCATGCGAGTTTCTGGTCCCGTCTCTTGTTGACGCCTCCCCCATCAAGCCGGAAATCGTCAAGGGGACCAAGTTCATCGTTGTCCGAGAAAACTGCGGTGGTGCCTACTTTGGGGACAAGGTCGAGAAGCCCGACCTGGCATCCGACCCCTGGACGTACACACCACCAGAGGTTGAGAGATGCGCCCGCGTCAGCGCCGCCGTGGCGCGCATCATGGGCAGGGACGGCAAGGGCGGCGGCGGCCCGGCCGTCGTGTGGAGCTCCGACAAGGCCAATGTTCTCGCCAATTCGAGGCTCTGGCGCCGGGTAACCCAGGACATATTTGACAAGGAGTTTCCAGACATTGAGCTTCAGCACCAGCTGGCCGACAGTATGGCCATGCTCATGGTGAAGAACCCGCGCATGTTCAACGGCGTCATCCACACTGACAACACCTTTGGAGACATTCTGTCCGATATCTCGGGTGGCATCGTCGGAAGCCTGGGTACTCTGCCAAGTGCCAGCCTAAGTGGGATCCCCGGCGAGGGGAGGTGCAAGGGTATTTACGAGCCGGTGCATGGAAGCGCCCCAGACATTTCTGGCAAAGGCGTAGTCAACCCCGCCGCGCAGATTCTGAGCTTGGCTTTGCTTCTCAGGTATTCCTGCGGCCTTGTTGCTGAGGCCGCGGCAATTGAGCAAGCCGTCGAGCGCGTAGTTGACTCCAAGGAGAATGGTGGCTTGGAAATTAGGTCCAGGGACATGGGAGGTGTCGCAGGGACCAAAGAAATTGGTGATGCCGTTTGCCAGGTTCTCGGGGAGATTCTTTCGGCATGAGCTGCTTTGACTCCAGAATGCATCTCATGTGAGTACCCAGCAATTTGGACATATTTCAGAGGTTCGTCAGCGGAGTTGCATGTGGGACTGAATCTTTGAGTGTTAGTATTCCGGAAGGTCGTCCTTGCTCAATGAATGTTCGTGGGGACACTTGATTGCTCATAGATCTTGTTGCAAATATTAGAGAAGTCTGAATAGAATCCATGGGTGGTCTTGTCGTCACTTCTAGCCCTGTATCTAGCAGAAGTCAAGTATTTTCACGTATGCCCCATACCAACGCCAACCAACGCCCAAGTCTCGAATAATCCTGGCCGATTGCTTTCTAGCACGCTATGCCCTAATTGACTCGATCGATATTATTCGGCATCAAGGTCCTTATTATTTTTTATTTTCCCCTTCGTCCTCGTATGAATGAATCTGTTTTCGTCAGGAGCCGTTCGTTTAGAACTGGATGGTTCGGTTGCCTACCTGGTCCGCTACCTGGAGCCACTCCTCCATACTCCGAACGTACGGGTCATCTGTACCATCACCGAGGGTTTCATGCCCCCAAACAACCATCTCATCGAACTCGGCTGTAACCTGCATCGATCCAACTCGTTCCGGTGGGTCGTCATCGTTTTCCGCTTGCTCGATTACGTCGGCTGTTGGGGGTTCCTCCTGGTTTCGCTGCACCACAACGCCGCGGCATTGTTCCGGCAACTTGATCGACTTGCCCTGAAGCTTTCGTCCTCGAAAATATGCAATCTTGGAGCCATCTGCGTATTGTGTTAGGGTGAACCTATGGACTAGACGTTGTATGGAGCATCTTGGCTGGTTTACCTTCGGCAGTGGTTGGGTTCCAATAGTCAGATGCCGGTGCAACAGAGCCATTGTGGTGCACGCGGCATGGCAATATATTTGCCACTGACTTCTGCACTTTTTCTTCCGATTTTATCGAGAGGATTGGTTGGGACATGGTCGAGATGCTGCGATGGAGGGTCTGGGTATGTGTGAGAGGCAAAGACGCGTTGAGACGCGTTAAGAGACTAAATTTCTTATCTTATCTAACCGACTTGTTGGAAAGCGAGCGCTATGGCATACCGCTAACGGACCTCGAATCAATGTGCTAGGGTCATTATAAATGAGACTGCATCCAATACAGTAGTATATTCCTGGCAATAGTATAATTGTTCTGCATTAATTCAATATCTTTTGATCTTGTAACAAGCCTTTTTTCGAGTCTATCGGGGTATCTCAAAATAGAAAATGCCGTCATGGGAATGTCTGCTTCAATTGCTTAACCCTTCCGTTTCTTCTTGGACTTCCCTCCCTTCTGTGCCCCTCCACCATTTGTCTTGGGCGCATATCGATTCGAGTGATCCACGTCAAACCCGGACTTGTGTTTTCGGAATAGGAGCATGGTTACTCTTGCATCCTCAATGCTAGAATGAGCCCCATCCTGAATCTCGATTGAAAGAAGCTGTTGTGCTAACAACCTCAGTGCTGGTTTCCTGCCATTCCCATACTTTCGGAACGCAGGATATTTTGCCGTGTCCCGGATGTCCCGCGCTGGGTGGCTTAGTTTTAAAGCTTCCAGATCGTGTTTAATATCATGCCCGATCAATATTCTGTCTTGGAGGAGTTTGTCGATGTCTCGCTGAACTTCATCAAAGTCTCGTGCAAATCTCATGCTCTTCTGACTGATTCCGCTTACAGCAGTCCTCCAGTTCGTAACCTTTTCCTTGGGCTTCACGTAGGAGTCATATACTTGCTTTCCATGAAAGTCAACGACACTCACACGTGCAAGTGCAGACTCATGGCCACCAGGCCCTACTCCCACCATCTCACAGTCGATGGCGAGGTATTTCCCAATCTCGATTCCCTCTATAAGTCCACAGTTTACCTTGTCTTTTTGTGACGCGAGCATCATTGAGTTGTCTTTTGACCCCAGATTGTAGGCCTCAGCTAAAGCTTCTGCAGAAACTCCATTGTCCTCGGCCCAGAGGGCGAGAGATGGCGAAGCGGTGTTGCCTGGTCCATCTTCGACTTTGGAACTGTGAACCCCGCCCATCTGAGTTTTGGAGTTCGGTCTTGGGCGTTTTGTCGGGTTGGGTTGCTTGTCACCCAGCCTAGATTTTTTGGGTGGCGGGCTTGTGGTTGGCGCTGTAGATTTCCGTTTCAACGAAGGCTTAGATGTGGATTCAGCCTTGAGTTTTGCCTGCAGCTTCTTCCAGTTGGAGGAAAGCCCTGCCATCGTCTATGTTATAGGATGATTAATTCCAAGCGCCGCGTTCGACGCGGTACTGGACAATAGCTAAGTCGCTGAGAGGAAATCGCAAAATCGTTTGCTTGCGAGCCGGAAGTAGTTAGACAAAATTATGCATGTACCGAGGTCTGATAAGCATAACTTTTGCTCACCGCCCTCGCGATAAGCCAGCAGCTTCTAGATTCTGCCAGACCCCGCCAAAATTCCCCAACTCTTGCGCATCGCAAGCCAGCACGCGACAGGACAATTTTCATCAAAAGCATCGACATCCAAAGCGCTTCCATCATGGGCGGTGGCACTCCTGCTGGCGAGCCCGCTGTGGGAGCCGATACCCCTCGGCTAAAAGGCAAGGCGACTCCAGAGACGATAGTGACGGGATGCATTGCTTGGGTAGAGAAGGAAGGACAGCCTCGACGCGCCGAGATTCTCAGCATTAAGACGACCAAGAGCGGGATGCAATTCTACTGCAACTTCGACAATTTCAACAAGCGACTTGACGAATGGGTACCCGTTGTGAGAATTGACTTCTCCCGCGACGTCGAATGGCCGAACCCGGAAAAAGACAAACCCAAGGAGAACAAGGCCAACAAGAAAGCTCCTCCCGCGCAATCTAAGAAGAATCAAATCTCGAAGAAGGCGCAAAAGCGACCGAGCAAGAGAGAACAATCTGTGGCATCTGAGGCAAACACACCTCACCCTTGGACTGGTAAGCGGACAAATGCATGCGATTGAGAAACCAATCTAACGTATTTGACAGAGTTTGTAGATTCCCAGCAGCGCCAAAAATCGGCCTCCGTCGGTCCAGATGGAGACTCCCAAGCAAGAGCAAGCGTCGAGGGCGCCACGCCTGTCCCCGACGAAATGGACATCGATGACAAGGACGATGATGTGAAGAATGAATCGGTTGAATTTAGCAGAGGCGTAGAAATTGAGAAGCTTCGAACCTCTGGATCGATGACGCAGAATCCGACCGAAGTTTCACGAATCCGAAATATCTCCAAAGTTCAATTTGGAAGACACGACCTTTATCCATGGTACTTTTCGCCGTACCCCGAGATCTTCAGCTTGGAAGATGTCATCTTCCTGTGCGAGTTTTGTCTGGGCTACTACGGGGATGAGAAGGCTTTCATGAGACATCGACGGAAGTGCAACCTCCAACATCCTCCTGGAAACGAAATTTACCGAGACGATACCTATTCCTTTTTCGAGATCGATGGCCGGCGCCAAAGAACCTGGTGTCGCAACCTCTGTTTGCTGTCCAAAATGTTTCTGGATCACAAAACACTATACTACGATGTGGACCCTTTCTTATTTTACGTCATGACAACAAGGTCGGAAAAAGGCTGCCATGTGGTTGGATATTTCTCGAAGGAAAAGGAGAGTGCGGACGGCTACAACGTAGCTTGTATTCTAACTCTGCCCCAGTATCAGCGCCGAGGTTACGGTCGATTGCTGATCCAGTTTTCGTATGAACTGTCCAAGATTGAAGGGAAGCTGGGTTCACCAGAAAAACCACTTTCTGATTTGGGTCTTTTGAGTTATCGACAATATTGGTCAGAAAACATCCTGGACCTGCTTCTCGGTTACAACGAACGAGAAGAAAAAGCGACGATCGAAGCCATCTCCACTTCATTGGCCATGACGACTCAGGATGTGGAGCACACGCTGCAGGCGATGCGGATGCAAGTCTATCACAAGAGCGACCACAAAATTGTGATTCCCGAAAAACTGATCCAACAACGGGAGAAGCAAAAGTTGAAACGGAGGAGTACACTAGACCCGGCAAAGATTCAGTGGAAACCACCCGTGTTTACGGCATCGAGTAGAACATGGGGTTGGTGATGAGATTTGGTTCTGCTGGGTTTGTAAAAATATTTTGTGTACATAGAAATTATACAGCGTGTATTTTCCCATTAAATGATACCCGACTTGAATCATGATGCAGAACTTGGGTAACCTAGTGTGATGGCAGTCAGACAGAATCCTAGCGACTCTGTGGTGGAGGAGCATCTCCCCAGAGCGCCAAATAAGCTTGGTCGTAGCCCCAAGTCAGTATCGCTTATCCTTTTACGGTTCCCTGCCACACCTGCCAAGCTGCCCCGCGCCCCTAGTGTCTCGCCATGACGGGCCAGAGCCGCATCCCTGTCTCATGTACAGAGCTCTGGCAAGCTCCCGCCGACGTAATAACGACCGGGTTAGGTGAACCTGACACCAACAACGACCACCGCATCCTGGACGGCACAGCAACCTCGAAGACGCAACCCACGAGCTGGCCTCGCAACCCGCCGACACATTGACTATCTCGACACTCGTTGGCAGCTTCTGAGACTCAAACTACAACGGCAATCGATCTGGGCCGCCATCTTCTGCGACAGCGACGTCGTCATGATGCTGCGACTACTGTCAGCAGGCTTGCTGGGGCTGGGTGTGCGCCTCGCCAACGCCGACCCCGAGGACGGTCAATTAAGGCTATCTGACTTGTTCACTGCATGCCCTGATTACAAACTCTACTCTAGCTATGCGCAGTATGTCCCACGCCTCTGCCCAACCTTGCACCCGCTAACAACGTCATTTCCTCTAGCCGCCCGCTCAGTACTGGTCCTAAGGAACTACCTTACCAACGACCTATGCCCAGATGCCGAACCTTCCAATCAGACGAGATCGAGAGAGTCATCGAAGAAGTAACCTCGCGCATTTCGGACCCGGACCTTGCGCGGCTGTTCGAAAATGCGTTCCCCTCGACAACGGATACGACGGTCAAGTTCCATACAAAGGGCAGCAAGGAGACTGGGTTTCTGAATATGGGCGCTTTTGGCATGGGAAGCGATGGCGCATGGGAAGGCCCCCAATCTTTCATCATCACTGGTGACATCATTGCCGAATGGCTGCGAGACTCAACAAACCAGCTGCGGCCGTACCAAGCCCTCGCCAAGAAGGATCCCACCATCCATACTCTGTTGGTCGGTGCCATCAACACGCAGTCTGAGTATGTAATTACTTCGCCCTACTGCAATGCGTTTCAGCCGCCTCCGATCAGCGACCTGCCAATCTCCAACAATGGCCAGAATGACCAGGTCCACCCGCGATATGAGCCCAATGCCGTCTTTGAGTGCAAGTACGAGCTAGATTCATTGGCACATTTCCTGGCACTCGGCAACGATTTTTACGAGCACACAAAGTCGACCGATTTCCTTACCAAACGCTGGTATCTTGCGCTTGAAACGCTGCTGAAGGTTCTTGAGCAACAGTCCAAGTCGACGTTCGACCCGGACACTGGCAAGTTCCGGCGCAACGAGTATACCTTCCAGCGCCAAACCAACATTGGAACCGAGACCTTGAACCTCCAAGGCAACGGTAACCCGCTGAATTACGGAACTGGTCTGGTCCGGTCTGCGTTCCGACCAAGCGACGACGCCACCATCTTAGGCTTCTTCATCCCCGCCAACGCCCAAATGTCGGTCGAGCTGCAGCGGACATCCAGCATGCTCAGAGAGGTAGGAAAGACTACACTGGCTACCACTCTGGAGCAATGGAGCAAAACGATTAGGGAGGGTGTGCTGGAGCACGGCATCGTCAACCACAAAAAGTACGGCGATGTCTTCGCGTACGAGGTTGATGGATATGGCTCAGCAATCATGATGGACGACGCCAACTATCCCTCGCTCTTGGCGCTTCCACTGATGGGCTTCTGCGAGGCGAGCGACCCGGTTTACCAGAACACGAGAAAGATGCTGCTGGAAAAGGCTGGCAACCCGTACTACCTGAAAGGAAAGGACTTCAAGGGAATTGGAGGTATGTTTGGAATGAAGGACCAAAGTACAAGAGGATGACTAACAACCTTTTTTTCTGCAGGGCCCCATATCGGTCTGGAAAATGCTTGGCCCATGAGTCTTTTGATCCAGGCTCAAACCTCGGACAATGACGAAGAAATCAAGGAGTGTTTGGACCTCGTCTTGGACTCGGCCAAGCTCGGTCTGGTCCACGAGAGTATCAATGTTGAGTACATGTCTCAGTACACGAGGAGTTGGTTCGCATGGGCCAACGGAGTGTTCGCCATGACTATTTTGGACTTGGCCAAGAGAAAGCCGTACCTGATTTTCGGAGAAGGGGCACAGCCGTACGAGGTGTAACAGGGACTAGAAGCGAACACAATACATGATAATGCATCGGAGGGAAGCAAGATGCAGAATTAAAAATAGCATATGAACAAGGCGAAATGCTTACAGCAGGGCCAGTGATGATGGATGATGGCCGAGATGAACGAATGGGCAACTCTATTAGCAAAGCAAAATCCAACTACAAACATAATCATTACCAAATGGCTTGCTTGTCTTGTGTTATTACTTGTCTCTCCACCAAGACGTCGCTTACAGACAATGGTATACTTGGGAGTAAGACCGCGTCGAGTACCTAAGCCTAGTTCCAATGAGGAATCTCTCAGCGAGTAGTGAGTGGTCCACAGTTATCCGCCGTTAGCCAGGCCAGTCGGCTCGCCCTGGTTAGCAAGAGAAACAGGTTTAGCCGGCGGGCGGATGCAAGCAGTGCTCCACCATATGATGTGCTACAGTTTGAATGTCGCATGTCTCCCCGGCGGCGGCGGGCCTGCACCATGATTGAGGTCATCGTGGACCGGGTCCGACATCGCTGCGCACCTTATCGGATCGCGCACTTTGATCTTGCTCCATATCTACGCACTCGGGGAGGAATTGGGTCCTTGGTCAATATATATACAGCTTCTCTGTCTCTCAGTGACTCGTGCCGCCGTCCTACAGCTGCTCCCCTCGCCGTCGCCGTCCCCCGCCCCCACCATCGCCGCCGCCTCACCATGTCGCACTCCAAGGCGCCCATCAACCTCATCCGCGGCTGGCCCGCGCCCGAACTGCTTGCGGGCTCGCTCCTGTCGGGCGCGGCGCAGCGCCTCCTCGCCGACCCCGTCGCCAGCGTGCCCGCGCTGCAGTACGGGCCGGACGAGGGCTACGGCCCGCTGCGCGAGGGCATGGCCAACTGGCTTGCCACCCACTACGGCGTCACGCCCGACCCGGAGCGCATCTGCATTACCGGCGGCGCGAGCCAGAACGTTGCAAACATCCTCCAGAGCTTCACCGACCCGGCCGTCACCCGCGCCATCTGGCTGTGCGCCCCGACCTACCACCTCGTTTGCCCCATCTATGACGACGCCGGTTTTGCGGGGCGCTTGAAGGCGTTTCCCGAGGATGAGGAAGGCATTGATCTGCAAGCGCTCGAGGCTCGGATTATTGCGGTGGAGGAGGAGGAGAAGGGCAAGCCGCAGGCCAAGGTGAGTGGTGGTTTGAGGTACCAGAAGCTCAAGAGCACGAGACTAACACGGACAACAACAAAAAACAGCCTTTCAAGGAAGCCGGCCCCCATCGCAAATACTATCGCCATGTCATATACGTCGTGCCCACGTGCTCCAACCCCTCGGGCAAAACATGGTCTGTCGGTCGCCGCGAGGGCCTCGTCCGGCTTGCGCGCAAGTACGACGCGCTCGTTATCTGCGACGATGTGTACGACCTCCTCCAGTGGTCCACCACGGAGAAGCTCGCCGACCAGCCCCTCCTCTCCAACGCCTCGCCCGAGATGATGCTCCCGCGCCTCTGCGACATCGACCTCGCCATGGGCCAGTCCCCCGACGACCCAGGCGGCTTCGGGTACGCCGTGAGCAACGGCTCCTTCAGCAAGATGGTCGGCCCGGGCTCGAGGACCGGCTGGCTCGAGGGATCGCCGGCCTTTGCCTACGGGCTCGCGCAAACAGGCGCATCCAAGTCGGGCGGCGCCCCCAGCCATCTCACCGCAGCCATCATCTCTGACCTGGTCAGTTCCGGGAGCCTGGAGGAGCACCTCGCCAAGAAAGTACGTCCCGGCCTGCAGCGCCGTCACCGGCTCATGGCAAAGGCCATTCACGAGCATCTCTCCCCGCTAGGCGTCACGTTCCGAGAGGCTGGTCTCGTGGGAGGAACCGTCTACGGGGGCTACTTTATCTGGCTCAATCTGCCCCAGGGCCTATCGGCCAAGCTGATTGCGGACGTCGCCCTGGCGGAGGAACAGCTCACTGTGGGCAATGGCAACATGTTCCAAGTGCGCGGCGATGAGAAGGCTGTTGATCTAGACGGTGCAATGCGTCTGACATTTGCCTACCTCCCAGAGGACGAGCTGACTGAGGGCATTCGACGGCTTGCCGCCGTCATCCAAAGGATCAAGCAAGATCCTGCCAAATATGAAAACATTTCAAACAGCGTGTCGAATTCGGCACTTATTGACTCCAGTAAATAAATGTGGGTGTATTTAATCAGCACTCTATCGTAAATTCTATTCGCCAACACATATCCCATTCATGTCTACTACTTCTTCGAGAAGAATGACATGATGTTGCCCTGTCCCTTGGGGGCAGCCTTCTTTGCTTTGGCTGCAGAGGAGGACGGTGTTGATGATTGTGACTGTGTAGAGGCCAGTGCTGGCTTCTTGGCTGGAGGCGGCGCCTCGTCTTCCGAGAAGGATTCCCATCCAGGCTCTTGGATTGTGACTGAAGATGACGAGTTAGCAATACTGAGCAGAACTAGCGGACGAGAATGTGTGTCGGTAACTCACCCATGTAACCCTGGTCGTCCAGGATGCGCTTCTTCTTCATCACACGCCGCTTGCCTCTCCGTCGGCCGTTTTCAGTACTTGACACAACCTCCGCAGGCTCATTGTCTTCCTTCTTGGGTTCCGGCTGGAGTTCCGGCTCTGGAGCCTCCTCCATCTCCTCATCTGCTGGCTCTTCCTCCTTCTCAGATGCTTCTTCCTCATCTTCATCCTCCTCGTCCATCATACGTCGAAGTGCCTCTTCACGCTCCTGCCTGGCCTTTTTGATAGCGTCGGAATCTGCAGCCGGCTTCTTGGATGGAACATCACCATCATCAGCTTCTCCATCGTCGGAGAGAGCCATGGCAGTGTCCTCTTCCTCCTTCTTTGGGGCGGGCTTCGGCTTGGGTGGCTTGGCGGCAGCCTTGGCAAACGACTGCATGATGCCTCCCTTCTTGGCGGCTGGTCCCTTCTTTGCAGCACTTGAAGTTGGCGCCTCTTTGCTGGAGCTTGGCTCTGACGGTCCCTCCTTGACATCTTTGGTGGCAGCTTTGGAATCAGTGGCTGACGGCTTGGAAGCTGCTGCTTCTTGCTTGGCTTTAGGCGCAAATGTAAATTTAGGCACCACGTGTTCCTTCTTCACGGGTTCATTCTTCACTGGCTCCTTCTTGACAGGCTTGCTTTCTGGGGCAACGATCTGGGGGCGGGACTTTCGATCTCTTCGTTGGACCTGTGGGTTAGGAATGGTCCCGTACTTCTTCGCGGCTACGGAAATGTCTTCAATCATGGGATACTCAGACAGCTGCGCGTTGATCTCAGCTAGCAGAGATAGGTTTCTCTGGGGATGAGGTGCTAGGCTGTAGACATGAATAGATGTGACTTGTTGATACTGTGCCAAGATATCTATTGTTGCTTGTTAGTGCAAAATGATGAATTTCTTTGATTGCAACTAACCTGTCAATTCCTCTTCCCTAGCTAGGGTGAGAGTTATTGTGGCAATGCTTTCGGAAGGAGCATCTTTTTCGGCCACTGAAGTAGCCATCTTAACATCACCATCGGCTTCCGCTTTCTCGGGGGCCTTAGTGCCATAGACAAGATATGTTGCATGCACCGAGTTTGCCCGCTCAGCATTCTGTGACTTGTGAAAGTCGTACAGCATCCTAGAAATTAGTTAACACAACTATCCACAAGATAGAGTAACATGCAATTAGCAGATTTTTCTTACTCCTTTGCAGTATTGGCGTGGACATCCAGAGCCCTGCTGAGAAGGCGATATGTGACCTAAACCTTGTGAGTCTCACAGCCCAAGTGCTCACAAAAAAGGAGATGGACTTACCGGCCGCTCTTCGCTGAGCAGACGGTCTGAAAGAAATCTCTTATACTCATCCATTTTCGAGCCGAACCGGACAGATTAAATGCTTAGTACAGAATTAAACCAGAAACTCAAAGACAAGAAGGGAGGCAGTCCAGTCGGATGGCTGAGCCAGGGCTTGAGAAATCGGGACCACAGTGAGGGAGCTTAACGAGACGCGTAGAGTGGACGCGGTCTCACGTGGAATTCGGGAAAATGAGGCGCTAATTAAGCGCTTATATGCATATCCACTCCAACCTGCCACCAAAACTTGAGACGCTCTATCATACAATCCATATTATGTATTTAGCGGTTCTTACAAAAAGTTGGAGTGTCATTCTAAGCATCGCGTCTCGGCGCGACCCTCGTCCAGCGGCGCCGCTCCTAGACGTTTCGCCTGGACCAAGTAAATTCGCAAGGGTGCGATCTTCAAGGACGAGGGCCATCCAATCTTGTTACTGCATGGGAACGCCGAGTTTTTAATCGTTTCGATCAAGAACTTTGGCCTGTTTGAGCCTGCCAACTCGAAACCCACCTCCGCCATCATGGACGTAGATGTCCCCGACTCGACCGACTGGCTCTCCACGCCGTTGGCAGGCCTTGCTGCCGTTGAGAGTGCACTGCGTTGCGAGATCTGCAAGGACTTTTACAAGACTCCTATGATAACATCATGCTGCCACACTTTCTGTTCTCTGTGCATTCGCAGGGCATTGTCCAACGAAGGCAAGTGCCCACTGTGTCGTGCACCAGACCAAGAGCTGAAGCTGCGGAGTAATTGGTCCATGGAGGAGACTGTCGAAGCATTTGTCAAGGCGAGGGCTGCAACTTTGGAGCTAGCGCGCAAGAAAGACGAGGCAAAGGCAAAGCCGAAACGAAAGGCCGAGAACAACTCGAACGACACCGGCGATGTACCAGACGGCAAGCGGTTGCGCACATCGTCGCGGCTAAGGAAAGCCAGGGCAGATGTGACCCCCGTAGAGACAAGCTCTTTTGAGGAAGCTGAGGAAGTTGTCGAGATCGAGGACGACGACGACTACGTGCCAGAGCCTGGTAAGTCAAATGGTGGTTGGAAGGCATCGCATTCGCTAACATCCAACTCAGAGGATGGACTCGTTCCCTGCCCCGTATGCCAGACCCGCATGAAGGAATGGCAGGTATTTACACACCTCGAATCCTGCACGGGACCAGCGCCGCCGAAACCAAAACCCGAGAGCAAGCCGTTCGGACAACTTCAGCGCCAACAAGCGAAGCCCCTCGAGCGCCTCCCCGCAACGAACTACTCGATGTTAAAAGAACAAGCCCTGCGCAAGAAGCTGGCGGAGGTCGGCATCTCCAACCAGGGTCCCCGGGCGCTGCTGGAGCGCCGCCACAAGGAATGGGTCACTATATGGAATGCCAACTGCGATGCGACACAGCCCAAGAAGCGCGGCGAGCTGCTGCAGGATCTGGAGGTGTGGGAGCGCACCCAGGGCGGCCGCGCACCAACCACGGGCAAGGCTGTGCAGAGCGCGGCCATGATCAAGGACAAGAACTTTGACGGAGATGCGTGGGCGTCAAAGCACGACTCTTCGTTCAAGGACTTGATTGCGAATGCCAGAAAGAGCAGGATGGAGGCGAAGAAGAAGGCGGAAGAAGCCAAGAAGGAGGCTGACGAAAAAGAAGCGTCGTCAAGCGCAAGCCCAGCACCCCCTCAAACACATCATCACCCAGTGCCAAATGCGCTGCCGATACAGCCAGGCCCCCCCAACCAGACCAACGGATCAATACCCACAGATCAGTTCCCGCAAGGCGTGCCTCAGACTGTTCCAGCCAGTGACTGGAGCGCCTATCAGCAAACAAACCCCTGAGCCAGATTTCAAGGTAGCAATTTATCCTACCTGAACCTCGGCTCACCCGGTTCCTACACAACCCTTCTATCCCCCGTCAGCACGATGATGCTGTGGGAGAGGTGCCGCTGCAGCAGCGGCTACAAACACGACCCTTCCCCAGAGACCGGACGAGCAAGTTTCGCTTGCCGAAAGCAGGCCTAACTGGGGACGACATAGAATTTGTTTGCTGCCTCATGAGATGAGGCCGAGAGGGAAATGAGTTAATCAATGAAGACACCAAATTGTGGTGATTATATAGAAGTATATAGACTCTAATGACCCGCTAATGAAACAAATCGCTAAACACCACCGTATATCCCAAGTCATCATGAGCAATCAGATGTGCGTAATCATACAGCTTCCAAGGCTTGCACTTCCTCCTCTAGCTAAATAGACAGGTTGGCAATGCCAGTTTCTGTGGTGGGTGTCTTCTCCCGTGAGGGCTCCTCGGTGGGAAGGGCGGGGAGTTGATCCAGCTCCTTCTGCAGTTGGGCCGTCTCTTTTTCGACTTCGGCCTTCTCCTCGGCAGCCTGCTTCTCGCGCTTGGCCTCTTCCTCCTTCTCCCGCTCCTGTGCCAGCATAGTCTCAAGTTCGTCGTCGAGCTCGGCTTCGTCCACGATGGTGCCGGACTCTGACAGGATGGCACCAACCTCGTCGGCAGCACTCATCTGCTCCCGGACATGGTCCATGACGGCGTCGACACGATCCGCGCCGCCGATCTGGGCGTTGAGACTCTTCAGAGCGTCACCAGAAGACTCCATAACCTTGATAAGCTGGATGTTGTCTGCGGCCTGCTCAAGCTTAGCGGCAACCTCTTCGAGCTGGTTAAGCGTGGCATAGCGGCTTGCAAGAGACGCCTCAGCCGTCTTCTTTGACTTCAGAGCCGCCAAGGCAGCGACGCGGTTCTTCCGAGCAACAGCATCCTTTGCTGCCTGCGCAAGCTCGTCAATGCGGCTGTTTAGAAGGTTTGCCTGATGTGTTAGACTCTCGGTGAGCTCCTTGAGAGACGCCATAGCAGCATCGTCTTCTGTGACTCCTCCCTGTTCTCCCGATCCTTTGATGCAGATAGTTTGCCCGTCGTATTCGATGACGCCCTTGTCTCGGGACAAAAACTTGAGGAGCACATCCAAATCTGTTTCTGACAGGCGCTGGCCCTGAACGAGCTTTCCAGAAAAGGCCTTCTGAAACTGATTCTTTGTGAACACTCGGTCGAACCGGGAGAGCTTCTCGGCCATGAGATCGCTCAGCTCCTTGGCCGCGTGCTCAAGATTTTTCACCATGACGAACTGGCCCACGGGCAACTTGTCGTCTCCCCTCGACGGGTCAATAACGCCCAGCTGGCGCAGGCCCCAGCTCATGACAGTCCACGGCAGCCCCGACCAGCTGCGGGCGTAAATGCTCTGTTGCGACTTGTTGAAGTCCTGGAGTGGGATGAACTCGTGCTCGGCGGCAGCTTCGCGCACGACGGTGCCGAGGGCAAGCGGCTGCCCGAACTCCTTGTTCTCTAGCGATCGGAGGAGAGAGTCGTCGATGGAGAGGACGAAGAGATTCGGCGTCGATCCACGATGAGAGACGAGGCCACGCAGCGCAAGGTGCGATAAAGCCTGGCGCCAGGCTGTGACATTGGCGGTGTAGCCATCTGGGTTGAGGGTTCGTTGCGATCGGAAATCCGAGTAGAGCGCCGGTAGTCGCGACCTTTACAGCATGTTAGGAGGGCTCAAGCTTTTTTTTTTTTTTCCTCTCAAAGTGACACACTTACTTCCGGAAGCTGGAGTCGTTGTTGATGAGGTAGTCGGCAAGTTGACCCATGATGCAAGAGGCGTTGCTGCAGCACAGGGGCGCAGCAGAGGTGTGCAGATGAACCGGGTCTTCTGTCCGCAAAAATCTTCAAAGGAACATGGATATTAGGACTGCGGAGATCGTAAATACTCGCAGCTTGAGGCGTAAAACCTGCCCTGGGCGTAACCGTGAATGGTGTTGAACATGAACGAACCTATGGTGGGGTTGCTGTCGTCAGGGACAATACCAAGAGAGCAGGGGATTAAAAGTAGGGCCTTGTTAGCGCGGCATCAGTGGAGCGATGGCGGTTGGCCAGTACGCTAGCTCCACTCCTCCGCCCGGCTACAGCGCTGCCACATGTTAAATGACGGTGCCAGGAGCTTCATGGCTGCATGAGCATTCCTTGGAACGAATTCCAAATCCTAGAGGTAAACGTCCCGTAATTAAGTCCTGCTCAGAATAACCCAATGATATCAAATTTTAGCCAATAAAATCCAATTGAGGGTAAAACAAGACCAACCCTAGAAGAAGAAAAAAAGTATTGCTGAAAATTCCGCCAGACAGGGATCAGCCAGTCGACATCATGACACGAGAAGTGTATCAATACTAAATACTACACACAATAATCACCGAGATGGGCAATCGCATTCTCACAAATTTCTCATGATTGAGGTTCCGGGCATTATCTACACTAGAGTCCGGCATTAAGACATCTGTGCTAGTTTCCTCATGCTGTGCCATGTCAACTAAGATCAAACAAGCTACTTCGAGAATTTTGCCACGGTCCAAGAACAAACATTATCCATGCAAGACAATAGAAGCCTAGGCCTTAGAGGGTCTCTGGGTTATCACGGAGCTATACGTGAGAAATGGTAAAGCAGGACGATCCTAGTTACGAGGGTTTGAAATCCATGTCACTTGGAGACTGGCTTATATGGCAAAGAAGAATCGAAAGTCTTGGAAAGGGTCTGGACACATACAATCAAGAATTCTCGTTACAAACTCTCCAAAACAGCATGGCCACGGCCTTGCGATAAAATAGAAGCATAATATAATAATATATTGCCCGGGTTACACCCCATCCAGGAGTGTCACCAAAAGCTATCCTTCCCTTTACAAATCCGGTCCCATCTCTATATGGCTCGTCATCCCAAAGGTGATCATGATGTTTTCGTTACCTCCATGAGCTTCGCCGAGCCCCTTGCACCACACCACTAATTAATCGAAGTCCTTCTGGGCACCGCCCTCAGGCTCTTTCTCCTCGGTAGATACTACTCGGTGCAGAGGCGCCGTTTCCAAACCAGCCATCGTCGCCGCTACGCTAGCTCGTCTGGATCGCATGTCTGTCAATGCTTCGCTCTCCTCGTCTATTTGGCCAGGCCCGTGGCCGTCATCGTCCCCAGTTCCGTCCTCGTCGTCCGACACATCTGGGCTTTCCGCAAGGCTTCCTTGAAGAGACATCATGAAATGGCTAGCCACAGTGAACCCAGAAATCCCTTCCTTGTGGGGAAGCGATACATAGCGCTTATGTGCTTCGTCCAAACATCTCCGTGCTTGAATATGCTTAGACTGTTGTAACCAGGCATCCGCTGCCAGGACACTCCATGTCGCTGCTTTGCGACGGCGCGAACCCCAGTGCCAGCTTCCAACACCCTCTTTTGAGGCATAGCACACCCCAAGTCGTTCCTTGATGAGTGCCTCTCCGACGCTTCCCGCGATCTTCGATTCAAGTAACCTGATTCCCCATCGGCCTGCGTCATCGACGCTGGTTCCGCCTCTCAGCCGCAGCAGCTCCATGCCAAGGGTCAGGCTACGTAGTGCCCCGTATGGAGAAACACAACGCGTATTGTATGAGTAGAAGGCAGCCTCCAACATTTGATCAATCGTCTCTGCTCGGTTCTTAGAAGACATGTGCTGCGGCATAATAAGAAGACTTGCGGCAGCCATCTCATTCGCAGCTGCGTGATGCTTCCAAGCCTTTGAGTCGCTATAATCCGATCGCAAGAGATCATAAGTTGAGTAGGCAAGTTTCCAGTCCCGCAACATGAAGGCGTAATCGGCTAGCTTCCGCATAATGGCTTCAGGGGCTTCGGCTGGGAAATATCCGGCCATGTTATAATTGTCCCTTGAGCTACTTACGGTTGTTGAAGAACGGGAGCTGCTTCCAAAAGCCCATTTCCTCGATAGATTCATGAACCGTCCCGTAATGCCTCTTCGCCGCGAGGCCACCTGATCATTCCATATGGAGACATGTCGCTCCATTGTGGGAATAATTGATTGCATCAGCATCTCGCGCACAAATGTACGAATTGCTGTTACATCGGTTTCGAAAATATACCGTTCAGGGTCATCAAAGTTCTCATCATCCTGAATTTGCCGGATATCCTGCAACTCTTCGGCAGCTGACATCCAATCACTACGGGGGAGCTGTACACTATCATCATCGGTTTCCGCACTTTGACTGCTTCGTAGTCTAAGGAGGTGGCAATGAAGCCCAAGGTGCCGCTTCATCTGGTCAAACAGCCCCATAGACCGAGTAAAATCGTCCTGCTCTTCATCATGCACCAGGACGTAGTACCTTAGATAGTCGCTGTCTACCCAGAGAGGCAGTTTCTTGTCACCCTGGCTGGTTTCCGTATAGAGCCTCCTGAGCTCATCAATAGGATTGGGGTTTCGGGAACTGATTGCAATGACGCAGGCAACCGGATGTGAAAAGGTTTCATGGGGTGTGATCTGCAGCCCTGACAATAAGCGTCGCAAATAGAGCGCATAGTATGGTGAGGTCTCTTCAGCATACGACTCCAGTCCCCCAAAAGCGCCCGGGTGGATCCCCCCAAATGAATCTTCGGCGTAAGATAGATGTTGATCGACCAGAGCCTCAACATCAGCAAGGAGCTGCTTGTCCCGCGCGGTACTCGCTTGGTTCCCATTTTGAGCTTGCGATGACGGGTGACTCTTGAGGCCTGAGACCTTGGGGTCAGGGTGCTCAATATTCTGCCCAAACTTTGTAAACCGGATTCCAAAGTCCTCAGCTGGCTTGCTAATGCCATTGCTGTCCCTGATCATAATTTTGCCTTGAATATCCTCGCCAAAGGGTCGCAACAGCTCCCACAGGCCATTCCGGAAGCCCTTTTCATGCATAAGAGCCTCGGTATCATCGGAGGCATAAACAGCGACATGTGGAGAAAAGGCTTTGAAAATCAGGCTCAAGGGCTCAGATTGCACATCACCAGCATTTGAGGCGGGAGACCGGGGCGGCCGGGAATCGAAAACGGTATTGGAGAGGACTCGGGAAGGCGATCCACGACCAGCCGGAGAGTGCGATCTTGAACCCGGCGGCGAAAAGGTGGATGCGTACAGAGAAGCGGCTGTAGAGCGACGGAAGGGCAGGCTGGTCTCGGAGCTAGAAAGGGGAGAGGAATCGAGGACCGACGTCGAGTGGCGTGTCTTGGGAAGCTTCATGGCCGAAGCGGCCATGGGCAATGCCTGGAGGGGTTCCGTCGGCGGGCCTTCATCCTCAAAAGGTTGTGGCATGAATGCGGTTTTGGGGGAGGCTTGTGTCGTCGGTGGATGTGCGAGGTGGGAGGTAGGAAGTGGGAGGCCGTTGAGGGAGCGGGCGGCGGGGAGATTCACGAGGCAGGCGAAGGAGAAGGCGGTAGGTAGTCGAGTGACGGGGCCGAGATGCGGCTCTGCATGATAATACTACTGGAGGTGTAAGTTGGACCCGGTGCACAAAGACAAGAGACTACGCACTCAATTATCACGAGTCGAGTCGGGCGACAATGTGGACTCAAGAGAAGGGTCGCTGTTGCTGCGGTACGTACCCAATCTACCCAGAGCTTCAATGCCCCCCGTCTTACCTCATAAGTCGTGGACGTAGGTAACTTTTCCCAACAGGGCAAGGCGTGCGTACCTACCTCTCGGGTTCCCACATCGTTGTACCGGGGCCTTGGAGACCTGATGTCGAGGAACGCTCAGCAGCAACAGTGCAAAAAGGACAAGCAGACGCAAAGAGCTATACTACCCTTTCGCTCACGATAATTCTGTAGCAGCTTTTCTCCAAAATTACTTTTTCGCCGGAGACGCAGGGGCTGAAGGTTGTCTCGGTAGTTCATGCTGGGTCTTCCCGGGGTCGCATTTCGGTACCTGCATAAATCCGCATCTGCGGCTAGGCCATCGAGCTTCATGACTTCAAGGCCTTGCGTCGCGAAACGCCAGCCAAGCTTTCACGCTTCGCCGTCCTAATACCAACCACGATAATGCCTTCGGATCTCACAGACTATCTCGCCTCGAGATATCTCGTCGCCGACCCCAAACCCTCCAAAAAGCGCAAGCGCAAGCGCGGCGCAGAGTCAGCCGGCCTGCTCATTACCGACGATGACGATTCGAATTGGGGCAACACCAACCAGCAGGAGGACCTCGGCGAGGATGGACCCGTGACGGTGTCGGGAAAGTCTGCCGATTTCCGCAAGACCAAGAAGAACAACTGGAAGACCGTGGGTGGCGCAGACGAGGCAGCTGCAGACGCCATTATCGCGTCGGCGGCAGCCGAAAACAACGCGGCAAAGGATGCGGACGATGAGATGCCAGTGGTGGAAGATGACGAAGGTGTCACAAAAATGACTGATGGAACACACGCCGGTCTGCAAAGCGCCGCAGCAGTCTCTGCTCAGTTGAAACGGCGGCAACAAGAGGAGCTCGCCGACTTTGAGAAGCATCGCAAGTCTGCCAAGGAGCAAGAAACAGTGTACCGAGATGCCACGGGTCGCCGCATCGATGTTTCCATGAAGCGTGCCGAAGCGCGACGCGCAGCCGCCGAGGCTGAGGAAAAGGAACGGGCAGCCCTCGAGGCTCTGAAGGGCGACGTGCAAATCGAGGAGGCGCGGAAACGACGTGAAAAGCTCGAAGACGCCAAGCTCATGAAATTTGCACGAACGGTCGACGACGAAGAGATGAATGAGGAACTCAAGGAGCAGGAACGGTGGAACGATCCCATGATGCAGTTCATGGCCGAAAAGAAGGACAAAGATGGCGGCGGCAAGGGCAAGAAATCGAAGCGGAAGCCGGTGTACACCGGCGCTGCTCCGCCTAATCGCTACGGCATCAAACCTGGTTACCGATGGGATGGAGTTGATCGAGGAAACGGTTTTGAGGCAGAGCGGTTCAAGGCGATCAATAGAAGGGAAAGAAACAAGGGACTGGATTATTCCTGGCAAATGGATGAATAAAAGAATGGTTTTCAAGACGAGATTATATACCCAACAAAGGCTTCGTTTCATGACTATGAAGCACAAATCTAATCAATGTTACTCAGATACTCAAGTCTAGAATCCGCGGTGCCTCTCTTGGTGTAAGATGCTGAATTGTATTAAACGAAGGGGCCCAAGGCCACCTTGAAATCAGGCGAGTTCTCTGTACACCGTAAAGTGCCTGGTCTCCTTGCCAGGTGGCGGCATATTTGCTGTACACTGAGCCGCTCGAGAAACAAAATGTATCAAAAGCAACCAATTTCTTCTAATTACACACCAGATTCACACATACATGGCCCATTCATCGTCTGCGGCGCAACCTCTTGTCCGGACCATATTCACAGATCTGCTTGACAAGCCTGATCCAATCACCCTTGGGCATCTGTCCGGGCTTCTCGCCAACGCGACCCTGGAATTGCTTAATCAAATCGCTAATAACGATTCCGTCAACAGGAATCTTTTCCAAAATCTCCCAGGACTCGATGACAGAGCCAGATGCGCCAGGGGAGCCACCTGCGTTATCTGTGTTAGCAAACCTGAGCGACATATCGTTTCTGCGTCATCATTGGGAACTCACCTTGAGTTGGGTTGGGACTGCCAGCTCTGGATGCCGAAGGGGTGCCTCGGGCACTGTTGCTCACAATCTTCAACTTCTTTCTTGGACCAGCACCATCTGACATCTCGCCAGCAGTGGCCTCACCATCGCTTCCAGAACCGGCACCCATAATTTTGGGCCGTCGCACGGTGGTTTGGGGCAGAGGTGTGCCCGCGCGGCTTCCAGTAGCTGGGGTTGCTGTCTTCTTGAGCTTCTTTCTCGAAGACTCATTGCCGCTAGATTCCGACAGTGCTGGTGACCCCGATCGCTTGAGCGATTTGCTCTTCTTGCCCAAATCGGATTTACTCTTCCCTTGGGGTGTTGAGGTGCCCTTTGAACCAGACGCCTTGGCTTTGTCTTTTCCGTCAGCCTCTTTACCAGCCCCATCTTTCTTCTCCTCGTCGTCCTTCTTGTTCTCATCCTTCTCCTCGTCTTCTTCTTCGGATGAGCTTCCTTCTTCCTAGTGTAATGTCAGTAAAGTATTCATTTGACTTCTGGGTCTTAGTTCTTACAGAGCTACTCCAAGGGTTCTCCTCGGAATCGTCGCTTTCATAAATATTCTCTCGATCTCGCTTGATGAGAGCCTTTTTGGTCGCCTTGCCATACTTTTGTCGCTCAAGTTCCTCCCTCAGTTGCTCCTTCAGTTCCCTATCCACTTCTTGTTCATCACCATCGCCAAACAGATTCGCGCCGAGTTGCTCACGACGAATACGGTCTTTGGATTCCTTTGTATCCTCGTCATCATTGCGCTCGAAAAGAGGCGCATCGTCGTCATCCTGGAACTCATCCCCAGACATATCAATCTCATCATGATCCTGCTTCTCCAGTCTCGAGGCGGCTCGGAACGTGGAGCTTTCAGTCTTAATCATTTGTCCACTGCCTGACAGCATTCGTCGAGTTGCCTCAAGGTCCATCATACCAGCTCGCTTCTCCTCATCCTTCATAACCCAACGGCCAACATCCACCTTTTTGCCCATGAGAGCCTCTGCCTCATCAATCGTGAAAGGCTGAAACGGTGGCTTCGCAGTGAATTTGTACCACTTCTCAAGGGGAACCATCCGGAACACGGATTTATCAATCATGAAGGCAACGTTTGCTTCTGAAAGCGCAGCCACATAACTCCCGACCCACACATTTTTGCCATCGACATCCTCAAGGTGCCATGGGAGCGCTTCTTCGTATCGCAGGTCAGACTCCTTCTTAGCGGCGACAGTTTTCGGTGCTCGGTTGAAAGACGTCTTTTCTTCCTTTTGCTTCTTGGGTCTCTTAGGATTGAGGTCCTTGGCGACGGGGGCAATCTTGGCCTGGTCGATAGCTCGTTGAGCTTCGCGCTCCGCCTTAGCCTGCGCCAATCTCTCTGCTTCCAGTTCGTCTACCGGGGGCTGTTCGGGAGCTTCGACCTTGACGGCTCTGCCGGGCGGGGGTTGTCGAGCATCGCGTCTGTGGAGCGTAACGGGGCGAGCAAATTCATCTTGATCAGTGGGGTCAATGGGCTTGTCGCCCATCTTCACCTGAGAGAACTTCATCATATGATAGCGGATGCCCGCGAGCAGAGCCTTCTTCGTCGTCATGATGGGGATGTCAGTGACGTTTGGGGGAGGTGCTTCAGACCATCCACCAAACTGCCTCCGCAGTTCCTCAGGTGAAGGCTTGGGGCCATTTTGGGAGCCTGCCTTGGGTTGCTGGACGCCGGGCTTGGGTTTTCGCGAAGCGACCAGTGGGTTGCCGCGAGGTTGCTTGCGCATCGGCCTCAGAGGGTTGGCCTTTTGGCTTCGAGGAGCGCCATTGGGATTTCCTGGCGGCGGAGCGCTCATATTGCCAGCGACCTCGTTGAGCGACGGTCTACAGTTGCCAAGGCACCCAAACCGAAGGATGAGGCAGCAGCAGAGCGCCTAGGCCTTGGGCGGGCCGCAAGGGACGGGCTGAAACGTGGAATACCGATAATCGCGTGGATTCCGAGAGATATTATATAATCGCAGCCGTCTCGGGGCGGTGGTGATTGAACAGGCGCGTCGGAGGCCTGATGCAGGTCGAGAGCGTTGCTTGGTGATGGAGGAGAGAGCTGCTAGAGAAAGTCGAGGTACCGCGCTGGTATGACGATGACAAAGGAAGCAAGGCAGACTAAGGCTGTGGCTTGTGGCTTGTCATTTGTGGCTTGTGCGTGAATGAGTGAGTTCTCTGCCTAGCTGAGGGAGCTTGGATGGATAAATTTATCCAGTTCAGTAAAGTAGAGGGCAACCGTTCGCGGGTTTCTATATACTCGTATCTCTTTATTTTTGTTGTTACTGCTGAGCTCATTCCTGCTTTGACCTCCCAAGGCTGAAGTATGGGAAGTTACTTCAACTGATCAGAAATCCAAAAGCGGGCAGTGCTCAAGCTTTGATATCCAGACAGACTAGTAGGTTTCTCCGATGGCTCTGATTAAAATCGTGAAGCGCGTCTATCGCCTGCATAAAAAGCAACCAATGAGATATATATGTAGATTAGTACCTTTGAGTGCCTTGGTGTCTGAATTCTAACTCGAGTTTGTTCTCGTGAACCAGACGCAACAAAAGTATAACTCGAACAATGAACCCCGCAACAGAACCGAGCACGTCCAACGGTGCACTGTGTCAGCCAACCATCCGCACTGACTAGCGCCACATTAGAAAGGGCCAAAACAGCTGTGTGGGCCCTGTATCGTGGGGTACGGCTCTGCCAAATAGAGCCCTGCAGCCTACCAACTACCCACATGTATACTGTCTTCTATTTTATTGGCACTGTATCCTCAAGCGCACATTCATGCGCTCAGAGGTGGTTGTATTCATTCTTTCATTGCAAGTGGGGATGACGGGACAATCTGCAAACAACCATCTTGGCCTCAATCACTCTCATCTCAGCTCGACCTGGTCTTAGTCGCATCTTGATCGCATCATCCAATCCTTTGTTTGATTCTCTCTATATTCACTTTCACTACCCCGCCTTGAGGCACGCCTATTCGCAAAAGCAGCCTTGCGCCAAGTGAGGTGATGCTTGACGAACAAGATCGAGCCTGTCTCTCAATCGCGCTGCCTCTCCCTCGTATGGGGTCTCAGACTGACCACGACACAAACACCAACTCCGGCCGGCTCCGTGGCCACCGCATGATTTCTTCGCCAACTTTCCCCTCACTTAGCAGTGGTTCATTTCCTGTCAATCTCGCGCAAGCTTCATCTCAGTCTGCACTTTGAATTGAACCCTACCATCGAATGTGAGATGCGATCCAAGTTGGCCACCTAGTCCCTTAAATTGAACCCAACAAAAAGCAATTCGAGGTCAGCGCAACACCAGTCAGGCCATACACCGTGTCATTTCATTCAACCACAATCAATCCTCTCTCGCTTGGAAACCACAACGTCAACAGATACAGATATCTGCCCATCATGTTGCCCAGCCACCAAACCGACCCGGCTGCTACTTCGCCCTCAGGCCTGGAAAATCATCTTCGCAATCTCATCTTATCGAACAACTCTGTTGATCCAAGCTCGTCGCCCAGATCCTCTCCAGCCGTTAGGCATTCATTGCCGCCTGGCTTCTCCTCTCCATCTAACGGTGGCAAACATGCTCAGCTGGCGGACAGTACACCAAACGATGGTGACAACGAAGACTCTCCCTCCAAGGATGCTTCGCAAGCCTCTCGAGGCAGACGCAAGCGCCCTAACCAGGCCCAAAGGCGGCAGATGAACTCACAGCTGTCCATCCCAATTGATCCCCACCCTCAGCAGGCTCCTCCCCCGCGACCATATTACAGTCCCAATTCCCATTATTCAAGACCATCACAGGGCTACCAACGCCATATGTACTCCAACTCCGTTCCTCGTGCGTTGCCTCAAGAAGGTCGTTCAAATCATTCGCATACTCTCAATCCATGGAATGATCCTCCCAAGCATCATGGGCCTCCCCCTGGCTTCCCTCCTCAAACATCCCAAGCCCCTCCTTATGAACAACGACGAGGTGGGCAAGGGCAACTGTACAATCCTAGGCGCCCTCCACAGCCCAGGCCTGAGGAAACCGCCGCTCAGGCCGCTCTTCTCGACCAGCTATGTTTTCATGTCGTTTCCAACTCTGAAATCGAACGGTCAGAGATCGCAGAAAAGGAGACATTCCGCCGTCGTATCGAGGAAATCAGTCGTGAGACTATTTTCCGATTCGAGAGAGAAAATGACTCCTCACTCTCATTCAATCCCTTCTCTGTTGAGTTGAAATGTTTCGGCAGCTTGTCATCAGGCTTTGCCACCAAGGCGTCAGACATGGACCTAGGTCTCCTCTCTCCCATGTCCTCTGTTGCACCTGATGCGGCCGGGTCACAAATTCCACGCCTGCTTGAGAAAGCTTTCTTAGACGCTGGGCTTGGCGCACGGCTCTTGACTCGAACCCGGGTCCCAATTATCAAATTATGCGAGAGCCCGCCAGAGAAACTTTATCAAGACCTTCTTGATGAGCGGTTCAAATGGGAGAATGGACTGGATAACGAACATCATGACGATGATGATCACGAAGCACATGCCATGCCTAATGACCAAGAGGAGGACCATGTTCAGTCCAACTGCGCTGATCAAGGGTCACCATCCACTCAATTTTCTGTCCCAGGGCAATCTACTGGAGAGCCTCAAAATTTCCAGCTCAAACAAGGATCCAAGAACTCACTGTCCTCATACTACGGTCTGGCGAAGCGAACCCTTCGAAGGGCTGGTGGCCGCGACGTTACGATATCAAACTACCGTGACTTTACGGACCAAGAATGGGACATTCTAGACCGTGTTTGCCAGGCATTTGTAGCCGGTCTTGCTGATTCTGAGCTTAGACAACGGCTAACGAAATACCCGTCCCTCATGTCTAAAAATATTTCCAACAAAAAGTCGCTTCTAGGAGTCTTTACTCTCATTGAAGGCGAAGAAATCATCCAACTATGGGAAGGCAAAGGGGACATCGAAGAATATAATTCAGCCCAAAAGTTCCATACTGAGCAGTCTATCAAAACATGGAATGAGGTTGCGAATACTGGAAACTTTGGCGAAGACCCAGTTTTCCACTCCAAACAACTTCAACTCGCTCTGGACAGAATCAGAAAGGCCCCTTCGGTTCAATTCGTGACTCTTGAGCAAGGGCAACACGAGACCCCTCTTCAGTACTATGATCGCGCACACGGGATCATTGCCAGCGTGACCAAAGTCGATGATCTTTCCAACTCAAGGCTACACAACGCCGCAACAATGCGCTATGTAGCAGGTATGTACCAGGAGGATATTCGAAAATCTATCAAAGAATATGCCGATTCTTGGACAGTAAATGGCCACATTCCATCACTCGCCGTTTTGAGGAGACATGAGAGCCTACATCTCGCCTGGGAGCTTGAGAGAGCTCTTGAAAAAGATCTGTACGAAGCATCTCAGGTTGCGGATATCAAGGCATACATTGAAGTTCTTCGATCGCCGATTGAAGAAACACTCGGACCAGACTCAAAGAAAACATTCCGCATTCCACTTACTGCTGAGACATCTGAACTCGTCAACAGAATTCGTGCGCTTCCGGACCCTCACAGGATGGCACCCAATCAACCACGAGACAGATATCGCGATCGGCTGGAATTTCCTAAGACTGGAACAGGCGTACAGTGTGACATCAATTTTTCAGCTCATCTGGCGCTGCAAAATACCCTCCTCCTAAGGTGTTATTCGCACACCGATTCTCGGGTGCGACCCATGATCTTGTTTATCAAGCATTGGGCCAAGGTTCGTGGAATCAACTCAGGGTATCGAGGCACGTTGAGTAGTTACGGTTATGTCTTGATGGTTCTACACTACCTTGTCAATGTTGCTCAACCGTTTGTATCCCCCAACCTGCAGCAACTAGGCCCCCAACCGCCTCCTAATCTCTCCCCGGCGGAAATGGAAGGCATATTCACGTGCCGAGGTCATAATGTACAATTCTGGCGAAATGAAGACGAAATCCTACAATTGGCACGAGCGAATCAGCTCAATCGCAACTCAGAGTCGATTGGCCACCTTCTGCGAGGCTTCTTTGAGTATTATGCCCAGAGTGGAATGATGAGCTCTGGTCAAGGAAAGGGATTTGACTGGGGCAGGGATGTTCTCAGTCTAAGGAGTCCCGGGGGTCTCTTGACCAAACAACTCAAAGGATGGACTGGGGCTAAAACAGTATACGAGCCTCAAGGGTTCGGTGCTACTCCATCCGTGGACCAAGCGACATCTTCGCCTTCACGCCCTCACGCAAAACTCGCCGAGAACGGTGCTACACCGAAGCAAGCGACTCCCGCAAATAAGACTAGCGAAGTGAAGGAAGTTCGACACCGCTATCTCTTTGCCATTGAGGATCCTTTTGAGTTAGACCACAACGTCGCGCGAACTGTCACGCACAACGGAATTGTATCCATCCGAGATGAGTTCCGCCGCGCATGGCGCATCGTTAAGTCTGCCGGAAACGGTCCACCCAATGAGGACTTGCTTCATGATGTCAATGATGTTGAGGAGACTGCAAATCCATTTTTACAATTGTTGGATAGTATTCACGGAATCGGATTGGTGGTAGGCGAATAGGCTTTTTTCTGTACCATGGATAGGTCGGTGGTGACGGCGCAAAGGGGCTTTCCGGTCATGGCGGATGTATGATGTCAGGGTGGGAAACGGCAAATGCCTTAGAAAACGAGTACTTGTTTGACTATGTATCAATTCTGTAATAACTTCTTCCAACACATACAACTGTATCAGTGCAATGTTCTCGACGTGACGTCCATCACAGACGGGAAGATTCCATCGTGATTGGTGCTATGTCATATCAAGCATATCTTACAAGAATTTACTCGTCTTGGGATAGTATATCGAATGGATTTCTTACTACCGGCCTTTTTGCATCAGCCGATGAGATGGCTGTTGAAGCTGTCCGTTTGGTTGCCTTGGTAGTTTTTTGCGATGCTCGTATTGACTTTCTCGCAGAATCATCAGGCAAAGGCACAACGTCTTTCACCATCTTCATAATTCCAGCTACATTCTCTCCAGAAAGCAACTCGATTGCGGCATCAATTCCTGGAAATTTGGTCAGGGGAGGCAACAAATCCAACATGCTGCGGAGCTCTGGCACTAGTTCCCGAGCTGGAACTAAAGTCATAATCTGCTGAAGCATGCGTAAGGAGTAATATGCCGCCTGTAGCTGTGCAACGAAGTGGATTAGATCCCAGGAAATTTTATTCCGGTTGACTGCTGAGGCGCGTTGGAGTGTCTGAAGTGCATGGGACTGTTTTTCTTCTTCACGACAGTGGCGGATGTCAAGACAAAGACTAAAGACCTGCCATGCTAGGTCTGTATCATCCTTTGCTGTTTTCCTTATCTGACCCATTAGATCAACGAGAGATTTCGCATACTCTTCAGCTGAAGTTTTAGGCATCAACGACAACTGTCTCCCCTTCTGAGCCGCATTGTTCACTCTTCGATACTCATGAATCAAAGAAGACTGGCCCGGAATGATCCATCGTAGGATTGTATAGGCCAGTTCACGGACAGGTGTGCTTTGCTCCCAGGCATTTCCTCGAGCAGGGTCTTCGATGAGTATGGGAAGAAATATTTTGTACTCCTGGGTATCATCTGTCTCGCAAGGTTTTGCGTATTGGACCACAAGCTCTGATAGCCTAGGGTCCAAAGAGTCGACCTTGAGGGATTCTGGCCATTGTGCAGTTTCGTGATGCAAGTACTCTTGGCAAAATTCCTCGAAGAAAATCTTGTCACCAATTGGCTTAGAACATTCTTGCTGAATCTGCGGTAGTGACAAGTGTGGGTTTCGTTTTCTCTCATAGGCCAATCGGCAGATCTGGCTAGAGGACGAAAAGCCTAGTCTCTCACATACATGCGCAGGAGAGAAGCTCGCACAGGCAATTCGTGAATCTCCATCCAGGTAAACGTCACGAAAGAAGACCACCTTTCCGTCTCCCAGGTCATGCGCAAGTAGGTCTGAGTCAGATGTGAGTACAGCACCACCAGAATCCAGAAGATGCTGGGCGCAATAGGCGTCAGCTTCGCCCGGGACTAAACGAACAAGCTGCTGATACCGAGGGCAAAATCTGAGGGCGTCTATGATTGCAGGCACATGAAAACTAGGCGGTGGAAAAGGATTTCTGGGGGGTGGCTTCGGTGTGAACATGGCCGAAGGTGTTAGAACATCCGGGGAAGATGCGAGATAAGCCCGAGGCCGTCCTTTTGGATCCGCAGAATGGGCGAGCTTGAGTTGGTGAAAGCTTTTGGCCATTCTCTCCATGCGAACTGGTCGCTTGGCCAAAGGAAGGTGGCCGTCAAAATATATGACCTTGCTAAGATGCAGATTAGCCACCGAAAATGCGGCCAAGCTTCGAGATTTACACTCACACACTTACACCACGGCTGGTGAGCTCATCAAGCCACGCAATAGCAGTCTCCGCGAGGAGACTGTATGATGGAAAGGCTATTCCATTCCTGTTGCAAAGATGGAGGATATGATAGGCCAGAGCAGGACCATCGATGACAACGGGCTGTCCATCGAGGATGTCATGGATAGCAAAAGGCTCTAGGGTAGAGATAAGGTGGGGGATCCCCATGATCTTTGGGCTCCGGCTTTAGGGTGTGGGTGCGGGAAATGCAAGGCCCGTGATGCCTCTAGATTTGGATGTTTGATTGACTGGTTCTGCCGTGTGGGGTTGTGGAAACTAAGAGATAGCCATAAGAATATTCATCACATCAAGCGGAGCCTTTCTTTGCAAGAAATTTCCATGTTTATGGTGCAATCTCTATCATCTACATGTAATGGCTAGCAAGAAAATATCTTCGTAAATGCGGCCATGAGAGGAAAAACTTCGCAGACGTCATAGGCAAGACGTCGGGCGGTGGCGGGTTTGAGGCAAAGTTCATTCTTTGACCAGAGACCCTGCATCACGACCCGCGTTGCAGCTTTTTTTTTTTTTTTTCACTTCCGATCCGACATGCCCCGCTTGCTCGCAAAACCCCGCTGTGACACGCGCTGACCTGCCCAGACAGTTTCTACACTGTACGCGCCAGCCACCTGACTTGGCTGGCCTTCTCACTTGAGAAGACCCGTTCGAACCCAGCCACGGTGTCTCACTGGGGTAGTCACCGCCGTCCGACGTTGTCTGGTCCCTCCAATGTGCAGCATTGACCATTCGCAGCAGTGTCTTTGCCTCAGCCCGCCTCCAGCCCGCTCCTGGCCCAATTGCGGGCGCGCGAAAAAAGCAAAGAGACCCCATGTGGGCAGTGCGGTATTTCCGGTATCCACACGGTCCCTTGTACCCGCCCCTTACCGAAAGCCCGTGTAAGGAAGTAAAAAAAAATAGCTTCTGCACCCGAGCAAGCAGCTTTTTTTTCTTCTTCAACCTCTTCTCCTCCATCCCTTTTCCACACTCTCCCTCCTTTCTTTCTCAGTTCATGGGTTGGTAAAGATGCGCAACACACTCATCTTCTCCGGCAATTCGTGCCCAGTTCTCACTGGCCAAATCTGTGAGAACCTGGGCATGTCTCCTGCTCAGGCGGAGCTGACCCAATTCTCCAATGTGAGCTTCCTGTCGCCGCCCGCCGCCTCGGCTCTGCGTTGACTTGCCTCGCCGCGACGGTTTCTTCCCTGAATCGACGGCCGCAAGCTGCGAGCCCCAGGCTGCATTGTGTGTTCGAGACAGACTAACCTCATCCCAAGGGCGAGACGAGTGTCAGGATCATGACCAGCGTTCGAGAAAAGGATGTCTTTGTCGTCCAGTCTGGCAGCCCTCGCATCAACGACTCCATCATGGAGCTGCTCATCATGATCTCGGCCTGCAAGGGCGGCTCTGCCAACAAGGTCACTGGTTCGTCACTCTCGCCCGATTTCCTCAGCTGAGCAAGGGACAACATTGGCTTACCTTTTATTTTCCAGCTGTCCTTCCCTACTTCCCCTACAGCCGACAATCAAAGAAGAAGTCGCACCGTGGTGCCATCACTGCTCGCATGCTGGCTAACCTGATGGGCGTCGCTGGCGTTAAGCACGTCATCACCGTTGACCTCCATGCCTCCCAGATGCAGGGCTTCTTCAAGTGTCCTGTCGACAACCTCCATGCCGAGCCTATTCTGGCACGGTGGATTCGCCGCAATGTCCCGAACTGGCGAGAGGCCGTCGTCGTGTCAAAGAATGCAGGTGGCACCAAGCGAGTGACATCGCTTGCTGATGCTCTCAAGCTCAACTTTGGCATTGTCACCACGGACCGCAAGCGTGGCGGCAACATGACGGCCAGCATGATTATGCATCACTTTGACAGTGTTGAGCGCCAACCAGCGTTGGAGACCAACCGACCTATCCCGAGAAGGATGCCCACTGAGATGGAGATCACCACTGCCTCCACTGCTACTATTGAGCCTGCTACTACCCCCACAAGACCCGCTCGTATCGTGACTGATTCCCAAGGCTCGCCCAGACATGCGAACGGGACTGCATCTGAGTCTGCACAGGAGTCTAGCGTCGCGAACCCGGCCAAGACTCCTGAGCCCTCTGTCAATGGCGAAGTCGATGTGGACTACGACGACCACAAGCCCCAGGAGGTAACCACTGGCCGACTGGTCCATGGTCGTATCGTGGAGGATGATTATCCGTCGCCAACTCGATCGCCTACTGATACCAGCACGACCGAGGAAGACCCCATGGCCATGTCTCAT
Organism: Calonectria hawksworthii; assembly: GCA_020975415.1. Classification (NCBI taxonomy): domain Eukaryota; kingdom Fungi; phylum Ascomycota; class Sordariomycetes; order Hypocreales; family Nectriaceae; genus Calonectria; species Calonectria hawksworthii. The sequence goes on from JAHXZK010000006.1 coordinate 755,410, forward strand.
GCATCTTCCTACTTCGCTCCCGAGCCGCAGTCTCTGGGAGGATCTGGCGACGCCGCCGATACGTCTGATGAGGAAGACAATGCTTTCGAGGACCCCAAGGCTGAACACATGATCACACTTGTTGGAAACGTCAAGAATCGAACTGTGTTTATTGTCGATGACATGATTGACAAGGCCGGATCCTGGATTGCCGCAGCCGAGACAGTCGTGAAGAAGGGCGGAGCAAAGAAGGTGTATTGCATGGCTACTCATGGTATCTTTGGTGGAGACAGCCTTGAGCAGCTGCAAGCATGCGAGTGCATTCATACTATTGTTGTTACCAACAGTTTCCCCATTGACAAGGAGAGGGCTCGCAATATCACCAAGCTCATCATCCTTGATCTGTCATTCCTGCTGGCGGAAGCCATTCGAAGGAACCATTATGGCGAATCCATCTCTCCTTTGTTCCAACATTATGATTAGAAGAGGATTGATGCATCTGCATTCAACTGCGGCCTTCCTACTTGGATGCGAAATTTACCCGCGTAGGTGCTACATCTCTTGACCACGATTTACATGGTTCTTTTTTTGGGTGCTTTTTTCATTTTAGCGAGGCGTCCGGTGGAGGAAAGGTCGGTTTAACGAGGGGAGAAAACCCAAAACAAGATCTTGATGACAAGAATATTAACAAGTAGGTGACGAAATGACGAATAACTTTTTCCGGTCTGTTGCAGCGTTATGTGGCTTCTGATATGTTGTCTCGCCCACTAGCATTCTGCTATCCTGTTCCCTCTCCCCATCTTCAATGACCTCTTGGTCAATGTTCATGATACCCCCCCAGTGGTGCTGTCACTTGTGACAGCAAGGGCCCGATTCATCTCAGAATGGGTTCTTAACGGAACGCTGGTAGATTAAATTATTCGTTCTTAGAAGGCCCCTAATCCGGACCTATTGTGGTCTATGCCCTCTTCGGAGGACGCGTGGGTTAGGGGCAAGAGAAATTTCCGAACATTTCATGCCTGATTGTCCAATATCGTAAATGAGCTCACCCCTGAGTTGAAACCATAGCAAGACGTTCATAATCAATATAATACTTGATATCATTTCCCCGTATCAATTGAGCCCTATGCATGCGACATTGTTGTTTTAGATATGGATAATGGTGCAATCCAATCTTTGGATGACTGTAATAGATGTGATCCCCTCTATTCTTGTACAACGTTTCTACTGGACAAAACAACGGTATCTAAGGTGAAAAAAAAACTTAAAGAGATTATCTTTCAGTGAATGCTTACTCAGATAGCATTGTTGTTTATGTTGGCTCGGAATGCAAACAAGTATCGTCTTCTCGTCAATAGTTCAAGTTATATTATACGTGCTACGCATATGCTCAAACTTCACTGGCTGGGGATTGTTTTGTATTATTTGGTTTACATTAAATCTTTTACTTTTATGCCTATTGACCCTTTCGGTGCATGACGCCAGCACCAGCCTGTAGAAAATGAAGGTGTTAGTGCGATGCTCAAGAGGATTAGGTGAAGGGGAAAGCATGTCTGACCTGGTGACTGGGGAAGATGAGGGTATCTGCGATGACGACGTTTTCTCGGCGTGTAACGCTGAATACAACGACTTCAGCAATGTCCTCGGGAGTGAGAGGCTCGACACCACTATAAAAAAAAAGTGAGCAAATAGGAGGCAAGGCCTGGATTTCATCATGTGAACTCACGCGTAGACGGCATCAGCCTTGGACTTGTCGCCGTAGAAGCGGACAACGGAGAATTCCTGTAAGTGATAGTTAGACCAAGGAACCAATGATAGGCGTGAAAGTGGACATACAGTCTCAACCTGTCCGGGATCAATTCCAATGACACGGATACGAGTAGCAATCAATTCCTTGCGCAAGCTGTCGGTGAAGCTCCTGACGGCAGCCTTGGTGGCACAGTAGATGGAACCGCCAGCATAGGGTTCACGGCCAGCAATGGAGCCAATGTTGATGATATCACCACGGCCGCCATCGGGGCGGGCAAGGAAGATTGGGAGGATGGCCTGGGTTAGATTGATGAGCCCGGTAACATTTGTGTTGAACATGACACCAATGTCATTCTCGTCGATTTCAGGAGCGCGAGCGACACCCTTGACGAGACCACTGTGATGAGCGTGTCAGCAAGTAGGCTATCAATTGGACCAAAAAAAAAAAAAAAACGACTGAGAGAGGGCGTCACATACGCATTGTTGACGAGTACATCAATGTCCCTCCACTCCTCGGGGAGGTTCTTGACGAAAGACTTGACCTCGTTGGGGTTGCTCACGTCGAGCTGGACGGGGAGGACCTTGACGCCGTCGCCGACCTCCTTGTTAATATCAGCGGCAACCTCCTTGAGCGTGTCAATGCGACGGGCCGTGATGATGATGCGCAGGTCGCTCGGGGCGGTGCGAGCGAACTCAAAGGCCGTGGACCGGCCGATGCCGGAGGATGCTCCGGTGATGAGGACCGTCTTGCCCTGGAGGCGCTGGGAGGCGGCGGCGAGAGACATTTTGCGGACAAGGGAGGAGGAAGAAGATGAGGAAGAAGAGGACAGCAGTGACGAAGCGAGGGGGGCCGACGGTATAAAAGGACGAGAGCGAGGACGGAGGAGGCTGTTCGTCACCGAGGTGAGGAAGGTGGGGGTGGTGGTGAGTATACGCCGACTCATTTGGTGTGGTGGAGATGGAGGGGAGGGGGACTGCGATAGAATGAAAGAGGCGTTTACTTTGGTTTCACCTAGTCACACGAGGTTGAGCAGCTCGATGATGGAATTGCCTCGACTACCAATGATGTTGGCGGCAGACTTAAAAAAACGCGGGGGGGGGCCATCTCAGAAGTGACAAGGCTCGGATCCATACCGAAGTAGTCGGCGGCAGTTGACACCAACTCACTGCTTGTCACTGCGGGTAAAAAGAACGTCACGATAAGCAATGAGAGGCCCGAATTGGAGCCAGTGCTGCATGTCACTGGAGGGCGTGCATTAATTACCTTGGCCGACTCTTTCATAGCCGCTCTTTCTGGCCCTATCATAGCTATGCCATATTGCCTTATCCGCAGCACAATGACGAGATGTGGAGACGATGGATCTTATCCCACCTTGAAGCCATCTTTTTTTTTTCCTCTTCATTTTTCGTTCCTTGCTCTTTGTGCAAAGCAAGTCATGCTCTTACTAATATCTAACCTTGAAACATGGAAACAAGAGCGCAATTATGTACGGTTACTGGGCGAGGAAAGATGCTGAACTATTCAATTGCCCAACAAGCAATTGAGCTTTTCTTGACACCACATGTGAAAGGAGCGGGGCACTCGGAGGTTTGCACCGGGTGTCCGGCGCCGAGACGGAGTGGGATGCATACAATCCAGTCCTTGAATGATTGTAACGGAGGTACATCGCCGACGGCCGCTCCACGAGTTGACCTAATCAAAATAACCACAATTTCTGGAGGAAAATAACCTTGGGAAGAAAAAAACCAAGGGATTGTTTTGAAGAGAATTCATTTATTTAGGTATTGTTTTTATTTACTTCAGCTAAAAATGCTAAAACCTATCATCTTTTCGCAAGGACACATGCAGCAAAGTGTCGGACTAACAATCATTCAAGAGTTGTATTGTAGATGCAAAACCCACCGCAGCGGCTCCTTGACGTGACAGGTCACCTTGGCATGACAGCCTTTAACTCCAAATTAGCAGAGAACAATTAGTTTCTTTTCTTCTACTTTAATGGGGTTTTCAAAATTGTTACAGATTTCCAACATTAAACAACATGGTGTCCAGATTACCAAGCAAGAAGAATATAGATTAAGCCTCGCCTCCCCCTCCCAATCCATTACAGAAACACCACCACAACCAAACAATAAGGGAAAAAACCCTTCTTTTTTTTTTCCCCCTCTCATTCATACAGGGGCGCGAGGATTCTTGACGCCGAACCAATCCTGCTGCTGCTCGAGGGCGGGCGGCACGCTGGGGTTACGGTACAAGGGGTCGTAGTCCTGCTGGCCCCTGTGCATCTCCTTGAAGGACCAGGGCTCGCTGTCGAAGCCGGGGCAGCTGTAGACGTAGAGCTCGCGGCGCTCGGCCTCGGCCTCCTTGCGCGAGGCGTCGATGGCGGCTCGCACGGCGTGCTGGATGGTGCAGCCGGGCCAGAAGAAGTCGAACGAGGCCTGGGCGTCGCCCCATTCCTGCCCGTTTGCGTAGTCAAACTTCCAGTTGACGACGCCGAGGCACTGCTTGTTGAGGAAGTTGAGCCAGTTGCGCCCGTAGTCGCGCACCCACCCGCCGCCCACGTCGAACTTGGTGCTCATCTGCGTCCGGCACCGGATCCACATCCAGTTGCGCTCGTAGTACTCGGTGTGGTTGAGCGGCCGGTTGAAGAGCGCCTCCATGATGCTGCCTCCCGGCCCCGATGGGCCCGTCCCGTTGCCCCTCATGCTGCCCGCCGGCATCTGGGGCTCCAGTGATTGCCCACCTTGCGGGCTCTTGACCAGCACGTTTTTGCCGGAAAAGATGATGTCGTATAGTGCCGTCAACTATCGTGTGTTAGTTCGAGTGATGCCTTGATGGGGGGGCCTGGAGAGCAAGTTACTCACGTTTAGCGGTGGCATTCCCCCTTGGCCTGGTGCTACAGGAATGGCCTCCGACCCAGGAGCAGTGGTATTACCTATCCCCATTGGCATCTTCGTTGGAAGCCCTGTCACCTTTGTGGATGTCGGGGCTGGCAACTCCGTCTCCGTTACTGCCACTTGCTCGACTTGGGTCTGCTGTTGACTTTCTGCCGTAAACTGACGTACCACATGTCTGAAATTGATGTCTGGATTGATGTTGCCTGAAGTGATATTCTTCTCAGGAAGTATAATCGGTGTTGCCTCGGCCAGAGCAGCCAACAGCCCCAGAGCACAAAAGAAAGCACGAACCATTATGGCGAATGATTCAAAAACTGCGTTGTAAGTTTAAACTCATCTATTGTGGAATCATTAGGTCCTCTATCATTATTTATATCTATCGCGTTCTTCAAAAGGGTCTTCAGTTTGCCACCGCCCATACCAACCTTCCAGTCCAACGTCCAAGTGCGTGGCTCGAATCTAACTTTGTACGCAGAAGAAAACATTAGCAATTCACCAAGCCAGCCCACTTGCTGCCTGGAATTCATCCATCACGCGGAGCTCATCGGGGTTCTTCCACACCAAACAGGTCACCCTAAACTTTTTCATCCGCTGGTTTTGTGGCTTGTTCAGGTTCATGGGTTTGTTCCACCCCGTCAAGGCCTCTGGCCACTTTTGGTGTTTCTGCCTGCTCAGACGGCTCAGAAAGCCCAGATTGCTGGGACTGCTCACGCTTCCCCCGTCGTCTAGCAATCTCGTCAGCAACCAATTTGTTTCGCTGCTCCTGAACGACTAATCTCTCTCGACGATATGCTCCAATTGTCACAAGAAGTCCTGCTGCTGCAACAGATACGGCAACTTTCATATCCGTCCTAAATGACTCGGCATAGGTGTAGCGAACCAGCTCAAGTTGTGACTGCGTAAGATCTGTGTCGCCACCGCCGAGAGTGGCTAGTTGCTGTGTGGTCAAAACACCACCCAGGTATTTCGTGATCTTTTGGTGCAATAAAGCCGTTGAGCAGGCGATGCCTAAACTGCCGCCAAGGAGACGAACTTGGGAAAGGATTCCCTGCGCAGGAGCTGTGATAACAATTAGATGCCAACATTCTTTTCGCACAAGGGGGTTTACTATACCATAATCGCGTATCGGTATTTCAATCGATGTCATCATTGTGGAGGCTGCAACCGTCATGCCAAAGCCAAGCCCACAGAACGTAATGAAACCAAGCAGCTTTCCTGTATCCAGCTCATGCGATAGCGTAGTCAGGAGACCACAACCTATCGTCATCAGACCAGCCCCTATTAAAAGTGACTCGAACACGTAGTTCTTGACAGCGTTGACCTTGCCAATGAGAGCGCTCCCGACAGCCACAGTTACTAGCATCGGGAGCAGCATAACACCAGCTACGAGTGATGACTTTCCACCGACCACTTGGATCCGTACTGGTATGGCGTAGATGAGCATCATGTACGGAAATCCCAGCAAGGTGGTGTTAAGACAGGCAACGGTATAAATGCGGTTTTTGAATATGTCCAATGGGAAAGCAGGAGCGAGGCTTCCCTCGAATCGGCGATGGACAATGTACTGCCAAACAGCCAAAAGAACCCAAGCCAAAAGGCCGCAAAGTAAGGGCGCAAGGAACACAGCCTTGTTCCATTCATTCTCAGAGGATGATCCAGCATTTTGGAAAGAAAATACAACCAAGACAGCGGCGGATATGACGAGAAATGAGCCGAGGTAATCCAGCTCTTTCCAGCTGCGTCGCTCAATCGAAGGAAGATGTTCTGGTTTAGGCCAAGTCAAGAAGAAGATGGCAAGGGAAATGAAGCCAATGGGTGCGCTGCGAATTGTTAGAAGAATGGACGTTATATTACTCGACAACTTACTTTATCCAAAAGATCCATCTCCAAGTAGTATAGTGCGTGAGAAGGCCACCGACAACCGGGCCCAAGACGCCAGAAAAAGCCAAAACCATGCCCACCAAGGCACCGATATGCTGGCGCAGATGCGCTGGGCTCATTTCAGGGAGCATTATCATGGTCAACGAGTAAAGACCTGTTTACGTATAAGCATTGTTTTTACCCAAGTCCAAGATTGACAGTCATTACCAGATCCGCCGACTCCCTGAAGTACACGAAAAGCGATGAGTTGGTTCAAGTTCTGGGCAAACCCGCAGCCCAGAGAGAAGGCAAAGAATATGAGGTATCCAGCGATGAAAGCATTTCGTCGGCCAATGATATCAGAGAGGCGAGAAAAAACGACAGCACAGCCAAGGTATGCCAGTGTGTAGGCGAGAGCTACCCAGTTCACATCCTCGACGTCTTGGAATTCGATGCCGATAGCGTATATGCTGGTAGCAACAATGGATGTGTCTAGCATAGAAAGGAACAATCCAAGCAAAATACTTGAAAGCCATGTCAGCAGGGCTGGACTACAGAAGATTAATGACACCGGGCACCTACCCAACACATAGTAGCCAGAAGCGAACAGGAGGTATTGATGCCTCTCGAACTTGATCATCTGCAGAGGGTGCATGATCCTTTACCGAAGGGTCGCGGTCGGACGAAACAGGCTCTGGTTTTGACTCCATGGTTGCTAAGGTTCTAAGAGCGGTCGAGATGCCGTGGCAGTTTGGGTCTGGTTTTGGGGGACAAAGCACACGCAATGTTTGCTACAGAACTGGGGCACAATCAATAAATAAGCCCGCCAGTCACGGCCAGCCGGAACAAACGGCAGGTGAAGAACATGACCATCCTTCGGAGGTTAACAGCAGGGGATAAAACAAGAGAAAGAGAGTGCGAGCACGAGAGGGTGAGATGCAGACATGGCTAAGAGATCTGTCGGACAACGTGCAGGAGAGCGGTCGGGTGCTTGACTCTTGGATTGGGACGTGATTCGCAGGGCTAGGTCGCTCGCATTCGCCTGAGCTGCAGCGTGGGGCCAATCTGGGGTTTCCAACCATGCCAGGTGTCCGGGGTGGGCTGCAGGAGCGCCGATGCGAAGGGGTGGTGATGGCCTATTCTACGTAAAACGGGTGTTGAGGGCTGCTAACACGGCATGCCATCCGGCCGACGCTTCTCTCGCCAGGCCCAAACGAAACACGGCACGTCTCAGACACGATCTCAACGTTTGCATTTCGCTAAGATTACATTTCTTAACGAGCAAACAGCCCGACAAGGCGCAACTGGAGCTTTTTGCCTAGTGGGGTGATTGTTGGTGATTATCGACGGGAAGGCCCACCACCTCTGCCGCTTGCGCATACTGGAACTGCATTGGTGCGAAGCAGGCGCGCTTCTCGCAGTAACTCATGCTCTTGGGGGCTTTCTCGCTTCGCATTCGTCCCCATAGGGCCACGTGAAGCCGTCAGCAAGGAAAAAAAAATTGCCTGGCTCATCCTCTAGCTCCTTCGCACTGACTGCGGCTCATTCCGCAAATCCCACTGTGGGCATCAGCTGGTTGGCAAGACTGGCTGACTAACAGCTGCCCCCTATCCCCTCTGAGCCTAGGCTCGCTCGCAATCGCTAGACTCTTCCCCAAAAGGCAAGGGTGGAGGGACCAACTGCTGTTCGAACTGGAGGAGGTCTTTTTCAAACTGTACGGGCTAGGCCGCACCAACGCATCTTTTTCGCTCCTGCACTAAGAGGGATAGGTGGAAGAAAAGGCGGAACGGACCAACACTCGAACGGAGCGGCTCTCACCCCGAGGCACTTGAAGCAATTAAATCACCTTATTTTATTTATTTTTGCGTCCGCTTTTTCTATTGCCGCCGGCTTCTGTTTCCAAGGCTCTTACGCGTCTGATCACCTTGAACAATTTATAATTTTAAATGCGGAAATTCGTATCGTACAGTTTGAATAGCAAAGACCTACAGTCCGCCGAGGCGGCTAAGGCATGGGGGCCAGAAGTGGATACCCTTCCCCTACCTCTCTAGATACGTACCTTGTCAAGCAAGGTAGGTTGGCTGCCTGGGATTCAGCTTGCTCACCTCTGTGCTCTGCTGTGCCGTTCCGCCCATCGTGCCCTCTGTCACCAGCTATCAAACAAGCCATTCTACAGCCCTCCAATCCCGGACCATCTCGGCTATCCACGTTTTGTGTCTGGGCGCATCATTTACAGAGTAACACGAGCGTTTTACCGTGTACGTCACTGTTCGGCCGAAACGAATAATCCTCCGGCCGCCAGAAGTCACTCACCCCCGCCCAATCTCACCCACCACCCGGAACCCCAACCCACCCACGCCGGCCTCCCCGTCACCGAGACGCTACTATGGCCGACGTCATGGTCCAGAGCCCTCCGGCCCTCCAGGGCCCCTCCGAGCGGGAGAGGAAGTATGATCGCCAACTCAGGCTTTGGGCAGCCTCAGGTCAAGCTGCTCTCGAATCAGCCAACATCCTACTCGTAAACTCGGGTCCTGGCACTGTTGGTGTTGAAACACTGAAAAACCTTGTCCTACCAGGTTTGCTTCACCTTGTCCACCCATCACCATCTCTAGACAGCGACTGACACGATGCTGCCAGGCATTGGAAAATTCACCATCGCTGATGGAACCACTGTTGGTCATGAGGATCTCGGCGTCAACTTTTTTCTTGACGAATCTTCACTGGGCCAGTCAAGGGCCAAGTGCTGCACTGAGTTTCTCGTTGAGCTTAACCCAGAGGTTGAAGGAGATTGGTATCCCAAGTCCAAGGTACATTTTTCAACTCCAAAATTCACGAGTCCTGCTAACATTAGCTTGCTCCAAGGACTCATACAACCTTACAGATGTGCTCAACGGCTCATCGTTTACCATGATTCTGTACACGCTGCCCTTGCCTCAAGATCAAATCAAGCTTCTCAATGACTACGCTGCCCAAAATCACACACCCATCCTGGCCGTCCACTCAGTTGGCTTTTACTCCTACTTCCAGACCGGTCTGCCTGGCATCTTCCCAGTTGTTGACACTCACCCAGATGAGACAGCCACCACTGATCTGAGGCTGCTGGCCCCATGGCCCGAACTTGTAGAATTTTCTCGCGATATGACCAAGGACATTGACAACCTAGATAACCATGAACATGGTCATTTGCCTCTTGTTGTCATTCTTCTTCATTATCTTGAGCAGTGGCAGCAAACCCACGATGGAGCTTATCCCACTAGCTACAGTGACAAAACAGCTTTTCGCCAAACTGTCACAAATGCAATGAGGCGAGACAATCCAGAAGGAGGAGAAGAGAATTTTGAAGAGGCGGTAGCTGCTGTCATGAAACACATTACTCTCCCTTCGATTCCGAGTTCTCTGCAACAAGTTTTTGACTACAAACATCAAGATGATGTAAGTGGTCATGGCCTACCCTACACCAGAAAATACTCTAACCCTTATCAGAGCGCGGCAAAGTCGAGCTTCTGGATTATTGCGGACGCGGTAAAGAGGTTCTACACCGAGCAGGGTCGTCTGCCGGTCCCAGGCGGGCTCCCCGATATGAAGGCCCAATCAAAAGTGTACATTCAGCTCCAAAATATCTACAAGGAAAAGGCGCGGCAAGACGTCAACCAAGTCCTAACCGCGGTCCGCGGGACTCCTGGCGGTTCGGATATCGACACGGATGAAGTCGAACTATTTTGTAAAAACGCACGATTCATTAAGCTCATCAACCACGCCAACGGAGATGCAACTCTCCTGGACCGGGTTGTTAGTGAGTCGAGCCTAGTTCCCGGAAGTCTCGGCGTGTATACTGATTTTTTTCTGAATTCTAGACCAGGAGGTGGCGAACGATGAAATCGCGGCAGTCGCCGGTCCAGAAATGCCCCTGTCTCTCGTCCCCATTTACCTCGCGCTCACAGCCACGTCAAACGTTACAACCGCCACACCCGAAGACATCATGACATCAGTTGGTCAGCGGGTTCCGCAGGTTGCGAGCAATGAACGGTTCATCAAGACGGCCCAAGAGGTATCACGGGCTGCAGGTGGTGAACTCCACAACATTTCTGCTGTCACCGGGGGCATGGTGGCGCAGGAGATGATCAAAATTATCACTAAGCAGTACGTCCCCATCGACAATACTTGTATTTTCGATGGAATCGAGAGCCGATGCCAAGTGCTTCGATTGTGAGAGTCTGCCCATGTGGACGTCTAGGTTAAACTTACTCGTTTACCCTAACGGGGTTCGGAGAACTCCTACCTATGTCGCTTTCGGGAAACTTGGCAGAGCTAAATAGCATAAAACGCACAAAATACGGCCCCACAACCCTGGTTTCATAACGGAAGGAGGCTCTTGCTATCGTCATCTGGATGGAGTCGCAGAATGGAGTCGGGGAATGGAGTCGGGGAATGGGGTCGGGGAAATGAGCCGCAGACAAGCCACGATTTCCTTGCATTGACCGGCCCCTCCGATTGGATTCCGCGTAGTGGTTATACTTTCCGTTTTGTTTCAACGCCATTCATACATGCGTACGGATCCGCGATGTGAGAAAAAAAGTGGCATTTGGAATCGAAACTATCTTGGGCCCTTATTGTGGATTTGCCACATGGTCCCGTGGCGACGTTGGCAAGGATATCTGGATGCTGTTCGTTGGAAGGTTAGCGTTCGGGACAATGACAGCTAACTCAATCTGGAGGGACCGAAGTAATGGAACAATTTAGAATTTTGCAAAGATACTAGTCATGTAGTCATGACGCGGCACGGGTCGATGCCGCAGGCATGATGCTCCGTTTTAGCTAAAAACAAAAAACCGTCATGGAATGCACTGTAGGTAGTTGGGATGGCTCAAATGTTACGTCGTGCTTGCCAAGGCTCTAGAACAGTCATGTTCTATGACGGCTCATTCTGGGTTGATTTCAAGGCTGGGATGTCCTTGCTTGTAACTGAATATGATTGGCGCCATCAATGTTAATCAGCTAGCTTCTCTTGGCTACTTCCTCTAGAACAAGCTGTGGTCTTAGCTGTGTGTCCGTGGAACTAAGGCTTAGCGACGAACGAAGGATGCTATTGCTGGCTACGGAAAGCGGCATTTGGTTGACGGTCGGGAGGGTGTAGAAAATTGCCGTCCGTGCAAAAAAAAACAACCAGCTGACGGCACATCCAAGCCCCAAGGCCGATTTCGAGCAAACCCAGGCACGTCGCTTGGCAGAGCGAGCCGCGCTGGAAGCCATGGCATTGGATCCTGCAGCTTGCAAGGGCTAGGTGACCAATAAGGTTAGTTTATTTATCCTGTTCGGGGACAGGGAGCAGCCAAACAGGGAAATTTTTGAGTGATTAAGCATTGCAACGATGTCATTTCTTGATGTATCTATATATCTATCCCTGGTGGAATATGGCCCGTGCCGGGCAGAAGTTCCGAGGGAGAAATGTCTGGATAAAAGCGCAAAGGGAGCCGTTGGGATGGGCCTGGTGGGGAATGCGGAGTAAAGTTCAGGTCTCAATGGTAGGCCGGACGAAGACACGCCAGGGCCGCGCATTGCTGATTGGCGGCGTGACAGCTAGGGTGTAGACATGGTGTGCTTGGGACGGTCCGAAGATCCTGGGTGCGGGTAAAGAGTCGGTCAGTTTATAGGGATGGGCCCATCGATCAGTGAAACTTGGCCGATCACATGTAGAGGACGTGCCGGCGGCGATGCTTGGGAGATTGTCTAAAAGCCGACTGTCAGTGGGGGAGCGGCAGCGGTTGTATCCGTTTGCAGGTGTGATTGGCATATGAGACTCTCGCTTCTCGGAAGCCAATTATCCGAGGGGGAGGGTAACATGATAGATTGCTCTGGGGGACTGTTTTACCACTTATTTCTCCCAGCGACTAAAAATACAGAGGCGATGGATGGATAAGGTTGAGACTAGAGATCGGCACAAGGTGAAGGTGGCTGCGACGAGTCATGGGAAGCATTGGCGGTACTGAATTTCGGACCAGCAGCTGCCCAGATGGGAAAGCAATGGGGGCGGTTTCCATTATTGGTCCCTAGAGTTCCCTTCATCCCTCGCTGGCTTGGGGACCTTTGTCTACGGAGCTAGCTCGCTGGCTCGAGAGATCTGGTACGCGGATAGTTCGGGACCTGGGTTCTAGCCGAATTCGGCCTACCAAAAAAAAATCATGGTAAAGCGTTTTCACGGTCGGGTTTTCCGTAACTTAATACTTACAGGTGGTGTTGCGCTCTGCATGCGCTGGCTCGTCATTGTATGATGGTTGTCGTATTGACGGGTGAGGGAAGTTTAATTTTGAGGTCGCCGTGATGCCGGGATGTAGTGGTGGCATGAGCGCTGGAGAGTTTAACTGAGGTGGTACAGACAGGCACACAGGGCAGAGGGGAGCCAATGTTGCGCTTGCCAGCCATGTGGCTATTGCTGCTGGAAGCAGGAACTGGAGGATTCCCGCCTGTGCCCCTCTCCTGGCTAGTGCCGAGGCTACCACCTTGGGACGAGAGGGTGGGTGCAACGCTCGCGGTGTCGATTTGGTCTCCTCCATTGAGAAGAGACGTCTTCACCACCACCTTGGACTCGCTCTCCTGCAATCACACTCACACGTCACACATGACAATGCCCTCAAGTCAGAACCCAGATTACACCCACACCTCCCCCCCCTCCTCCCCCTCCTTCCCCTGCTTCCCCTGCTTCGCCCTCCTCCCTCCTCCTCCAGCTCCTCACTCTCCTGCCGACGCTCCCTGCGCTGCTGCATAGAACTATCAGCACATGCATACGAGTTGGAGCAGCAGAATGGAGGTTGCACAAGAAAAAATCCGGCGCCACGCCAGCATCGCCACCGCACAGCTCGGGCTATAGAACCCTATTCAGGCACCTTTGCAATTCGTACGGCCGGATGCAGACAGGCAAGGCCTGCCCATCAAATAGGAACCGGCTGCCCCTTCAGAGGAGGGAAACTCATGCATACCAACCCCTGAAGCGACCCATCCATGACAAGGGTTGCCCTGGTCTCCCCCGGACTAAGCGGACGGCAGTGGCTGCTTGCCCCCATTCACATCCAAGGGGAACCCAGCTGTCGCAAACTCTATAGATTCGTGTCCAGGCCCATGGACAGGACTGCCCGAGGGCTCGGAACTCTAGCTCGCGGCATGCAGCGTATCTCGGCGTCGCGGTCGTTAACAAGCCCCCACGAACCCATCATTCGATGTCGTTTATCGGTCCGTCGCGACCAAAAATGGCTGCCATTTTGCAACTCCGGTCTACTGCCCTGCTGCCGGGATAGCCCAGTCGACTGCCCCCAATCCGTACGCACTTCCTGGATGCCCACCCATTCTTCCATGTGTGCGTCCATCGCCGTGTCGATCCGCTCATCCCGTCACATTGCCGGCCGCGTGCGTTGTCCACGCCTTCTTGCCCTGACGCCAATACTCACACCCCCCGCCTCCCAGTGCATGATGGAAGTTGCTTCGACCCTTGGCGCGGACGTAGATGGCGCCATTGTGTCTGCCATTCTCAACCGATCTAGACCTGCAGCCAAGGGTCCCTCTGTCAACCTTTGCATCATTTTCGCTCACCCAAGCCGCAAACCCACGACCTGCTTCATCTTACATCCATCCATCTCGCACCCCGCCCCCTCCCATTTGTCTCCTTTCGTATCACCCCTGGCCTGGTGCCGACCTCCCTCGTGGTCCCATGTTGCAGATGTCCTCTACAAGCGCTCAACTCTGATTCATCCGCAACCCTTGCCGTGACCAAGCCTATTACTCCGCATCAAGCTCTTCTTTCGGACCCCCAGTCGGTCCTTCGCTCCGCCGGCAACCACAAATGAGATGCTATATATCTTCTTCCGTAGCCCCCCAGCCTATCTCATGCCAACGTTTAGGATCTTTAGCCTCATTTCCCTTGGTGTCGTCTCAGCTCTGCTATGCACTCACCCACCACCACGCGAACAGTATTATGGTAGACGACTCGACTTACACCAAGACACGTTTGCCTCTTCTCTCCACTTCTACCCGTCATGCCGCCCTCGATCTCAATCCCCACAGGAAGCGGGATGTTCCATACCTGTATGTTGAGAGTGACGATCTTTCCCACACATGGAAAACCTAACAAAAGCTTAGTCCAGGGAGTCACTCCCAGAAAACCTTCACTTGCATCGCCAGATAGCCCCAAAACCTGCTCATCTGGCAACAAACGCATCACTACTCCTCACGCCTGTGCAGAATGCAAGAGACGCAAAATTCGCTGCGACGGCAAGCAGCCTTGTGGACAATGCCTCTCCAGCCGTGTTCCCAAGCGGTGTTTCTATGACAAGCATCGCCAGCGGGTTATCCCCTCAAGAAAGTAAGCGAACTGACCTAGCATGAGAAAGGATACGCTACTTACAATTCAAAGGACTCTCGAAGCGCTGTCACAATCGCTGGAAGAATGCCGCTCCATCCTCAAACGCCTCTATCCCGATCATGAAGCAGCAGCTCTATTGCCCCTAACACGCCAGGAACTGCTCAATCTTATCAACAGTTCCGCTACTGAGTCATCAACAGCGCTGCCATCGCCTCCTCTCAACAATAATTGTCCTTTGAAAGAGGAGTCGAATTGGAATATAGATCCCGAGCTGTCCATCATTGCCCACATCCCGACCCAAGGCTCTGAACCCGACGAGGAACAGCGCCAGAACGATGCGGAAGTCGACGACGCCAACGCCCTGACCCTCAACATGGACCGGCAATCTTCGTATCTCGGAGCGTCATCCATTAAAGCAGCGCTTCTGGTCATGCTCAAAGTCCAGCCTCATCTACGAGAGCTGATCTCGCCGTCGAATGCATTTGAGGGGATCAACGCGATGCCCATCCTGCCCCCGCAGCCTATGCCTGCACCAGAAAACTGCCGGGTATCATGGTCTTGGAAAGGCCAAACTCTTATTGATGCTTATTTCAAGCGAGTGCATGTATTTGCCCCGATGATTGACGAGCCCGCTTTCCGAACCGACTATCTCGAGGGCAAGCGATGTGACTCCCCCTGGATGGGACTTCTTAACATGGTCTTTGCTATGGGCAGCATTGCAGCCGGAAAATCAGACGATCTGAGCCATTTTGAATATTACCAGAAGGCGACGGAGCATCTTACAATCGATTCCCTCGGGAGCAGCCACATCGAAACGGTCCAAGCACTTGCTCTTATGGGAGGCTACTATTTGCACTACGTCAACCGGCCCAACATGGCAAACGCAGTACTCGGTGCTGCGCTCAGAATGGCTGGTGCTATCGGTCTGCACCGCCAACCCCAGGGTCTTGGGCTGGACCAAGAAGCCATCGAGGTTCGCCGACGAACATGGTGGTCTTTGTTCTGCCTCGATACGTGGAATGCTTCAACATTAGGACGACCCTACCTCGGCCGATCAGGCCCCGAGGTCAATGTCCGACCACCCGAGATGGGTGCCGAGGAGGTAAGCCACCCTATTTCCGCGGTCAATGGGATACCGAAGCTAACTTTACTTCTTCAGGACATTGAGTCAGCTCAGCATGGCGGTTTCTTGCCACTCATTGAGAACATTAAGTACTGCCAACTAGCCACGAAGGTTCAGGATATGTTGGCTGTGGCGCCTCTTCTCAAGCCAGAGGATCGCCGAAATCTTGACTATCAGCTTGTTGGCTGGTACAACAAGCTCCCCTGGGCTCTCCGCACTACCGACCCTTGCGCTGAGCCTTTGTATCTTTCCCGCTGCGTCATGAAGTGGCGGTACCAAAACCTACGAATGCTCATCCATCGCCCTGTCCTTCTCAGCATGGCTACACACGATGGCACTGCCAAGACGGATGCGATGGATATGGCTGCAGTAGAGACATGCAGGGAAATTGCCAGGGTTACTATTGAAGATATTTCACGGGAATGGGCCGGTAACCAGATCTCGGGTGCGAGCGCCGCCCTATTCCTGTACCAGGCAGTCATGGTCCCTCTAGTAAGCATTCACTGGCAATGGAACAGCCCTCTTGTTCCCGCCTGGCAGATGCAGGTCGAGACTGTCCTTGACCTTCTGGATGGCATGAAGGACTGGTCATCGGCAGCCTCCCGCAGCCGAGAAGTTGTCCGACGTCTTTACGAGGCCCGACGGCAGTCTCGCAACGAGAGTCCCTTGTCATCGGCAAGCATGACTCTCGGCGACATTGACTTGCAGATGTCCTCGATAGAGCTAGACGCGGAAAATATGATGGATATGTTGGGTCCACAGCAGAGCATGTGGGATACCAACAACATGTATTGGGGGCACACAGCAGACCCGTTGTCGACGGACAGCGAAATGTACAGTATCAACAACGGCAACACGATGCATATGAATCACGGTTCGGTTTCTTTTGATGGATCCAGCATGGATAGCGCATTTTTAGTTCAGTAAGTTTGGAATTGATTGCATTTGCATATTGGGTTGGTTGGTTGGGGATGGACAGGATAGGCTACATGGGGACATTCCAGGGCAAGATTCCCCTGATATTGGGTTGGTTATTTCACATTGCATTTAAAAACTTCTTCCTGTCTATATTTAGGATTATTCTTGTCTATACATTTGAACATTGCTCTTATCAACATCATTAGCACCCTCAACCAGAATAACTGCAAATCTATGGTGGGACCTGACATGTGCACACTGCTCCTTCTTTCCTCGTGAGCTGCCTAAAATATTTCTGCCAACGTGACACTCGAAGTGTCCCTTCTTCACTTTTCTTCAAACCTCGTTCTTATTCCTTAGCCTTAAGCCCACCCAATCCTCTAGAAAGATCACACAAGACACACTAGCACCATGGACCACACTCTGACATGCAACAACCTCAAATGCCGGGGGGTTCTGGAGAAGGAGGCTCTTGTCACAACCTGCAGGTAAGTCTTTTCTACTTACAAAAAAAACACCAAACCATATGTGTGCTCATACAAACCCCAGTCACATGTTCTGCATGAAATGTGCGGAGCAGCTAGGATTCCAAACCCATGATGCCCGGCATCCTATTTGCCCGGCCTGCAACTCTCAACTCAATTCCACTTTTGATGCTGTGGTTACAAACCTAAGCCCAACTGAGGATTACAAAACGACGATCCTTAGCGGCCTTGGGCCTGGTGTCATCATGGAGTGCGCAAGTCGAGCGCTCAGCTTCTGGGCCTACCAAACAACACAGGACGTCTACTATCAGCAGTACCAGTACAAAACGCTCAACGACAAGTTTTCCGAACTAAGTCACCGTCTTGAAAAAACAGTTAGCGATGCAAACTCGGAAATCGATGCGCTGCAGCAAAAAATGGCAAGTCAGTGTTCTCCAACTGGAAGACTCGCGATGGACATTGACATGTCTAGACTTGGCCACAGAGCAAGACATATTGAGGCGGAAAAACGACGAACTTACGCAAGCTTACAAAGAGAAGAGTCGGAAGCTCCTCCAGACACAAGAACTGTACGACAGGGTGAAGCGAAAAGCGGAAATGGGACAACTAGAGCAGGCGGCATCCGAGGCAGTGGACTCGAGTCTCCCACAAATAGGCCATGCACTTAACGAAACCATGAACAGCAGTTCTTCGTACAGCTATGGGTTGGCTTCTTATGGCCAAACTATAAACTCTAACACTGGTTTTCCTCGGTTGCACAATGCCACGCCCCAACTGGATGGGTCATGGGCCAAAACAGGATCCTCTCGTCAACGTAGGTGTCGTTAATGGCTTCCTGTTCATACTCGCTAACAATACAAGTCGATGGTTCCAACCCCCCAATCGGAGGCCCTCGCCACCAGGGCTTCGGCGGCCCTTCGCAATGGGATAAGTCAGCTATTCCCCACCTCTCAGGACAGACTAGAACACCGGCGCAGACAATCAGGATGGGACGGCACTCAACCACTCCAAACACTCAAGGCTTCGCTAGTAATCGAACTGGGCTGGTAGGTGTCGGTCTCACTTCGGGGCTCAAAGTTAGCCAGCCCACTGGTGCTCCAGGATTGGATGTGCCCATGCAGCATGAATAAGCGCCCTTCTTGGGCGCGTCTCGGGTCCAGTCAGAAAGCATGGCATAGAGCAAATCTTGCAACAACATTGGAGCTACTGTTATTACAACCAGAAAAGAACTAAAGCGGGTAATGTAACTGAAGTTGAAAGAAGAAAGTGGAGGGCGTTGGTGCATGTATGAATACACATGTTTGTTCGTATCCAAAAATGGCTGCACGGAACAAAGAAGGATTTATGGTAACCCATTGGTTGAACAATACGTACTACCTTAGTGCAAGCTAGTTTTCAAGGCGCAGACAGCTTTTATAAACACGTCAAAGCCTTATCCCTCGTGACTGCCTGGACCTTCGTTCTATCCACCGCCAAACTATCGCCCAGCATTAGGTATGTATTCCTCTAGATGGCCTCAGCTGGCTGCACAGCAAGGGGGCAGAGTGCTAACGGAAATTGTTTCAGATTAATAAAACAAGAAACGAAAAATAGGGTGAAAGAAAATGTTGGTAGAACAGTGGGGAGCCAGAATCCAAAGTTGGTTCAAGGAAACCGGCCGGCTAGTCCAAGCTAGATGGAATCATCGCAGGAAATCACACCAGCTAGCTCGATCCCAATCTCAAAGGCTAAGGAAAATAGCTGCGACAGAGAGGAGGGAATTGCGAGTGCGCTTCGAGGACGCAGAGAACAGTATGTACATGTCTCGAAAACCACATGTCACGTCCAACATCCACGAGCCAAGGGAGGTCGTCTTGCAGGCAACAGGAACATCATTCGCGGAACGCGTGAACAAGGTTAGACTCGGAAACACCAGCGAGGCATTGGGGTCTCACCCTGCGCGGCAGCTACGGTTACAGCCATATCAATACAGGTTTAGGGAGATTGGTGGAAGGGGAATTGGAGATCTGCCCGATGAACCACAAGAGAATTGGTCGACACAGAGAAACTCAAGCACCAGCACTGGTCGCTGTGTTCCTATGGCGGGCCGTAGCACGGATTTATTCGACTTGCACGAGGAAACGAGCACAGATACAGATACGGACACGGACACAGAAACACGGGGGCTGGGCAGAGCATGTCTTTGCCGACCCGGATACTACAAGACCAAACTGGAGCTGTCATCTTTGAGGCTAAAACACGACCAGCTACGCGGAGAGGTGTCGGAACTGCGGCAAAAGCTGAACAACGTCAAATGGCTTATCCAGGAGATGAACGGGCTATCCCCAGATGGGCGGATTTCAGATACCCAGATGATCCAAGAGGTGGAAGATATACGAAACCGGAATGTGTGCTATGAAGAATGGTACCCGCAGTTGTGCGATTTGTTCAAGGAGGCCGATGCGGACGAGATTGCACAGCTTAAGGCTCAGGCCGATGCCGTTTCGAAGAATAGACCACAACGGAGGAGGAGGAGGACAAGAATTTCCACAAATGCTCAAAAGGGCCTAGTCTATCATGGCCAGGATGGCCGATTAGGAAGGAAAGATCTTGATGAGGCATATTATACGCCGATGATCTGTACTGTGAAATAAAACATTGCGTTCCATTCAATGCCAGAGTAAAATTACAGACCAAAAAAGTTTTGGAATTACCTCACAGACACGCCCCACGGGTCAATGCCATCCATCCATACGTCATATTTCTCCCCTCAGACTAACACAATAAGTGCAAACCGATTATTGCAAAATGTTTTTGTTTTAAGTTTATTAATTTTATTTCATTTGATATTTGAATTGCATAACACACCAGGTCGGGTACAGAAGGCATTGTACATGATTTCAGAGTCGCGGAAAAGGAAAGCTTCGGAGCGATCAATTGAAGTACCCACTGGGGCGCAAAGTTAGCAAGACGGCTTTGTTCCTTCTGGGGGGGCGGTTCTCCGTTGTATAGAGTAAAAGGCGACGTCAACATTGCCACACAAAGAAACGACCAAAGCTGAACTCGTTGGTGTCTCAACCGGTGCGCGCGGCGCAACGGCGTCGTTGCTGTGGATAGCTCAAAGCAAGCTCGTTGCTGGAGCGCAGGGACTGTTTTTTGTTGTTGTGGTGGCGGATACCGCGGGCGCCAGTGGTGCGAGTGGGATGATGACGCTATCTTGCAGGACAAGTTCATGGCAAAGCTCCTCGGATGGCTCAAGGCAGAACAGGGTCCCTCTCTCTGTGCGCGCCTTCTTTTTTGGTGCTGCAGCGACGCTACGGGCGGGTTCGCGTGGGCGACGCAGGCCAAGAATAGAAACGTGCGCAGGTTGATTGGCCCGCTTGGGAGGGGGCGTCTTACGTCGTTTGCTGACGGAGAAGCGTAACAAGGCCTCGGGCCCTGTGTCCTGCGTGTCTCTCATGCTGTCAGCGGGAATAAGAGCTTGTTTCACGTGACGGCCGTGTCGCAGGCCAGGAGAGCCACGCCATCAAGCATCTGGGCCGCGCCATCAGCCGGAATGCGTGTTTGTGACAGGACAGGAACGTCGAATGATTGATCGCAAAAGGGAATAAAGTACGAGCTACCCTTCACATGAACACCCCCTTTTCAGCTCCCTCGGGCGTCTCGGAAAACGACCCAGCTCTCGGCCATGATCGACCGAGCAAGCTTGCTTGCCTTATCAGCATGCGGTGCCTTTAGCCTCATATCTTGGTCTGGTTTTTTTATCTTGATTTTTTTTTTCTAGTCTGATTGCCCCTCTACGGAGCCCCCCCTCTCTCTCTTTAATCCAGTCCCAGTACAGCAGGCGGCAGGGGGGCGATAATTGCGGCTGCAGATGCACAAGCTCGTGTAGTTGGATGGGACCGTCTCGTCCCCACACACACTGCCACTCCATCCGTCAAATCAGGGCCCCTGGTCGGTCCGCACCCCGTCCATCCTTTCGCACCATTCCTCCTGGACTGGGCCAAATCTACTCGACACAACGTTCCCTCAGCCTGGTTGGTGGCTTGGCCTGGTTGACTCGTGTCCCTTCCCGTCCTGCTTGTCGTTCCGTTCTCCCTTCATCGGCGGCCACAACTCTTCCCTTCACCTACACCCACCCACCCTCGCTTGTTTTGGGGCAACCATAACTCAAAACTTCCATTCGCTCTCCTCATCGCTCGCTTCATCTAATCTTGACAAGGAAAAAAAAACGCTCTTCGTGCCATTTATCGGCCCTCCATTGTTATTATTCGTATTTAATTTATCCGTTGCACCCTCGCTGGCCTAAGCTCAAATCAATTGTCACCTTCACTCGCTATCCCCGTCCAATTTTAGCTTCCTCCCGAGCCGACATCTCCTGAGACCCACCCCTTGTCGCGTTGCGAAACGTCAAGGCTTCCTTTTATTCCCAACACGGTTGCCCTACTTTAGCACCGTCTCACGACATCTCATCGACGCCTGTCACCTCTTCTTCCATACAGTTGCGATTTCGTCCATCAATCGATTCTCAGCTTAGCCCCGCCGTCGTCTTCATTGACTAATTGTCCCTTGAGCGCTCGCCCTCATGGGTAAAGCATGTCAGTCATCCTGCTCACTCTAGTCCCTCCCGAAACAGACTGACGAGTCTCGGTCGCATAGCTCAATATGGCGTCATCCTCGACGCTGGTTCCTCCGGAACCCGTCTCTACGTCTACAAGTGGAAGAATCACGCTGCCGCCGTAAAGGATGCGCACGCCAAGGAGCTGAAGAGTCTCCCCGAGATCAAGCTCGAGAAGAGCAAGAAGATTCACCCCGGCGTCTCCTCCTTTGCCGACAAGATTAGCCAAATTGGCCCCGACCATCTGCAGGACCTCATTGAAATCGCCCTCGACGAAGTGCCCCACGAAAAGGTTTCCGAAACCCCCATCTACCTCATGGCTACAGCCGGCATGCGACTCCTCCCCGAAATGCAGCAGAAGGCCCTCCTCGAGAACATGTGCACCTACCTCCGCGCCAACTCCAAATTCATCCTCCCCGACTGCGATGCTCATATCCAGGTCATCTCTGGCGAGACCGAAGGCCTCTACGGCTGGATTGCCGCCAACTACCTCCTTGGAGGATTCGACGTTCCCCGAAATCACGACCACAAGGACCACCACACCTACGGTTTCCTCGATATGGGTGGTGCTTCTGCCCAGATCGCCTTCGCCCCCAACTCCACCGAGTCCGAGAAACACGCCAATGACC
Source organism: Calonectria hawksworthii (assembly GCA_020975415.1). Taxonomy (NCBI): domain Eukaryota; kingdom Fungi; phylum Ascomycota; class Sordariomycetes; order Hypocreales; family Nectriaceae; genus Calonectria; species Calonectria hawksworthii. The sequence goes on from JAHXZK010000006.1 coordinate 777,995, forward strand.
TGAAGCTAGTTCGCATGCGTACCCTCGACGGCTCCCCCGCTGAATACAAGGTCTTTACATCCACCTGGCTCGGATTTGGTGCGAACAAAGCCCGCGATCGTTTTATCGAGGGCCTCAAGGAGGAGTACAAGGGCGAGAAGGAGTTTCCCGATCCTTGCTTGCCCAAGGGCCTACGGACCAGTCTCAAAGGCGAACCTATCGAAGGCAGCAGTAAGGACCCGATTCTCCTTGGAACCGGTGCCTTTGAGGAATGTTTGCACAAGACCTACCCGCTTCTCGGCAAGGACAAGCCTTGCGAAGACCAACCTTGCTTAATCAACGGCCAGCACGTTCCAGCCATCGACTTCGACATCAACCACTTCGTAGGCGTATCCGAGTACTGGCACACAACCCACGGCGTTTTCGGCGGAAAACACAAGGCTTATGACCTCGCGACTTACCAGAAAAAGGTCATGGACTTCTGCAGCCGAGACTGGGATGACATTGAAGATGACTTCGACCTGGAGAAGCGCAAGAAGTCGCCCGAGGAAAAGGCCCAGGAAGCCCGCCAGGCGTGTTTCAAAGCTTCATGGCTTATCAACATGCTCTATGACGGTATCGGTATTCCCCGAGTTGGAATTGAGGGTGGCCACAAGAGCAACTCGACCAAGGACGACTCCGACCACGACAAGGGTTTCGCGGATCCCTTCAAGCCTATGGACGAGATTGACGGTGTTGAGCTCAGCTGGACCCTTGGAAAGATGGTCCTGTATGCCGCTGGCCAGATTCCCCCCTCTGGCGAATCTCTTCCGGTGGGTTTCGGGACCAATGTAGATTCCGGTAAACCTAGCGATTTCGAGCACGCAGGGTCCGTCCCTATTCCCCCGAGCTTCGGCCACGATGACGACGACGATGATGATCTGGAGGACATGCTGAAGAAGCCATCTTCGGCATCTGGTTTCCTATTCTTTGTTGTCATTATCCTCGCCCTAGCCTACATCTTCCGCAAGCCTGAGCGTAGAAGAAGACTGCTCAGCCTGACCCGTCGGCGTCGCCGCACCAGCGGGGGTCGCAAGACTGTCCGTGGTTTCTCGCTGGCGAACAAGCTTTTCAGGCGAAACACTGGCGGTTACGAGAGGGTCATGGAAGAAGGTGACTTGTCCGACTTTGAGTTGGGTGATGTGGACACTGACGAGGAGGAGCATTCCGATAGCAGCGAGGGATCGGGTTCGCGACAAGGTCGAGCATCTGGCCTGGCCACTCCCAAGTTTGCCGGCCGGGTCGACGAGCTGCGTCCACCGCCCTCTGCCATGGACCGCGCTGGCCTCGTAGTTCGAACAGAGAGCCGGGAACGCTTGTCGCCATCACTGCAGCAGATCAATGCCGGACGTCGTAGCCGAAACGTCAGCCCGGTCCGATCCAAGAGCCCGTTTATGACACCTGTCTCGGAGGATTAATTGGAACAACGTGTATGGAATGAAATGTAAACAGGGCGGTTTTAATATTATGCTTTTGGCGTTGGGACGGACAGTGGACAAGGGAATAATGGCGTTTTATGGGAAAACGCATGTACTAGGATCAGTCTTGCGGGCGTTGTCTTCTCACACTCCCTCAATTGGAGATTTTTGTTTGCTCACATTGCATTTACTACCAAACAATTAGCTGATTCAGGCTTTGGAATCAATGGCAAAAGCTAGCTCTCTATCCAATCATTTGCAGGATTACATGAATAATTACAGCCATATGACATGGACAATCAGTTGCCTTGAGTTTGGAATTAACCCCCATTCTATCTGACCCGGAAACTTTGCCGTACATTAAGAATACAACGAATTTCCGTCTTAATATGTTCATCACAGTAAAGGAAGTGAGATTAGATTTCATTGTTTCTTCTATTCTTCTCGATTCTTCATTCACATCATGTAGTGTATTGTGAGGTTTGTGAACTTTTGGTCCAAAAAAACGAGCGGTCGCCCACTTTCCATCCTACGACCTCAGAATGCAAACAAAGAACACCGCTTTTGGTCCATCTCATCTACTCTTGCGACGGAGATTATATCTTCTCCGATTACTATCTTAAGCGATGCACCAGCTGTCGCGGTACACTTATATGCGTGGTAGTTTGTATGATGGTCTGCGTACGAGCTTGGATAGCTCCCGTCTGCCGATCTCAGATGGGGGTTTTTTTTTTCTAGCCCTAGCTAGGACGTGGGATCAATAAATGCTCGCGGGGTCTGAGAGGACTCTTCTTCGGCATTGTTTCTTTAGATTGAGAAGCCTCTTCTGGCCTGGCTCCTCTTCTTGTATCTGTATCGCTTGCAATCCCATTACAATCTGGCAAGGGCTCACAACCGTACACATGATCGAGCTGAGAGAATAGCCGCGTCTATGGGTCTGTTTCGTCGTCGAGATTAATTTCAGGGGCTCATTTATCCTTATTCTGCTTCGCAAAAACCCCAGTTCCTTGGTCTGGAGAGAATCGCGTTGCCCGAAACTGAAGTTTTGCAAATTCCGATCACACTGCGAATATGCCAATCCTCCTCTCATTAAACTTTTATTGTTTTATCATGCCACAATCACTGGCCCCATGTACATGATTCTTATGTTATATAAGTCTTATATAAGTAAGTCTTGTTGTTTTGGTCCAATACCAACATGGAACTAATAACTTTAGGTCTCACTGTCTAAGCACAAAACTCCCCAGCTTTCATGTTTATTTGTTTCTAGGTAGTGATACTTTTTGTGGCGAGCTTTTTGTGTTTAGTTAGATCCCCGTTCTCAACTTCGGATCCAAGTGGTACCAATCTAAATATCCTTTTGCTCATCCAGCATAGAGAGTCTGGTTGAAGCAAATCATGTTTCACCCTTTATCAAAGCAAGTCCTTCGATTCTACTCATTCACGCTTTTTAGAACTTCTTTGTTAGTTAAGAGCCTCTCAAATTCTTCTCGACGGCCCAACTTATTGTGTATTTTTACCGGAATACAAATGCCTACCTTTTTTACTCAACAAGTTGAGTACTGAAAAGTTCACCACATTTTTTTCAATTCGACTTTTCACTTAATGAGTTGATTCGATTAAAACTCATGATCACACGGTAACTACCACAGCTCCATTTGTGGTTGTTACAGCTGGCCAGTCACTGCAACAGCCTTCCGGTTGGCTATTGTGGGAAAATATCCAGTAGAGTAAAGCGTAGCCATTGCGATTATCCCCGTAGCATCTACCTGTATATAAGGCATATCGGTAGAGTTGTTCCAGGCTTGCCATATTTTATACTTTGGATGAAACTTATGATCATGCCTATGAATTTGTAAAGTAATTGTATTTCTTTTTATATTTTGTGAATAAATTAGAGATGATTTATTATGGCGAATCATGTATGTGTAGATGTTTATCTCGTGAGCTTATTTTTATTTTGCTGGGCGCCTTAAGCATACCCAGGTGCTTCCAATTATGGAGGGTTTGATATCTAAGCTTGGAATCTTGGATCTCCAGAAGTTGCGCTGTTTTAATACTAGAGAGGACTTGATGGGGTCCTGTATTCTCTAGAAGCCGATCATGTGTACTCGATGTTGCGGTTAATCGCGTTATGATCACCACAACAATGTAGTGTTTAACAATGCCCTTTTCATACGTTGTGAGGAGATTCCGAAATTTCGGTCTACAAATATTACATAGCGACACAGGCTCAGCAGCACTCTTATCTCGAATCACATCATATAAAACAATCACTTCTAGACTGAAACACGGGGTTTTTAGATCGTCGCATGATATGGTATTGGAACACTGTGGTGTTGCTACATTCGCATCCCATTGAAAATAAACGCCTAAAAATGTCGCTATCATTACATCCCATGCCGTGACCGTAGCCAGAACAATGCCTCCCAGTGTGATCCAATTGTACCCACATCTCATATGACTCCAAATTAAAAAAGCAACCCAGCAAAATATGACGGGCCTCATAGCGATACTCAACCGCATTCTGGCGGCAAGGTCAATCAGACTGCCTCTCGAGGAAGCTGGGATCTGATCGCACACGGGACTCAAACTTGCGCCACCAGTCCTCAAAGGCCTTGAGGGGTACAACCTCGACGCCGCCAGGCCCCGCAGTGCCAGAAAAGCTGGAGAGGAAGTTGAAGGCGTTCTGGATGATGCGCTGGGCGAGGACGGCAGTGCTGGGCTGAGCGGATGAGGCGCCCGCTCCTGCGCCTGCGCCTGCGCCCTTGTTGGCAGCCAATTGCTGGAGCTTGAGGGCGATGGCCTCCTCGGGCTCAACAGAGACGCCAATGACAAGTCCGGCGTCACCGCTCGACACCTTGAACATGGCGCTCTCTTTGCCCGGGCCGATTGCGCCAAGGAACTTGAAGTTGGTGACATCGGCAGCCGTGGCCAGGTAGATGGCGGCGGCGGTGCCCGGGGGCAGCGCGACGCCGGGGAGCATGAAGACGACAATGTGCGAAAAGGATTTCCCAGTGGGCAGGCTGTAGAGCAGCGATGTCGGTTCGGGCGCCGAGGTGGGCTCCGTGATGAGGGGCTGCCCGGCGGGGACGATGCCGAACAGAGGAGAGGACATGATGGGCGGTGATGTAAGTTGAGGCTCTGGTTATGCGAGGCCCTTTTGATTACTGACTCGGTCTGCCTTGTTCTCTGCAGTTGGTGTGAGACGATTGGGTGAGAGAAACCAGCCAGAAGGTCGGATTGTCGGATGTTGCGCTCTAGGGTAGCGCAAGGAAAATGGCAAAGAGGAAGCGATTGAGAAAATACGATCCGTCTATTGGTCGTCGCTTCGGAATCAAAACAGGCGATGATTCAATTGTATGGGCGGTTTGGAATCTCTAGAGGCGGTAGATGCGCTAGCCCAGGGCGAACTGCTGGTGGTTTTTTTTTTATGGTTGGCCGGGTTTATTAACCGCAGGCGTGGGTCAGGCGGCTCCGTGGTGGAATGGTCGCGATGTTTCTACCAAATACTAGTGTCGTTTTCCCGCATGCACGCCTCTCAATTAGGTCCAGATTCGTCCTCACCGAGCAACTACATCAATGGCTCCCTCACCCTGCAGGACCGTCATCGGCTCAAACCTCACAATTCTGCCTCGCACTCGGGTTTGAACCCGAGCCCGTGTACGCGACCCCAGAACACAGGCTCTATAAAGAGCCTGAAGCAAACCACCGGCATCCATGGCTTTCCTTGTCATCTTTCGCATTGCCCCGCCCCCGCCTTGACAGAAGCCTGCCGCTACCTGCAGGTCTCATTTTTTTTTTACTCACTTATACACTACCAACCACCAGCGGACGACGGAGGCGCTCGACACCCGGTATTCACCATGGCGTTGAAAACCAGCATTGACCTCATCGACGATGTCGACATGTACGTCTTGACCGCGCATAACATCCTCGCGTTATGCGAAGGAAAAAAGTAATCTTACATCTCGCTAGGCTTCCCTATGCCGACACAAACCCGGAGGCGCATAAGAAGATACAGGGGGAGATATTCTCCATCATGTGGGAAGATGAGAAGGGTCCATATCCTATTGGCTACGCCATCGACTTTGTGATCCAAGAGTTACTCAAGGTGCCCGTGGACATCAGAGGTGACATAGACTACAATGAAAAAGAGCGTACCGTCACCCTCTTCAAGGAACCTACTGAGGAGGAGCGCACGGCGCGAGCAGCTAAACTCGCTGGTTACTGGCGCGAGAATGATACCTTTCCTTTGCTCCGCGGCTGGCGCAATGAGCTGTGGCCCGTGTACAGTCGCAAGGGTGAATTGCTCTTCAGCATGGAGCGTGAAGCTGTCGGCCTTATTGGCGCTATGCGATATGGTGTCCACATGATTGCCTACGTCAAGGATGATTCTGCGCCTCACGGCGTCCGGCTTTGGATTCCTACGCGGGCTGCCAACAAGTCCACATTTCCCAGCATGCTTGACAACACCGTCGCCGGTGGCCTGATGACTGGTGAGGACCCATTCGAGTGCGTCATCCGAGAAGCCGACGAAGAGGCGAGCTTGCCCGACGCCTTGGTTCGAAGCCGCGCCAAGTTTGTTGGAAACGTCACATACGTGTACATCACAAGCGCAGACAAAACGGGTAAGGGTGGCTTATTTTACCCCGAATGCCAATGGGTCTATGATCTTGAACTACCTGCCGATGTCGTACCTCAGCCCAAGGACGGCGAGGTGGAGAAGTTTGAGCTCTGCGACGTTGACCAGATTAAGCGCGATCTTGCCAAAGGTCTCTACAAGCCGAACTGCGCCCTTGTCACGCTCGACTTTTTTATCCGCCATGGAATCCTGACCAAGGATAACGAACCGGAATTGGAGCAAATCACGAAGAGGATACGTCGTGATCTGCCGTTTCCTGGCCCGCATAAGAGGGACTGGCACTTGGTTCAATGAACACAACTCAACATTCTCCACGGCTGGCAGGTGAAGGGGGGAGAAATTGTTGACGGTAGTTTCTTTTTTTTCTTGGAAAATCAATTGCTTTTTTGCTGAAACCGAGCCGTGGCTCGTTTGATGGGTATCATTGATACACCTATACCTGGAAGAACCTCACTCCTCCGCCCTGGGCGGTGCAGGGCTGGGACCTGGAAAATGGACGGTAACGCTATTGTGTTTATTTTTTGACCAGAAGGTAGACATTGTCGACGCGAAGGGGCGTGAGCTTCTTTACAGGGCCTTGGAGGGACATTAGGAGACCGCCGAACGAGACATAGGCGTTACTACATTTAGCCCACGCTGTTAGATATATTCAAAACGCCAAGAGAAATCATTGCCAACGTACATTGTGTTCCCGTCAAAGGTCTCCTCAAACTTGTAAATCTTGCCGTAGCACACGTAGTCGTAGAGGTCCGCAATGGTGGCGGGCGCATCGCCAGACTTGCCGACGTCGCGCCAGCCCTTGTCATCGTCCTTGGAGCCGTCCAGCGAGAGCGTTGTGGACATGACGACGTGGAGAGTATCGGATACGGCACATGGAAACAGCTCAACATTGATGTCGAGCGTCATCACCGTCTGCGAGTCGCTCGATGTGCACGAGATTCGAGCTACTCGGTCGTACTTGGACTGGTCAAACTCAGTCACAGTAAAAGATTCCTCAAAGAGGGTCGCATCGCCACCGCCGGACATGTTGGGCAACTGAAATTAACTGGCGTTTCCTTGGTTAAGAAGCTGGACCTCTGTCAGAATCGGGATTGTCGCAACAGGAGCGTGTCGGAGGTGGCAGAGAAGAAAGGCGGTCTTAGGCGGCGAGAGAAAATGTTGCGAGCGCTATGGAGCGTTGCTTAAAATGGATAGCGGGGTTAGGTGCATAAAAAATTGTACATGGCGGAAGCTGCTGTGACGCACTGTTTTAGCGGGGCACACACATCAAAGATAGAGCCTGAACAGATAATTCTACGAGAAAACCCTCCTGAAAGGTGATAACTGATCCAGTAATAGCTGCCGTTCTTTGTCCTTATTTCCTTACACCTTTGATACATACTGGCGCAAACTAGTGGGCTCAAGGCTGGTTCGTCATGTCCTTTCGCAAACGCAATGTTGTAATTGGCTCTTCAGGCTCAGCGACGCCGGTCTCGCGGCAAGAGAAGGCTCTGGCGCCAGGCACGAGGCCATCTCCGCTCGATGGCAGATTAACCACCTCAACTGGTACCCAATCTCTGGACCAGCTACTCGCTGGCCATGCCGGGTTGCCAATGGGAACTTCACTGCTCATTGAAGAGGCGGGGACAACTGATTTCGGAGGAGTCCTGCTGAAATACTACGCTGCCGAGGGACTCGTTCAAGGACACCAAGTTCACCTATTGGGCTTCAGCGATGCCTGGCGTCGGGATTTGCCTGGCATCGGAAACCCGGGAGGCTCAAAGAGTAGCAAGGCCTCGACGTCTTCGGACGAAAAGATGAAAATTGCGTGGCGATACGAAACCCTGGGTCCACGAAACGCACCAGTTCGAGGTATCTATCTTATGGCCCTTTCCAGATATTGACTGCCAGTCGCAAATAAACTAACGATCAAGCAGATACACAGGTCGCGTTGGGACCCGGACAAGGCGTCGATCCATTTTGCCATACCTTTGACCTTTCTAAGCGACTCGAAAACAGCGCTATCAAGGGACAATTTTACGCCTCGCCGGTGGATGGTCCCATGGCATCGCCTACACAAGCGCCATTCAAGAAGTTCATTGCCGAAGTTACGTCCAAGATAAAAAGCTCGGCACCATCAACTGTTCACAGAATCATTGTGCCGAGCCTTCTTTCACCAACCTTATACACCTCGGTTGCCAGCCAGCCACGCGAGATTCTTCAATTCCTGCACGCTTTGAGAGCCCTTCTGCGCCAATTCACAACCCAAGCTACCGCTTTGTTGGCTCTGCCCATTACGCTCTTCCCCAGAGCCTCGGGACTGACGAGATGGATGGAGCTGCTCTCTGACGGAGTGCTTGAGCTGATTTCTTTACAACATCAAGCCCCCGTTACGCGAGAACCGGGCAGTGAAGACAAGGGCCAAGGCTTGGTTCGGGTACACAGCCTCCCGGTTTTCCACGAGAAGGGAGGTGGGCTCGAGGGAACATGGACCCGGGAGGATCTTTCGTTCAAACTCAGTCGCTCAAGCGGCCTCGTTATCACACCTTTCAGTTTGCCACCTATTGGGGACGAGGAAGGGAAACCCGCGGACCAATCTAATAAAACCAATGAAGCTAAGAAGGAAAGCCTTGAGTTTTAGCTGAGATGTTCAGAACAGCAACGCCGCCTTGCAAGTCCACTTTTTTTTTTGTTATTATTTTGCTCCGGCTACAAGTTTGCGACAAATCTGTGGAGCTCTTATCTTATCTGCCCTGACAGTCCAATGCTGTAGCTGCCTTAGACAGCGAGCTCCACAAGGCCAAAATTTTCACAACTACATCTACCAGCCTCAATTTCATTTCTTTCTTCCAACTTTTTCTTCTTTGATTAACAAGCACGATTCAAAGGGTAAGTCCAAGAATTTTCTATCTACCTGCATTTGCATCCCAAAGACAAAATGATTATGCAATTATTATCTGTCAATCCACTGATATCTGTGACGACACACAATAAATTACGAAGACGACTTATGATCTTGTCATGCTATTTTTGCTTATTCACGTTATACTCGCGTTGCATGAATATCTTGCTAACATGCATCGCTCAGAATAGGAACCCATGGCCGCATCGCTCGCCCCAACACCCGTGCGGATTTCAAAGATCGCTGGGCGATATCTCGTCTTTGACGCAGATTCTGCCGGCTTCCTTCGCCGCAACGAAAATGTGAATGGGACACTGGCTGGCACTGCTCCCCAGCAGCCGAATCAAAACATCTTCCTCGGCCTGCCCGTGGAGCTTCGCCCAGAAGAGGCCGAGGCGCTCTTGAGGCGAAACGTGGCCTATCTCGTAGACGACGTAGCCGCTCACCACTCTGTGCTGAGGAATCCCGACCCCGACGCGAAGAAGGCCTACCTGGACTCGCTGAAGACGCGGAAGCAAAATGCCCAAAAGGTACTTGCGGAGAAGAATATCAAGAAGATAGCTGAGGCCGCAGAGCGGCGTGGTGCTGCTTCCTCGCGGTCAAAGAAGCCGACCCCTGATGCCGATGACGATGCCTTATTCTCCAGTGACCCGTCAAGGTCCTCCGCCCGTCATTTGGACAGTGCGACCAAGTCTCTCGGCGTCACCCTGACCTCGAGCCAAGATTTGATCTCGCCAGAAGTGGCTCAGATGTTCAAAGCAGATGAGCCAGCAGGCGGCCCTTTGTGCCGGTTCCTATTAAGTTCTGGTTATTACATGACCCCGGGCCTACGGTTTGGGGCCAAGTACAGCGTCTACCCTGGAGACCCGTTGCGATTCCATGCCCACTTCATGGCAAGCCAGTATGATTGGGACGAAGAGGTCCCTATTATTGACATAGTAACTGGGGGTAGGTTAGCAACAGCAGTGAAGAAGGCTTTCTTAATGGGGACTGAAAACCCATCGTTGGACACATCAGTGGATGAGCAGGTGCGGACATTCAGTATTGAATGGGCTGCTATGTAATCCCAATTAAAATACTATTTGCACAGCATGTTTGTGCAAGTTTCATTGTGGTGCACCAGTCTTGGATGCTCTCCTAGACCATGAGATAGTGTTGGTGAAAAACGCGCAAACAATAAACAGAATATATACCCCCATTGCATTCGTTCTAATGTCATTCCATTCCCGGCATGTCTCATTTGTTTCAACCATGCGATCAAATGCATATTATTCCATGACTCCTTGGTGCTAAGGCACGAATATGCGACTGAAGCTAATGACCTCCCGACGACAGCAAACGCACTTGTCAAAGTTATTCATAGCCAGAGACACACGACAATCGTCGCACAAACTCAGGCATCGACAAGGCCATACAATGATGGTTCGTGGTGAGCTTTGACACACTACGCACTGGGGTCCGTCGCTGCCAAAACCGGTGCCACCATCCTCCCAAGATGCCGAATTTTCATCTTCTGCAGTAGCTGCCTGGCGTCGAGAAATGAGTAGCTGCTCCAATAGCCGTTCCTCTTCGTCTGGGCTCAGCTTGACGTTACGGTTGGGCGATGCCGCTGCGGGGCGGTCCTGGTGAAGTATACCCGACCCAGGCATTGTCAGGATCCTCGTACGCTGTAGCTGGTCCATTCGCTGGTATTTAGATCGTGTCATGATACCGTCATCTTGTAAATGAGCAGAGAGCTTCCTGGCCTCTTCCCGTTCATCAGGGTTGGTAGGGTGAAGTAGGCGGGCGAGATCTGATATTTGCATGGGACTGTCGACAAATGGAGTATTGTGACGGGATGTTTGAGGAGAACGTTGTGTCGGCGTCCTCTGGCCGTCATCGTCTTCTGACTCCCAGTCATTTTCGTCATCAGTGTCTCCTCCCGTAGTTGACATCGAAACCACGCTTGTTGTATCAAAATCGTCATCATCTGGGTGCGGTTCAAAGTCACCGCTGGAGTCTGTCGATCCCCACCATCCACCCTGGGCCCAGTAGCTGTACAAGTCATTATCAAGATCTACCTCATCCTGATTCTGGGCGGTTCGCCTGAACTCGGACTCAACATCGATTCCATCAGTCCTTGGGATTCGCCCGTTGGCATTGAAGACAAAGTTGGAACCGCCCCGATTGCGTGCCTCTCGATGAGAACTAGGCTTCTGGTTCTTCAGGCTCTTGGGGTGTCGTGCGAGCCATAACAGCCATGCCGGTTGGTACCGAATTCGGAGAGCACCAAGAAACCAGAGCAAAGATTTCGCACCTAGTCTAGCAACAAGCTTGTTGATGCTTAGCAAAAACTCCAACGCCATTAGCCATCGCGAGCTCCTTTCTGCAGCCCCAATGCCCACACGGAGACTGCGTTCACCACGACCCTTGGGGATCTTTTGCGCCGCTCGCTCTCTAGCGAAGCCATTAGATGCAATGGCTGGGCCCCCTTTCACCGGGATAAGGCCGATCGCGCCAACTTGATCATATCGGGAGTCTGGCATGCCGCTCCCCAGAAACTTTCTTTGCAGTTCCTCAACTTCCCTAAATCTCTCCTCTTCAAGCCAAGTGCGTCGCCTGAGGCTGAGCCCTCGATCTTCATTTAGATAAACCGCTTCGCTCGCCATAGTGATAGCCCCAAACCCAGTTCGAAGTAATGCGGTATAAAAGTCCATTTCTCGAGTGATGCGGATCTCTGACAGTGATACGTTGGCTTGCATGTTCTCATGGGCATGGGCAATTCGTTGCCGGAACGACATGGATGCGGTATCTTGGCCTGTTGGTGGTGCGAGAGCAGATAGCAGCAGAGCCAGACTGTATATGGAAACGCACATGGCGATGCCCATGAGTACGAGCACATGTGGCACGAAACCAACAATACAGACAGTCGGGAACCTCAGGAGGCCTTGTGAGGTTGGGTTGTCAAGATCGAACGAGATAGCGCTCCAAACGATGCTCCCCATGAAACATAGGCCCCAGAATCCAGTGCTGACAAGCCGATACTTGGCCTGAAGATCAAAAATACCGAGAACATGACTTGTGATATGTGTCATAGCCGAGAGAAATGCGACCAGTAGAACCTCCGGGGGGGTATTGACTCGTTTCATGACCATCGACCGACTCAGAGCAATGGCACTTCCAAGAGTAGATGAACCTCCATCGGCAGGTCTGGTTTTTGAGAACAAACCCCATCCGAGTTGGTTGCTAATGGCCGCCTCAGCCTCTGCAAAAGCAAGAGATTGTTCAAAGAGGGTCATGCCAGTTTCGGGGGCAACAGGTCGACCCTGAACTGCACATGATACAGTTTCAAAAAATTGGCTCAGGCAGAATGTCCCAAAAAGCGGCCAGAGCAGAGAGAGTGAGCCCGAAAGGTCGCGAGCCGATCCAGTCTCATCCCATGGAATCATACGAATTGAAAGACAGGACTGCTCATCACTCGGTGATAGAAGCAAAGTCGAGCTTAGAGTATTAAGGAAGACACTAGTTTGCGAAAACATTAGGTCCGATGTCTTGCTTGAATTACCCCAGCGAAGCTCGGAAAAATCCGGCGATGTTTGACATTGTATTGATTGAAGGAGCCGACGTGCTTGCAGGACAAGGAGCATGATAGGTAGGAATCGTAACAGCAATCGAGTTGGCCATCGGAGGCGCAACCGGCGCCGAGTAGCAGCAAATATGTGAGTCCGGTTGAGAATAACCGCCATAGCAATGCAGCACAGCGCCCATTTGCTTGTGGCATATCCAAAGACGCTACCCAAGCCCCGGGCGCCATCTACAGATAGACGCGATGTTGTTGTAACCGGATCGGTGGCCGCGGCCATGCTGTCGAGAGTTCCGCCATCGATGTCACCACTAGCGAGGAGGGGCTCCATCGCGTCTTGTAAACGAGATGTGGGATCGAGGTGAAGGGCGGCAGCGTCGGCAGTATCGGAGATATAACGGTGGGTTTGGGAGTCGAAAGTATCGGTAAGGGCAATATATGAGCCCAGCTTCTTCACGATTCGGGGGCCGGCCCAGACGAGGTCCTCGAGAATCGGCGCATAGCGGGTCACATTGACGGTCCAGGAAGAGAGATTATACCACGAGCTAGGAATGGCAGGTGTGCTGGCGTTGAAGTCTGTGTTGGTGAAACTCGACAACGGGGGTGTTGAATCATCGAGCCCGATGGCCATGGCCTGTTGGATGTAACTCGCCCCGGCTTCAGCAAGAAGATGGGGGAGAAAAAAGATCGTTCACAAGGAAACTGGGATGTCTCGGTGGGCTGGATGCTGTAAAGCGTGGACGTCGGATAAATGGGGATAATATGAAGAGGCTGATGGTACAAAGCGCAGTCAGATCATAAAACGCGTGAAGTCGATCGAGAAGAAGGCATCGCGGAACAGCGACTTCCCTGCGATGCCGGATGAGGACGAGGGAACTCGCGATAGGACGGGGAGGTCGGCGTGTTGTTGATGGATCTGGGTGGAGAATGATAGCGTGCTATTATGCGAGGCGGCCTGGGGTATTGACTTAAGCCCAGTTGAGAGCTGGGTACCATCTGCCAATTTGCAGGCAGAAGGTACCACGCTAGGAGCTCGACCCCTGTACGGTAGTGGGTCCGTACTCGCGGAGGTACATGGCATCCGAGTGAAGGAGGTACCTGTCTCCAGCAGCGATGTACCTCTATGCACAACTGGATATTATGCTGACCCCTGCACTAGTGTATGTTCACTAACAATTGTGCATGTGCTGCACTGGCAATGCTGGTGCGACAAGGGGCTGAAGAGCTTGGATCTCAAAGACGAGGTGCGATCACAGTTTTTTTTTTTTTGTCAGAGTGATTTCAATGCCAAAAATCTGGACTTGATTTTCAATTGCCCTTTTCTAACACTAATTTCCTTGCCCTGATTTATTTAGCGCTGTGCGATTTAGAAACCAGTCCATGTCGCGTAGCACTGTTTGGTTTAGTCTTTGGACCAGTTGGATCTCAACTTCCTCTTAGCTAGTCTGTGAAGCATCAGGATTAAGGTGCAGCCGATGCCATATTGCGTAGTAAGTCCTGCCTCACTGGAACATCTCCCAATTATGTGGAGTGCAAGTGGGCCATAACTCCGTTCCTAGGGTAAAATTAAGATAGCATTCCTTTTCTTCTGCTTGTCTGTAATAGCCCGACCATCAATTCCCTATTGTCAACCCGCCAATGCAGCCTCCTGCAGAGCTGAAGATACTGTTTGGCTGCTTCCCTTGCTTGCGTGTACTGCACGAGCGACAAGTGTTCGATGGAGGCTGGCATCTGATGATGGCATGCTACCCTTGAGCCACAAATTGGTGATTTCGTCTCTTGAGGGCAGATATGCGACACAGCAAGCTGCAAGAATATCGCTATGTTCAGATGGGACAGGATCCAATACCATAACCGGTTCCTGTCCATCTGTGCTCGTGACGAGAGCGGCAACTCCTCCAACAACAGTGTCCACACAATCAATGCCAGCGTCAGCCAGAGCTGCTGCAGCCACCGTGACGCATCCGCTCAGGACATTCATCATGTCCCATTCCTCAACTCCCTGCTCCAGAGCCGTCTGCCGAGCTTGGTCTCCTTCAATGATCGTCACTACCACGTCAACGCCGCTTTTAGGCCATCGGTCTGCGATGAGAGCACCCCGAAGAGCCGTCTCAAGATGCGTGCTGAGGTCACGTTCTGTAGAATCTCTCAGATAGCCTCTCCTTTGCCGTGTGGCAAACGGGGCAAACTTTACGTGTGTTGAGAGCACCATGTGCGGTGAGAAGGGCGCTGAACGTGGCAGAGATCTTGGCCCATGGACAGTGCAGGTCAGCTTCATTCCTTTACTAGCAGACCCGTTCTGAGGCTCAACCTCAAGATAGGCTGACCCAGATGCCGAAGGAGTGACCCCAGTCTTGAGGTCTGGTGAACTTGTTAGCTTTGTGCATCTGCACTCTGGGCGTGGGATAAAGTCTTACATTGGGCCCGGATTCCATTTACTGGGCGGGTGCGGTTGGGAGGAGACAGGTCATCAGATTCAAATACTGGAGGAACGGTCACGCCACTAGGGCCATTGACTCGTCGACGGTCTGCCATACTGTGTGTTATTGCTTCTTTGCTAATATTTCCTCAATCTTTGGCGAACGGTTTTCACCTTGGAGAGTGGATGCCCACACGGGAGTGGATCCCCAGCACATGCAATAAGAAGAAAATACCACTGTACCCTGGCTGTATTAGTCATCACCAGCCCCATTTCTCAAATCATTCAAATTTTCAGTCGCCGACAGAATCTTTTCTTTCTTTCTCTTCCTTAAGCAACCAACTCGGTTCCTACACAGAATGGCAGCGACACAACTGAGCTCCAAGTGGACTCGTTGGAAAATGCCTTCAAGTGGCATAATTGGCAATGGCTGAAGTTGCTGCGGCATTTGTATGGCAATTTCCTTTGGTAAGTCGCACGGTTAGGTTCGATCAACCACCTTCACATGATGATTCTTCACACCACTGTTCCCGCGACACCTGAGCGTCTGAACAAACATGCACTACCATCTGACCTTTTTACTCCATCGGATTCTTGTTGCTCGTTGATCTTAGCGTCGCATCATACTGATACTGAAATAGTGCCTCTGCATTCTGGCCTAATGTGGTCCATGTTATCTGCGAAAAAAAAATTGTCAATTGGTAAGTTGGGCTTCGTTATATTTATGCTCCCTGTTTGTCGATGATGAGAAAATTTTTCATCCAGTTCTGCTACTGAACCAATGTGATGACTCCTAAATTACCATACCAAGATCTCTGATATTTCATGACAAACTTTCGTTATTGTTTTTTCTCTTCGCAGTTTTGAATCCTGCTAACTCGAGAAGATCCAGTGTGTTTTCCCCATCGACGCCATTCGTTTCTCACAGAAACATGAAAGCCGGATGAATAGATAAATGTAAGTTGTGTCTCCACGCCATAGGGGAGCTGTTTCTTTCCATGATGACACAAGTTCTATCCATTCAACGACTTCATCTTGGCCGAGTCACCCTCCCGCACCAGAGTTTCTTGCAAGAGAGATGATGACCGGTTGTGGAGTTGCTTAATTGAGCGTCATGTTGACTTTCGTGCTCTGGTTGTCTGCCGTCCGTTTTGGGCTGTAGGTAGGCGGGGCCGGTTGAGATGACTGAGTAAACTGGCTTGTCTGACTCGTTGCACTCCCCCAATATGGCTCATGTTGAATCCTGAAGCGGAATCGAGGGCTAACATGATGTAAGGGATTTGAGTAAGTGTGACTGCAAACATCGAACCGAACACTGTAGCCAGCATCAGCAAATTTTGGCAAATCCTGCCATCGTAGAGACCCCAACAGCTCCACTCGTAAAATAGTGTCCCAAATATAGTCGTAATAAATTCAATTCCTTATCAAACCAACTGGTGCCCTTCATTGGCGTTCTGTGACAGGGTATAGAGTTTTTCTTGTCTCTCGCAATGATCATCGGCATGGTTGTGACTGGCGATGGCCTGTTAATTGAGATTGGGATTGTGTACCAGCTGTACATGTAAACTTCACGTCTCGTCAGGGGCTAACGAGATTTGTTGCGGCTGAATGGCACACTGAAAGGTTACAATAGAATTTGGAGGGGTCATGACATCGTATTGCTTTTAGTTTAGATGGCACAGATGGCGATGTCTGACGCTCGCTTGGCTGAGCGTAACACGTGCCTGAAAGTAAGGAGTGGTGCACAGCCGGGAGTTAGGTGGTCACCAGCGTCCATTTTGGGATAAGCCAGCGGAGTGATACCCAATTAAAGCCGCTGTGGCCAAACTGTAGCAGGTGCCATTTACTAGTCAAGTCCGTGCCAGGCGCCGATCGTCTCGGCCTGGAACATCGGCGGTACCTGGCCTCTAGGGATTACTTCGTCAATTCCCTGAGGCTACTCGCTTCGAGTCGGGGCCTCGAACTTAGAGCTTTCTTTTCTCCCACAACTCTTCTTCGCTGGCGCAGCAAGCCCTCGGGCAAAACCACACTCATTCACGATCACTTGCGACGACGAAAACGACGAAAGCGCGAAGCCGTCGGGACACGGTTGACCGTCACCACCCCTATCGATTCACGTCCGTTATCCACCCACCACGTACCTCTTGTGTCGTGGCCTCTCGAAGATCAGCTCCCCGCCAGGTCTTGGGCTCCTGACTATTCGGCGTGCAATTCGCAGCCACATCGTTTTCTCCAGACCGACTTCGATTGTGATTCATCGACGCGCTGGGGGCGTCCCCGCGCAATCATCGACCAATGCCTTCTTATGCCTTGCCTACCGATTCCAAGATGACGCCCCGGCATCATGCAGGCGCCTTCTCGAATGGCTACCCTCGGAACAACACCTTTGACATCTCTCCTCACAAGTGCGCATCATTTTTCGCCATTGATCAATCCGGGTTACTGTACTAATCGTTTAAATTACGTAGATTCCACCCCCGCGCTCTGACACCCGCCCAGCGACGACGAAAGAAGCTCCTTGTTCGTCTCGGTCTTATCATCCTCCTCCTGCTCATCTTCAGCATATGGCTGTGGCCATCCAGTCCCGTGGCATCGCTCGTTTCGTTTGGGCTCCTTTCGACAGGTGGTGGTCTTGAATTAGAAACAGTACGATACTATGACTTGACGAATGTCCAAGGCACGGCCCGCGGATGGGAGCGTGAGGAACGCATTCTACTGTGCGTTCCTCTTCGCGACGCTGAACCTCACTTGGCGATGTTCTTCTCTCACCTTCACAACTTTACGTATCCTCATCATCTCATCGATCTTGCCTTCCTTGTTTCCGACTCAAAAGATCGAACTCTGGAAGTCTTGTCGGAAAATTTGGAGGCTCTTCAGGCCAACCCCGACCCAAAACAGCCGTATGGAGAAATTTCCATCATTGAAAAAGATTTTGGGCAAAAGGTCAACCAAGATGTTGAAAGCCGCCACGGGTTTGCTGCCCAGGCTAGTAGACGAAAACTTATGGCTCAGGCCCGGAATTGGCTACTAAGCGCTGCTCTGCGTCCCTACCACTCATGGGTATATTGGAGAGATGTAGATGTGGAAACGGCGCCATTTACTATTTTGGAGGATTTGATGAGACACAATAAGGATGTCATTGTTCCAAGTAAGTAAATAACTGTTTCTAAACTTATGTGAATCTCCCTGACCTCGACATAGATGTCTGGCGTCCTCTCCCTGATTGGCTCGGCGGGGAACAGCCGTATGACCTGAATTCATGGCAGGAATCAGAGACAGCCCTCGCTTTGGCTGATACACTTGATGAAGATGCTGTGATTGTCGAGGGTTATGCCGAGTATGCAACCTGGCGCCCCCACCTTGCGTATCTTCGCGACCCCTACGGTGACCCAGATATGGAGATGGAGATTGATGGGGTTGGAGGTGTGAGTATCTTGGCAAAGGCAAAGGTTTTCCGATCGGGTTGCCATTTCCCTGCTTTCAGCTTTGAGAAACACGCGGAAACTGAAGGCTTTGGCAAGGTAAGCTGCGTTGAATTGCATAGTTTCATTCGGTCTTGCAAGTGCTAACATCTGAATCATAGATGGCTAAAAGAATGCGCTATTCCGTTGTTGGGTTACCTCATTATACCATTTGGCATTTGTATGAGCCCAGTGTGGATGACATCAAACATATGGAGGTATGTGCTTATTTATTTATCTCGCAACATCCCATAGTTATCACATTACTATGTAAATGGTTTATATGCTGACTAGTTTGTCCAGGAAATGGAACGGGAAAGACTTGCTCGTGAAAAGGAAGAGGAGGAGAAGAAGAAAAAGGAAGCAAAGCTGAAGGAAGAATTTAGCGATACCAGAAGTGAGTGGGAGAAGGACAAGGAAGAAATGAAAGATTTGGAGTCCCAGCGTGCTGCTGGCCAAAACGGGGCCAAAGACGCAGCCAAGGCCCCAGCTCAGGGTGAAAAGGTATCCGATGGAACCTCCAAAAACAAGGAAGAAATCGCCAAATCTCCCAAGGATGCAGATTCGGTTACACCCCCTAAGAAAAATGAAGACCTGGACTCCAAAAATGAGGGAGCCAAGGCGGACACGGCGAAGAATGCTGCCAATGCAGCAGACAAAGGAAATAAGGACAAGGTCGTGGCTTGAAGCAATTTTGAGTCTGGATGAGGAGTAGACCTCCTTGACCCATCATTGTCTCCTTTTCTTAAGCGTCTCCTTGTACAATATAGAGCATTTAGTAGTTCCTTTTTCTTTTTCCATGGTTACCACTTCTCCTCTTGCCTTTTCCTCTCAGGAGGAGGAGAAGAAAAGATTGGAGGATCGGGTAGGCTTCGCTCTGCATTGATTTGCGGGAAAGGCATGGTGCTTTCGTCGTTAGGGGCAGTAGAAGGCGTCTGGTATTCGGGAAATTAGGTATATAGAACGAACATAAAGAAACACCAAACGGTCACAATTGTTTTCTTCCGGCTTCCTGGGCATCTCCTTTTTTTTCCCGGTTTGTTTTCTGTGTTTTCTACAGTTGGATAGTATTGATGCTGACGTTTGAGTGTCATGTGGTGGACGTGAAATAAAAGTTTGGTGTCGGTCGGAAAACATAAGAGGGCTTTTAAGAGTTATAGAGATATCTTTCGGCAGGATATTTACTAGGACCCAGCAGGCAGCACTTGCATGGATACATCACTCTCTTGACGCTACGCTGGCCTTCTGTCGTAATTCCGTGGAGCCCCACGGTGTGGAATCCAGGGGTGAACCAACCCAACTAGAACAGTGGTCATGAGTGGCCAATCAGCAAGTAGCTTGGACGACACCTTAGAGATCCAAGCTTCACGCGATAGCTACCTCAACCTACCTTCTTTGGCAGCACCGTAAAAATACAGCTGACATTTTGACATCAGCCGAGAGGACACGGTATTCATGACATTTGGGCGCATTTGTCCCTTATAGTCTATCGGTAATCACTAGGCTGGTCCATTACTGTTCCCGAACCGATTCATACTTCCTTCGCGCGCAACAAGAACCTTTCCCCCTCGAAACACCGACCTCGGACGGATTCCTTTGGGCTCCTGACCCTTCCACCTGCACCCGATCGAGCGCTATACATTGCATACCATGAATAGTGATGCGGAGCTAGCCGCAACCATGGAGAGCCCGTCTAGGCCTTCCGGGGTCGCATCCTTCGAGAACCGCAGCATCCCACCTCGGATGCAGTATAGAAGTCGCCCCGTCTCTGTCGCCGTCGATCCTGTCTCTCTAGTGATTTCCGAGTGTATCTCAATCACGTCTGCTATCCAAAAACATGCGCGTTCACCACACTCTTCCGTCTCTGCCATTCTTGGCGGCAGTCCAAACCCGATCCATCTTGGTCCACCCAGTCCAGCCCTCGGTGGGAGAAGCAAGAGTCCCTCCGGGAGCATCAGCGGTGACAGTACACAAGAAACTGGCCTTGCAAACCGATGGGGTCTTCGTGGCCAGAAAGGAAAGAGTATGCAGGATAATCCAATGATAGCAGGGTTTGGGAAACTCAGGCATGAGCTTGCCGGTATCAGAGGTTTGTTTGGCCCAGTATGCTCTTGAAGATGTCTTGTGAGACGCTGACTCTTCCTAGATATCCGTTCATTCGATGCTCCTTCGATTTTGGCACCTTTCCTTCATGTCATCCAAGCAAAAGGAACTGCCGCCCCGATTACGATTCTTGCGCTGGGTGCTCTCAGGAAATTTCTCGCCTATGGCTTCATCTGCCCCGAGTCGCCACGATTTGCCTTCGCCATGCAATCGCTCTCTGCCGCTGTCACACATTGCCAATTTGATATCAGTGACTCAGGCCAGGTTGAAGTTGTGCTTCTCATGATTCTGAACCTGATGGAAGACATGATGTCGGGCCCCGGAGGCGATATCCTTAGCGATGAGAGCGTTTGTGATATGATGGGACGTGGCCTAGCTATTTGTTCACAGCCTCGCTTCTCCCCCGTCCTGCGCCGAACGGCCGAGGCCTCGATGGTTAGAATGTGTCAAATTATATTTGAGGATGTGAAACACCTCGAGATTGAGGCAGGCGATGATGGCGAAGGGTTGGACCAACAAGCTGAAGAGGAGTTGGATAGCGTCAAAATGGATGCCACACCTTCCGAAAATGATACTTTATCTGCTGAGCCTAAGGGACTGGAAATTCCGAAGCCAGATACACCAGACCCGGAACGAACCAGCAGAGATACTGCGACTGACCCGGAGGCAGGCGCAGTGGGCACAACGAGCGATCCAAGTGAAGAGGCCGAATCTCTCGACCTTAGACCTTACTCCCTACCTTCTGTGCGGGAACTCTTCCGGGTTCTGGTTAATTTTCTGGATCCTAACGATCGGCATCATACCGATACGATGAGAGTCATGGCTCTGCGAATCATTCACGTTGCTCTAGAGGTCTCGGGGCCTTTTATTTCTCGGCACCCTGCTTTGGCAGTGATTGCAGAAGACAGACTCTGCTGCTACCTATTTCAACTCGTCAGATCCGACAACATGGCTCTTCTTCAGGAATCACTGATTGTTGCTGGAACTCTGTTGGCGACTTGCCGGGGTGTGCTCAAGCTGCAACAAGAACTGTTCTTGTCCTACTTGGTAGCCTGTTTGCATCCCAAAGTGGAAATTCCCCGTGAGCCTGGAATTGAGCCTGCATTGTATGCTGGGATCCCTCAGACACCAAAGCTTGTGAAACCCTCTCAGTCGTCACAACCTAGCAGCGGGCGCGCAACTCCAGTGCCCGTGCAAGATCGCCAAAAGTTGGGGTTGGAGGGCGGTTCTAGAAAGCCCGATGCCCGCCAGGCCATGGTGGAGAGCATTGGCGTTCTTTCCAGAATGCCGACTTTCATGGCCGAGCTCTTTGTGAACTATGACTGTGACGAGGACCGAGCTGATCTATGCGAGGATATGATCGGACTATTATCCAGAAATGCTTTACCCGACTCGGCAACTTGGAGCACAACCAGTGTCCCCCCGCTTTGTCTTGATGCTCTATTGCGCTATATCCAATTCATCGCTGAAAGACTCCACGAAGACCCTGTCACTGATGGCTGTCCAGACCCGGCCGCCCTGCGAGAGCAAAGGCGCAGGAAAAAGATCATCATCAAAGGGGCGAGCAAGTTCAACGAGAAACCCAAGGCTGGCCTAGGCTATCTTGAAGCACAGGGCATCATCAACAGCATCAACGACCCAGTTGCAGTTGCCAAGTTCTTGAAGGGAACCTCGCGCATATCTAAAAAGGTTCTAGGTGACTTTATCGCTAAGAGAGGCAACGAAGAGATCCTTAGGGCTTTTCTAGACCTCTTTGACTTCACTGGCAAGCGTGTTGACGAAGCGCTGAGGTTACTTTTGGAGTCCTTCCGACTGCCTGGCGAATCAGCATTGATTGAGACAATCCTTGACAACTTTTCTACCAGGTACTGCTTGAACGATTTCCCTGAGGATGTCGCAAATAAGGATGCTGTTTATGTTTTGACCTATGCCATCATTATGTTGAATACAGACCAACATAACCCAAATGTAGCTGCTGCGAAGCGGATGACTTTGGAAGACTTCTCTCGAAATCTGCGTGGAGTAAATGATGGCCAAAACTTTGCCCCGGAATACCTCCAGTCCATCTTTGATTCAATCAAGTCGAATGAGATCATCTTACCGGATGAGCATGACAATAAACATGCCTTTGACTATGCCTGGAGAGAGTTGTTGCTTAAAACGGAAGCCGCAGGTAACCTTGTTCTCTGCGACACTAACATTTATGATGCCGACATGTTTGCTACTACATGGAAGCCTATCGTTTCGACATTGTCATATGTGTTTATGTCCGCGACAGATGATGCAGTATTCGCAAGAATTGTTACAGGTTTTGATGAGTGCGCACGCATCGCCACGAAGTATCGGAACACAGAGGCACTCGACCAGATTGTGTTTTGCCTCAGCCACATGTCTACTCTGGCCACCGAATCTCCCTTCAACACCTCGCTTAACACTGAAGTTCAGGCTGGAGAAGGGAGTGTCATGGTTAGTGAGCTAGCTGTAAAACTGGGCAGGGACTTCCGAGCCCAGCTGGCCACTCTTGTGCTTTTCCGCGTGGTCACTGATAGCGAAGAGCTTATCCATAATAGCTGGAAATATGTGAGTGCCCTTGTGTGTGGCTGTGTGATGGTAGCTAATGTGTTTAGATCATTCGCATCTGGCTGAATCTTTTTACCAACTCGTTAATCCCATCCTTTTCACCAACTACAATCCCTTCACTACCACTCCCAGCCATTCCTCTCCAAACACCGTCTCAAGTAATTGATCGAGTATCCCGTAATACCGACACTGGGTTTTTCTCAGCTTTCACATCCTACATTTCAAGTTATGCCGCAGACGATCCCCCAGAACCGTCTGACGAAGAGCTGGAGAGTACTCTCTGCACAGTGGATTGCGTCAAGTCATGCAATATGACGGCTGTTTTTGAAAATATTGCGTAAGTCGATGGCACTTCATCCTGAGCTTGTTCCTGATAGCGGTTTCTACAGAAAGCTTGATACATCAACTGCCATGTTTGTGGTTGAATCACTCCTCGACCAACTTCCCGAGGACAACAATACAACCGTGATTAGTGTCAAACAAGAAAATATGCCCGCATCACCAACAAACGGACAACATCCGTCGGACGGTTTGCCGAAACATGATCCGACCGTCACATACATTCTGGAGTTTTGTACCCTCCTGGCGATCAGGGACTCGGAAACAATCGAAAAGATGGGCAAAATGGTGTTTGATACAGTGCAGGGTGTGCTTCGGGATTCTAACCAATATCACGCAATTGCGATCTCAAGAGCCACCTTTTACGCCCTCAAACTTTTGAAGACGAGCTATGTAGGTTCTGACCGTCGCCTCGGCCGTAAATATGCTAATTCAACCGAGAAGGAACATGATTTCGTCAACGTGCCGTTCCTCCTTCACACAATCTCAAGTCTGCCGCAAGACGCACTTGGTAAAACATCCGATCTTACCTTGGCTGGTCTTGCCATCTGCATTGACGAACCTGGCCCTCTACGGCGCGAGATAATGACGTCCCCTGATTTTTGGGCAATCCTTCGCACTCTTGCAGGGAAGCCCGAGTCTGCTGCCTTGGTATTTGGAATACTAGAAAGGGGCGTCAATGGGGATCCTCAAGCCATCTTAGCAGACAACTTTGAGGCTGCTATCTTGCTTCTGAATGACTTTGCTACTGCTGCAAATCCCAACCAGGTTCCTTTACAAAGGTCAGGCTCTCGCCAGGACAGGGTACCGCAACCGAAGAAAGAAGGCAAACAGTGAGTAAATTTTGCCACAGCCTTTACAGAATTGCAACTAATTTGGAATAGCCAATCTGAAGCCGTTGCCAGAGGATCCAAGGCCGTGGATATACTATATAACTTGACCGCTCGTATTCCTCACCTCATGCAACAGTCTCAACTCGAGACTAGCGAAGGTTTGTTCTGCTTTTCCTCTTATTGTAAGGGAATACTTGATTAACCACCATGTCTTTAGCTTGGTCGGCTTATTGGCTGCCAGTCTTCCAGGCCTTCACAAACCAATGTGCAAACCCATGTCGCGAAGTACGGCAGTTAGCCTTTTCAGCATTGCAGCGATCCTTGCTCGCACCTGAACTCACCTGCAGTGATCCCAAGGAGTGGACCGCTATATTTGGCAAAGTCCTTTTCCCATTGATCCTTCGCCTTCTCAAACCAGAAGTCTTCTCATCTGATCGCGATGGGATGAGTGAAATGAGGGTGCAATCGGCCTCTCTTTTATGCAAAGTCTTCTTGCAGTACATGGTTCTCCTTTCTGAATGGGACGGGATGTTGGATCTTTGGATTAAGATCATTGAGATCATGGATCGCCTCATGAACAGCGGGCAAGGTGATAGCTTGGTACGTGAAATCTTTAGAATGCGTTTTCCAGTCGCTCAAATGCTAACTGACAGGATCACAGGAAGAGGCGGTTCGTGAGAACTTGAAGAACGTTATCTTGTTCATGGCTAGCAGCGGATATCTTGTTTCGCCGAAAAAAGACTCGTCTAAGGAAAAGCTTTGGACTGAGACGTGGAAGCGTATTGATCGGTTCTTGCCAGATCTCCGCACCGATCTCGCATTGGAAGAACCACAAGAGGAAGACCAAATTAAGGGAGAGGAGAAGGGGTTGAGCAAAGATGATGCAACTGATTCAGTGCCCGTCGAGAAGACAGAGGATGATAAAAACAGTGAAGACGATCAGAAAGAGGATGGAAAGGAGGCTTAATTGGCAAACTAGAGCAGTTGTAGAGCAGGTTGGGGTCGATCCCTTTTTTGACGATGTTGATAGACACTCGTCTGCGAGTCGTATGGACTCTCGCTGCCAATCAGTGTAGAGAGAGGACAGTGGAGTACCGTATACACGAGAATTTAATATGGGCCAAACTAAAAATGAATCACGAATGCCTTTACTTGGACGATCATGCGCGGGAATGCAGCCTGGTTGTTGGATTGCGGGGCTACCCCGGCAATTCGGAGAAATCGACGTCATTTGGGGGTTGTGGGTTGGTGCAAGTACGGGATGGTTCGCCTGTTGGGAGGCGTCGCTAAAGCTGGGTTCCTTAGTGGGGAGGCCGAGTTCCATGTGACGAACTGACCGACATGAACACAGGCCCGACTCAAACTTGGCAACAACAAGCTCTATCCTCGCCAGACTGCGTTGACGAACTGGGTTGCGGGTTTTCATGCAACCAGACCTCTCGACACCCGCCACGTAGCCCGCCCGCTGTTGGCGGCAGGACGTGCCAGGCTATTCGACAGCATGTCTGAGTTCGGTGCACCAGACGCTCTCAGTCCTGCACCCTCTATTACGCTTCCAACCACTCCAGAGGTGGATAGTGACGCGCCGGTATTCCCTCTATTGCAAAACAATGGAGCCGCGAGCCCACTGTCGTCAGATGCCGCCGGTGGCGCTCACCAGGCGGGCGAAGACGACAACGACGACGAGCCCGCAGTAGCCAAACCTTTTGTCCGCACCACGAGCCCAGATCCAGGCTCCCGCACCACCGAAGATGCCTTTGACGACCGCGCCCCCGACCGACTCATATACAAGATGCACAAGTTCAGCCTATACGAAACAGCCAGTCGGTACTACATCGTTGGCGTTGACGTCAGCGAGAAGCGATACCGAATCCTCAAAATCGATCGCACTACTGAGGGCGCCGAGCTAAACATGACAGATGACAAGATTGTGTACAGTCTCAAGGAGATGAACCAGTTGTTAGACACTATAGATGATGGCAACCGTGGAACAGGTGGTATCAAGCTGCGCTGCACCACCTGGGGTTTGCTGGGCTTCATAAAGTTTACGGGCCCTTACTACATGCTTCTCATCACCAAGAAAAGCACCGTGGCCATGGTTGGAGGACATTATATATACCAAATAGAGGGGACAGAATTAGTTCCTTTGACCCCAAGCAAATTCAAGCCCGACACGCGAAACACCGAAGAGCAGCGGTTCTTGGGTATCCTCAACAACCTCGATTTGACCAGGTCCTTTTACTACAGCTACTCGTACGATGTCACTCGCACCCTGCAACATAACGTCATCCGGGAACGAGAGGCTCTAGCTCAAGGCATATTGCCGCCTTCAGACGACGACTTCAATTCAATGTTCGTATGGAACGACTACTTGTTGCAACCTGCGGTCGCGGCCCTCCGAGATCCATACGATTGGTGTCGACCCATCATTCACGGCTATATCGACCAAGCTGGTAAGTTGCCCTTCATACTTCAGTCGAAAGCAAATAGGTTGATTCGGGATAGCTCTTTCTATCTATGGGCGCACTGCCCATATCACCGTCATTGCTAGACGCTCACGATATTTTGCTGGAGCTCGGTTCTTGAAGCGAGGAGCCAACGACCTGGTATGTGCATCATCATACCCCTACACACTTATCTATCAAAGTTGCTTGCCGAAACTTTATACTTCTAAACCACCATTGTTCATTTGGCTGATGTTCGCAGGGCTACGTCGCCAACGATGTCGAAACTGAGCAAATTGTTGCTGAATCATTGACAACTTCGTTCCACGCCCCTGGGCCCCAGCTGTACTGCAGCCCTCAATACACATCTTATGTTCAACATAGAGGCAGTATCCCATTGTATTGGACCCAAGACAGCACAGGCGTCACTCCCAAGCCACCCATAGAGCTCAACCTCGTCGATCCGTTCTATGGGGCGGCTGCGTTGCACTTTGATAACTTATTTGAGAGATACGGAGCCCCTCTTTACGTGGTCAATCTGATTAAAGCTAAAGAGCGTCAACCAAGAGAATCAAAGCTCTTGGAAGAGTATACACTCGCTCTAAACTATCTCAACCAGTTTCTCCCACCTGATAAAAAGATCATCCACAAAGCCTGGGATATGAGTCGGGCATCAAAAGTCCGCGGTGGTGATGTCATTGGCAATCTCGAGCTGATTGCCGAATCAGTCCTCAACACAACAGGCTTCTTCCAAAACGGCGATGGCATCACAAGCCCCATGACAGCCCAGAATGGAGTGGCCCGCACCAACTGTATTGACTGCCTCGACCGTACCAACGCCGCCCAGTTCGTCATTGGGAAGCGGGCGCTGGGTCATCAACTTCATGCTCTTGGTATTTTGGAAAACAAATCTGTCGAGTACGATACAGATGCTGTCAACCTATTTACTCACATGTGGCATGACCACGGAGACACCATTGCTGTCCAGTACGGCGGATCGCAGCTTGTCAACACCATGGAGACTTATCGTAAGATCAACCAGTGGACAAGTCATTCTCGAGATATGATCGAAAGCTTCAAGCGCTATTATAATAACTCCTTTCTGGATAGCCAACGGCAAGAGGCTTACAACCTGTTCCTGGGGAATTACATCTTCACTCAAGGACAGCCTATGCTCTGGGATCTTGCAACCGACTATTACCTCCATCACGCCGACCCCCGCAATTGGTCAGCCAGACCTAAACGTAACTACATTAATTGGTACACACCTGCCCATTTAAACGAGAGAAAGATACCTCCGTATGTTCCCAGTCGAGATATTGCACGCTTTCATCCTGTGGAGTTTTTCGACGACTATTGGCTTGAATACTACCGACCCGCAACGCTATCTTCCTTCCCTAAGATGTTTGCGTACAAAATGAACTCTACCATCAAGTATATCCCCCTCAAATCAACACAGGATGGACGGTATGATCTCAGTCCCTTTCGTGTTCGGACAGAGGGTGATGTAGATCACAATGACAAAAAGAGGCCAAAGAAGGAACCTACCAACACCACAGCCTCTAGCGCATTGCGTGCAGGCCAAAAAGCAGAAATAGCTTCAGCAATGGCTTCGGGTAGAACTCCTGCCAAGGCTATGTCCCTTCGTTGGCTCCAACCAGTGCAAGAAAAGACGGCTTCAGGTGTTGATGCAACTCGGTTAGATTCGACGCAGGCGTTGCAGGCTGGCGACGATCTGCCAAAAACCAAGCCCACGGCACTAGAAAAGGCGCAAGAAAAGTCCAAGGCGACACAATGGACCTTCACTAAAGCCGTTCAAGATTCACTAAATCCATCTGTGATGGATCAAGAAGCCGAAGACTATGAGCGATACATCAAACACCCCCAGAATCTTCCCCTCGTGGTCTCGAGTGACACCCCCGTGGACATGGACTCATCTGAGTATCAGGAGTATGTCAATGGTGGCTGGCAGGACGAGGGTCTGATTGTTAGGGGTACCGAGGACGAGATTAACCTCTACGCAGAGTTGCTAAAAGTGGGAGAGAACCCACTCACAGTCACCGAAGAAGACGGACCCAAGAAGAGATACAAGGCGTACAGGAAATGGTTACGCGGGAAATCTTTCTTTAAACAGCAGCCGCTTGATTGAACTTAAGAACGGACACCAAGCGAATCCGAGTCGGCTGTGGAAAATTCTCTAGGTTGACCAAGCTGGAAAGAGTTTGGACAATCGAGGCTCCTTTTCCAGGACCTCGCCCAGTTTGTCAGGCGGCTGGGTGTAATTCTGGGCCCAAATTGCCGTGAGCATTTTGGATGTTTCGAGTAACCCTTGACATATGGTATTCTTGTCTTGCGCCTCTGTATTCGGCACATCTTCGTCCTCGAGCAGGTTCACCCAACAAAGAGATAGAGCGCGAACAATTTGTTCAAAATGTGCACTTTCCTGTATTCGAGGCCAGCAATTCGCGATGGTAATCTTGAGAGCGCTTATGGCTTTAAGGACAGCCGGAGGATATGCAGTCGCAAAAGGATCTTCCAGAACTGAGGAAATAATGGAGAGAATACCCTGCCCATACACCCTTAGTAGCGCTCCAGGATATGTATTTAGGAAGATACTAGACTTACCTTGAGATGCTTAACCGAATAGATACCCAGGCATTTCACACTTGATTCCATATTTTCCATTAAAATCTCGACGAGGTGAGCATGCTGAGAGGTGTGGGAGTAGGCTGCGAATATCCCTTCCCGCAAAACCTTGTCCAACAATCGGCGACGGTTGGGGTTTGCTGCAGGCTCATGTGCTGTAGCTAATCGGATGAGCACATTGTATGCTGGGACAAGAAGCTTGATGGAGTCTTCTTCCGGGGTCAGACTTGGAAGATACTGAAGAGCAGGAAAAGTGACGTCTTCAATAATACGGTCAATCCCAGTGGTATGCATAATTCGAGGAGGGCATTTGTCCACGAAGAGACTTAAGATCTCCAAACCTCTTGCCTTAATCTCCACAGACCCGTCCTCTGCAATTGTAAGCAGCGCTGGGGTGAAGAGAGGCCAGTGCTCTTGGAGTAAAGATGGCTTTCATGATTTGCAAATGTCAGCAGCTCATTCCAGTTGACATCGTTGGCTTGAGAATAGAAAATACCTCAGACATACCCACGGCCCATTCTAAAGTTGAGATGGCCCATGGCACTTGCTCATTCCAAGATGTAGTTTTGCGAAACTGCTGAGATGGATCAGTTGCGACCTGGTAGTGAGCTGGTCTCCCCGATTCAGTGACCCGAGATGAAGATGACTTGGCAAACAGAGGTCGAAGAAAATCTTGCAGTACAGGGCCAACAATGAATTTTCTTAGAGATGTGGAATCCAATTGACTTTTGAGCAAATCCGACGCAACCTGGGCAGCTTTTATTGTAGTCCAAGGGTCGCGAGCATCAGTGAATGCGGCGAGTTTGACGAGAGTCGAATCTGCTAGGTTGCAAGAACAAACGGATGCCAGAAGGTGTAAGCAAGCGATGCCCAGCTCCGCTACAAGGGCACGGCTTTCTTGGTCTTTGTACATTAGCAAGTTTTGAAAGCTAGAGAAAGAAAGCCAAGCGCACCTGATCCCAAGTCAAGCTTGAGAAGCCTATCCTCGACTGCCTGGGCAAACTTGGAGGCTTGGTCATCATTGCATGCAAAGCCATCTGGATTGGATAGATGCAGCCCTGAAGTCAATGCTGCTTCAATAAGGCTCTAATATATTGCCAGTTAGTTCGTGCGAAGATGAATTCCGAAGCGGAATGGGTCTTGATCGGGAGGCTACATGCCGTCTTGTCCTGAGAGCCGACTATACGAGCAGTTTCATCTTCGAGGGAGGCTTGCCCTGGGCAGTCTAAAAACATACAGATGATCAGCGTGAACATGGCCAAGGTCTGCTCCAAATACTAGCTATGGGCGCCCACGGCAGTAGCTTACCAACGACGAAATTACGGAGGATCTCAAGATTGTCCTCCCCCAGGAGTGACTCCAACATAGCTATTTGGAATTGGGGCGGCAGTTTCCACCACAAGCATCTAGTCAAACTACGATATGACGCTTGGAAATTGACCTCAGGTGAGAATTCTCACTTTAAATCAGCGTGTAGGTAGGGAAGATCTTGGCTTTAGAAATAAGGGAGTAGAGTGCAACCATGAGAAGCAGATGGGCGTGAGAACTCGAAGGCAGCAGTGTGGGTTTACAGTGCTATTTATACTAAATACACTGTCTCTGTTCACCATCGATGAGCAGAGCTGATGAAGCCAACGATGTTCTCGACTCAATCTCAAAATGGGTGTTTTGACTGAGGGAATGACAGGCTAGCTCTATTTTTGAGGAGAGATAAATCGAATGAATATTCTCTACATCGTTGTTTTTAATGTACGCCAGGAATTCATGGCAAAGGTATTCCTAATTCCTTTCGCCTTTGCTTGACCTCCTCGATTGCGCCCGTTGGATCATTCTCCTTAGGATTTCGTAGCTGCCATGCTACGCATACATCCAATGCTTTGCCAGTCCATTTCCCCGGTTTAATTCCCAGCGCCTGTGCAAGTTGTCGCCCATCTAGTAGACGCTTCATCGAAGGCGCCTCAAGCACATCCAACTTGATAAGATGATCTAGAAAGGTTTGCCATGTCTTCAGAAATTCATTCTTCCCTAAAGAACCACCCAATCAGTATCTATGCTCCAAAACATTGAGTTAGCCAGATGTGACTCACCATCTTCTTTACCTGACCACTCCTGAAGTGTTTCCATGGCTTCCACAAGGAGTGCATTAAGGACCTGGAGTCGCCAGGATCCCACTTGCGCGTCCCACTTTCGAATTGCCATCCCGAATCGATCCCGCTCGTTGATGCAAGTCTGCTGACTCTGCACAGCCCTTTTCAAGGTTATGATTTCGTCGCGATTGCGGTAGGAAGCAGCGATAATATCAGTCAGTTTGTTAGGAGCCCTAAAGCCTTCCCTAGCAGCTACAGCCACAGGTGGGGGAGCATTTGCTTTGCGTTTGGGATTTGGCGGTTCATCCACAACCATCCAAGGACATACAGCTGCTAAATTCCAGGCTAGGTATGCCTCTTCCTCTTTCGCGATGAGAATACCACCGATGGAACTCGAGTCTTTCTGCTGAATCAGCTCATTCAAACAATCGTACACAATATGCCACTTCGATATGTCTGGACTCGGCATAGACTCTTGGGCTGGGTCGGTAAATATGGCGGAGTATAAGCCAAGCTCATTAATAAGCTGAAGAGAGTCATAAGGATGAGCACCTAGTGGTGGCCAAGTTCGTTAGTTACCAACACCAAAAAGTAATCTCAGATACCATACCTTTGAGCATCTTCTCCAACTCTACGCCGACACGCTCACGGCTGATCTTGACGCGCAGAGCCTCCAGGACGTTCTCATTGGCCATGAATTGGCGGGTCTCCGAGTCGATAGTGAACTGGAGGCGGCTTGCGAAGCGGACCAGACGTAACACTCTAAGAGGGTCATCCATGAACGTTTGAAACGGTTCAAGTGGAGTTCTGATTATCTTTGAGGCCATGTCATTCAGACCTCCGGTAAGATCCTCAATTTGATCTGTGTGTAGGTTATAAAAGAGGGCATTGACTGTGGCATCGCGACGGAGTGCATCCTCCTGAGCGGTGCCGAATTCCATCTGAGGATTGCGGCTATCTTCTGTATAGGTCTCCTTTCGGAGATTGACAAAATCGAGATCAAGACCAAACATTCTTACCATGGCAGTTTCGAGATGTTTTGACTTGTCTGGGTTGCGGGCAACATTGTGTAAGCTGCCAATATCATCAGGCCCGATACCATGTTTGGCGATGGCTTCTGGTCGTTCGCAGTAATCACACATGTGTTTGGCAAAAGGAACACCTGTCATGGCGTTTATAGCGACATCGATGTCATGGCTCTCGATATTGAGGAGCTTGTCGCGAACCCAGCCGCCGGCCCAGCGTAAAACGATAGGTTCACTGGCATGGCCTGCCTCATCGATAGATCTGGCCACATCAAGAAGAAGGAGTCGGAGCTGTTGCTCACGGGCATTGAGCTTGACAGAAGCAGTTGCCATTATTGAGTGGTTTGGCTGCTTTGCAGATGTACCTTTTATTAAAGGAGTGGTTGAGACAGCAGTCGAGATAGAGGATAAGGCTGGCGGCGATGGCTTATCCTTGAGGAAGGCTTCAAGCTTCCTCTTCATGACCATGCCTGGGCGAACCAGGCGCAAGGACATGTAACGATAATATTGTATCGCCTAAGTTCAGTTCAGTGTCTATTCCTCGGCACAAAACCTTTCTAGATCGTACAATTGTATTCCCTGTAAGACCAGAAATCTCGTCGTGGTCGTACCCAGTGAGGCCAACGTTGGTGTGAGTGAGGATTGGTTTGGGTGGGAAAGCCTTGCGGGAAACAGGCACTGAAATTCAGATATAGAAATAGATATTCTGGTGGTTATGACTCAATAGATGATCAGAGCCTTGTTGCCTGTTGCGCCAACACGCTTCTGGAAGGCACACGACCGCTGAAAATGAGAGTCTTCACAGTGTGAGTCAGATTTCTTTGTGATGCTTGATGAACGTGAGCCAATGGAAAATAGAACGCTTGCAATAAGTGGGGCATTTTCATTGAGAAATCCGGTCCATTCGCGCACTGTATGATGCCGTGAACATTGGAGAGACAAAGCTAATAAGTAATTAATTCACAAAATATTTTAGATTTAAAAAGGTGACCTTTAATTTGTTTAAGAAAGGGAAAGGGTTGTAGTCCTCGGCCCTTGTCAACTTTGTTGCGGAACACGTATAACTATCACGGTAAACTATTAAGCAATGTCACAAGATTTCTTTTAAGAGGGCTCAGAAACTTAGTATTGCATTTTATATGTATTATGGATCTCTGCACTCTTGGTGATTTCATGTCAATAAAAAACAATTACAAAATTATCGAAAAATGATAATCCGATATCCAGTTCCCCTCATTCCATCTATACTTTACGCTTCAATCATAGATGTGCGTAATTATGCCGTTAGCTTCAACTTACTTCCCCAAAACTTGAGGTCATGAGCTCTCATCGGCGTTAGTACTTCAAATCACGATCTCGTCGGTGTGGCGGTGTTATTTACACGTGCCTTGCTCATTTACCTCCGGTGCTGATGAGTGCTACACAATGCTAAACCTCTTATGGGCTAAGAATGCTATTCTTCACGTCCAATATCCAATCAGTTCCAAGTACTAGCCCTCAATGTTACATTACTGCCAAGGCAGGCTTTGGATGATTCGCCCCCAGCTCCAAGCTGCGGGCAACATATCCCATGTTACCCGTTGTCCTTGCGGGATTGGTGCGGAGCATCGGTTAAAAACGACAGAGGCTGGATATTCGAATGCACGTCTTCTCCTATTAGGATCGGCTCCCGGATGGCTTCTGGCGAGCACCAGTCATCTCATCTTCCCACGTAACCAGCCTGCCATCCGCCGTCATCGTCGTATTTCTATTTGCGCCATGGCGACATTGATCCTACCAATCACTCAAGCACTACCAGAAAACCCAAGCGTTATCTTCTCGGGCTGGGGCGAAGGCGCTGGGAGGGTGGTCATCCACACACCCTTCAGCTAGTCACCATTGGTACATCTCCACGATCAAACGCACCCTCATCTTTATCAAAAGATCTCCGCACCGTCCGTGAAGCCCCAGAAGTTATCTATCCATGTAGCGATTAACATTTATGAAGGGGAGCAGAAGCAACGGCAAGTTTGAAAAGCATCACATTCTCCTAGTGCTACTGAACCTGTATTCAAAAGCAATTTGTTGAGGCACATTACCCATTAGACAACAGGAATCAAATTATTAACTTGCGCCAGATAAATTGTTGTTTCTCCCGGAGGGACACTCAGAGCTGATACAAGTCAGGGCTAACAACCATGGATAGAGGTGTGCTACCATCCCATCGTGACCATCACCATGACGTCAACGGCCACGACGATCGAGACTCTACGCCACTGCCTCACCACCAGCCAGTTGACGGCCAGACTGGCTGGTAGTGAGGCAGGCTGGTTGCTGCACTAACCTATCCCTACACCAATCCCAAGACCCGGGCGATGTTCAAGCTTTGCGGGGTAGGTCAGAAACTTTGGTGTCTACCACTTCTGACTGAACACCTTGCGCAAGCGTGAGGAGGTATATATTGCTCGCAGAGCCGAGCTGTCATCTTCACCATAGGATGTTAGGTCTCAACGCACTTATCATTCACCTTACAAACATCACCGCCGCTTGACAACTTTTATCCGCAACACACATCCCATCACGCGCTATCATCACCCTGCAGACATGGAGCAGCCTCTCAATCAGCAACCGGCCGTCGAGGACCCCTCGCCCATTACGATGAATGAATCTCCTGTCACGGGGATGAGCAAGCAAGACCGCAGGTTGAGTGATGAGTGGGGTCGGTGATCGCCTGTCTATCACATTGAAATCTTATTTGAGACTGACTGCAAACCCAGATGCTGCCAAGGTCCCCCCAAGTCGCTTCCAGAAACGCAAGGGCTCCATTTACGCCACACCTAACTCTCGGGACGGCCACATTGACAAAAATTACCAAGAAAAATACCATGCCAAGATTACCGAGATGAAAGGAGGAAAATGAGTCGTGGTTCAGACTGTTTTTAGCCATTTCAGATGATGCGTTTCAGACCGAGAGAAAAACAAATGAAAATAACCTGTACTACATATTGAAACCTAGCCTACCCACCAAACGTCCTTTGCCGCGCACAGCGTTAATCGTCAAGGCCGTCTATATCAATTGCATCAGGATTCGATGTGACAACAGCCGCAGGAACGACAGGCTCTCCTCGAGGCCCTGTGCTAGCCGCAACAAATCCCTCAGGTGCGCGTGACTGTCTTTCCAATGCTGCCATTGCATCAGATACCTCAGCATCATCTGCCCCAGGTCGTCTTTGACTGCGTGCCAAAGCCTGGGAGGCAATGAAGTTGACATCAGTATTGTATTGGGCTTGCACACTGCGCTTGATGCGCAACATTTCCTTGTAGGTATCTTCGTTTCCATGATGGACTTCGAATTGTTCCCACTTTGTCCAAAATTCAGGGTTGGTTCTGGGGTCGCAAAATTGCGAAGCATGTCCGTATATTGCGCGAGCACGGTCGATTTCGCCCAATCGTTTCTCCATATCCGCAAACTTCAGGCACATATCCTTTGCTTCATTATCTGGAAGGGCTGCAATGGCTCTCTCGTAAATGGGTCGGGTAGAAGGAAGGCCAAAATTCGAAGCAGACTTGGTGATGTAAAAGTTGAACATATCGGCTCGGTCCTCGTCTGCTACGGCTCGCGTAGCCCGTTCATATATCCGCATTGCATGTCGAGCCAGGCCGCGTTCTTCTTCGAGGTTTCCGTACATGAGATATATGGTTTTTGCGAATTTAGGTGGACAATCCTCAACAGCTTGCTCAAAAAGGTCGCGCAACCGTTCGATTCCAATTTTTCTATCCACAGCTTTGGTGAGGTATAAATTCCACAGCTCAAAAGCCACTGGATAACTAAAGAGGTCCAACCCCCGTTCATAGATTTTGAACGACTCTTCGTAATATTTATGTTCCTCCAACAGGTTGGCATAGTTGACAACGGTTTGAGGGGTGGCGATTCGTAACTCGAATATTCGTTCATAGACTTTCTTGGTCTCTTCCAGAGACGAGACACTTTCAACAAGGTCCACGTAGAAACTCCACAATTTCCAACTTTTGTGCACTCTTTGCTGTGGCGAAAGTGTTTCGTCAAAGTAGTCCACAGTTGATCGCTTGGGTGCCTGAACAGCCTTGGCCATAATCCGCACGGCATCGTCGAAATTCTCGTTGCGAAGCTCCATTTCTGCCCATTCGATCCACATATCCGCCAGTTCCGCGACAGACTTGAAAGGTACCTTGACGGCTTTTTCCATGATGATTCGGGCATTGCGCAAATCACCTCCTCGCTCATAAAATTTTGCGTAATTGGCCCATAATTGGTGGAATGCACCCACAGCACGCTTAGGTTGAATCGCAGAGATAGCGTCTGTATATGTTTGGACCACTTCCCGTTTGTTCTCACCCCAGAGAGCAACTCTCTTCTCCCACTCAGAAACGCTGTTTGGATTCTGCCGCAAAAGAACATCGTTGAGGAGAAACGGCCGTCGATCCATGAGTTGCTCGAAACGCATCATGCGAATATCCAATTCGAAATCAGCCTCCTCATCATCCACGCCCCTCTCGGCACGAGACGACGCTACCTCCATGAGGGCGCCGATGATGGACTCCTCGAATTCCGTGTACGATTCGAATATTAGCGTGAAATCACGAACAGTCATGACGGTGGTGATTCCTTCTTCAAAAACATCTCGCGCACGTTCGAAACTGCCTTTCCGAATCCAGTAGGTAGCGAGCCCAGCCCATAGCTTTCCCCTTTGATCAGCAAATCGGGTGATACCGCTTCGGATAATACGTTCTGCGTCGATGCCTGTCTCGTGCCCAGTCTCAATATCAGCCGCATGGTCAACCAGGAGGTCAACCATTTCGCTCCACAGTTCGAAGTGACCCTTCCCATGCTTGCTTGAAAAACGAGTGTTGTTGAGAATATCCATAAATTTCATTGCCGCTTCGGTGAAGTGGCCTGTTTGAACAAGCAGCTCAATGAAATCCTCAGCATCCTCTGGGTGCACTTGCATGTATCGCCTCCAAACTTTTACAGCAGTCTCGCCAGCGGCGGAGTTGGCAAATGGTCGGTATAGAGCCCAAATTCTGTTATGCTGGGTAATAGGAAGAGCCCTCAGAGCACGATCAAATGTTCGACGGGTAGACGTAACGAGAGGCTGCTGAGTAAGAAATTTCAGATACATCTCCCAGATGCGAGGCATCTTATTTAGGAGGATCAAGGCTCTATCGAAAAGGGCGTTGACCTTGCGGTATTCGGCGCCGAATATGGATGGGTTTAACTTGGCGACATGTTTCGTCCGAAATGAGAGATACTAAGCGGTTTGTTAACAACGTTTTGCCAGGTCTTTGTCGGGGACACGAACCAGCTTCCAAAGTTTGTAGGATCTGGGTAGCTGAGCACAAGCCCGCTCCATTACGAAGGCCTGCTCGACAATAGTGCCATGACGGTTCTTGAAGTCGATATACGCCAGCCAAGGTTTGACACTGCCGGGGTCGCGGAGAATGTCTTGCTCGTAAACAGAATCTTCATTCGCCTAGAGGAGAGTTACCAGTTAGGCCTAGGACGCGCAAGTCTCAAGGCTATAGAACTTACAACAAGGTGAAGGTGAGGCTCTCTGCGCACCCCGTTCGGGGAGAGAATAATAGGCGCCATGGTAATCGTTGGTAAATGAAGGTCGAGCAAGGTAAGCAATCGCCTCCGGTAAGGGAGCGGCGGTCACGGATTCAAGATCAGGGTGAACTAAGCATCGTTGTGATTCGGGCTAGACGCAATCAGGCGCCCTTCGGGTCCGCAACCGTCGTCGTGTGCCGTAGGAGTCTGTGTCGCCGGAACCGCTGTGAAGATTGTCGTGAACGCGGTCGGTGCAGGTACAAGTTACGCCGGGTGTTTTATTTTTCCACCCCATGGGCTGCCTTGTGCTGGACAGTGGTGGGCCTGGCCCAACCGCCCAGACTCCACCATGCCTGTGCGGGTGGAGCCTCGGGTGTCTGCAGGTGCAGCGCCCCCTTACAGTGATATTGATTACATAGCTCCGAACTACATGGCTACTGTGACGACACTCCAACCTCGCGATCCACGAAATCGAGCAAATCCCATCGTCACCTTCCTGGACCACTTATTTCACCTTCATCAACAACGACCCGATTAAACCGCCAACATGTCGGGCGCCGCAGTATTTCAAACCACACGTCATCGGGAAGAGGGGCAAATGCTGACCTAACACAGGACCGCGAGGCGGTATTTCCCACTCGACAATCCCTAGGCATCATGAAAGCGAAGCTCAAAGGAGCTGAGACGGGCCATAGCTTGCTAAAGAGAAAGAGTGAAGCTTTAACCAAGTAAGTTGTCTCAATATTCTAGAATCGCATCCAGGCTAACTGTACTTTCACCACACAGACGATTTCGAGGTTCGTTTCGAATCACTCATCCTCATCACCGATCACCGTTATTTCATACTGATGTTTGTCTTCAACAGAAATCACACGAAGAATCGATGAAGCTAAGCGGAAGATGGGCCGGGTAATGCAAATTGCAGCATTTTCTCTCGCCGAGGTGACATATGCAGTTGGAGGCGATATTGGATACCAGGTTCAGGAGTCAGCCAAATCAGCTCGGTTCCGAATTCGTACCAGACAAGACAACGTTTCCGGTGTTCTCCTCCCAGCATTTGAGAGCTACCTAACCGAAGGAAATAACGATTTTGGCCTCACGGGTTTAGGCAAGGGAGGTCAACAGGTTCAGCGATGCCGGGAGACTTACGCCAGAGCGGTGGAAGCTCTTGTGGAGTTGGCCAGTTTGCAAACCGCCTTCGTGATTCTTGACGAGGTCATTAAGGTAGTGAACCGGCGTGGTGAGTCACCTATGAACACAACACAGCTTGATCCAGCTTCTGATTTGAATCAAAGTCAACGCCATCGAGCACGTTATCATTCCCCGTACCGAGAATACGATCAAGTATATCAACTCCGAGCTGGATGAACTAGATCGTGAGGAATTCTATAGATTGAAAAAGGCAAGTGTGGACATCGCATTTCAATCCTCCATAAGCTAACGCATCAAAGGTCGCTAACAAGAAACAACGCGACAACGCCGCTGCCGATGCCGAGATGAAGGCAAAGCGGGAGGCCCAAGATGCCAAATCGGGGTCGCAAGCTCAAAGTGAAGGCACTGCGACGGCCGATATACTAGCTGGTGAGGATGAGAACGATGTCATCTTTTAAGGAGACTAGTTATAGATAATGGTTCGAGTACGGAGCTATCCCACACTTCAGGGTGGCGTGGAGCAATTGGCGTATTTTTTTTATATTGTGCACCGCTATAGGAAAGGAATGAGTTTGCAACATTTCGTATGACATACCAAGGGTGTAGGTAATAAGAATGCCAACTCCCTTCACTACAGAATCTATGGGAACTATTGTCGTTGATAAGTGACTTTGATGGGCTTATCGCCCAAGCTCATACCAGCAGTATTCTCCTTCGCTGTTATGGCGCCTTGCTCGGCATCATACTCGACGAAAGCAATGCCTCGTCGACCTGGAACCAACCGAATCTCCTTGAACCCATCAAAACGGCCAAATACTCCAGAGAGTGCCTCGATATCGTAGTCGTCTGGGAGATTCTGAACAAATAGAATCTTGTTGGGGGGTAGATATTCGTCTGGAACAACTGCAGAGGTCCCAGCACTTGTTGATTTGAGCCCAGAAGGCCTGGCAGTCTTCGTTGGTCTACTGTCCGACGCGGCCCCTGCGACTCGTTTGCTAAGATGTCTCTGTTCCTCGGCGGCTTCAAGAGCTTTGCGCTTATCTAGAGATGACAAAAGGTAAGTAAATGAAGCCGTACATTGGGGACAGAGGTATTGGTTTGCCTTTCTCTGCTTGTCGATGGCGCTTGTGCGATTCGAATTCTTCTTCATTACAGTTTAACGCGACGGTTTTATCGCTGCGAGTGCGCGCCAAGGCAAGCTTCATGGGTTTGTCAAAGAGTTCAAATCCTTGGACTTCTTCGATTGCATTTCGGGCACTTTCAGGATCGTCGAAGACTACAAAGGCTTGGCCTTTGGCCTTGAGGTTGCGCTTAGCGACGACATCGACAACGTTGCCAAACTCGGAGAAAATGGTCTGAAGGGCAGCCGTCAATGTCTCCAGCTTGACGCGTTCCTCCAAATTCTGAACGTACACACTAGATGAACAGTCAGTCTAGGATTCTCACGCTGCGCGTCGGGTGTGCAATGACACGCACGTGGAAATTGGGGGTCCTGATGCCATTTTGTGGAAGGGGCGCAATGAAAAGTAATGATGATGTAGTTGGTGTGATGCAACAGGCGACTTGAAAATATGGGTTCGGGGAATGCATGCAAGTGTAGTTGTTGCATGTGACAGCATGAGAGGAGTGAGAGGAACAAGGACCCATATAAATAGATACATAATTTTAAATAAAAAAGAAATTAAGGAACTTTTAAAGAAGATTTAAAAAAAAATTATATAAATTTATTTATTTTATAAGTTAATAAGATTTTAAATAAAGAATTTATAATTTATTATAAATAATTTATTATTAAAATTAAAGATTATTAAAAAAATATTATTTAAAAGAAAAATATAAATTTATTTAATTAAAATAATTAATATATTATTATTTTTTAATAGAATTTATTTTATAGTATTTTTATTTATATATTATTATTAGTATTATTATATAAGTTTATAAGTAAATTTAAAGTATTTATAAAAATATAATTTAAAATTATAATAATAATAATTATTATAAAAGATTTTTTATAATTATAATAATTTTATTATTTATATTTATTATTTATATTTTATTATTTTTTTAATTATTTAAAAAATTAATATTAAGTAAATTTTTTTATATTTTATTAATATAAATATTAAATAATTTATAATTTTTTTATTATTAAAATTAATATATTATTTATTTATTAT
This sequence comes from Calonectria hawksworthii, assembly GCA_020975415.1. Classification (NCBI taxonomy): domain Eukaryota; kingdom Fungi; phylum Ascomycota; class Sordariomycetes; order Hypocreales; family Nectriaceae; genus Calonectria; species Calonectria hawksworthii. The sequence continues at coordinate 819,354 of JAHXZK010000006.1, forward strand.
AATATTAATTTAATAATTTTTAAAATATTATTTATTATAAAGAATATTATAAATTATTAGTTTATTAAGTTTTTATAATTTATAATAAGAATCTTAAACTTTAAAAAAAAAAGATATTCTTTATAGTATTTAATTTATTTTTATTTCTTTTATTTAAGTTTAATAAATTATATTGTTTTATATATAGAAAGGCTATTATAGGTAGTCTTAGCTAGGTTAAGTAACTAAGCTTTAATAAAAGAGAGTAAGTTTACTTAAATAAAAAAGCTAAAAGTAAAATAACTATTATATAATTATTAGAAATAAGAAAATATATATAAGGTTATTATATTACTATAATTCTTTTAATTATAATAATTATAATTATAGCCTTAGGTAGTTAATTTAATATAATTATCTTCTTTTAATATTACTTACTTTTAATTTAATAAAAATTATTAAATTTTAATTTTAATATATTTTTAGAATTATAATATATATTTAAATTATAATAAATATACTTAATAGCTTTTTTAAATTAATATTTTTATTAATAATTATAATTATTTTAATATAAATAATATATTAAATTTATTTATTATTATTAAATTTTTAATATTTATAATTTTAAGATATAATAAAAATAAAAAATAAAAAATAAAAATAAAGTTAAAATATACTAAAAAAAATTATAATAATATAAATAAAGTAAAAAAAAAAAAAATTAATTAAATAATTAAATAAAAAAATAATAATAATATAAATACTTTATAGATTTTATTTATTTTATTATTAATTTATTAATAATATTATTATTAAAGCCTAAGTAATTAAGAAAATTAATAATAATTTATTAATAAATTTAAAATTAGAATTTTTACTTTATATTTATAAACTTATTTTTTAATTATAAAAGTAAAAAATTAATAAAATAATTATTATATAAACTTTATTATATAATTATAGTTTTTATATTAATTAAAATAATTAATTTAAAAGAAAAATAATTATAATAAAATTTAATAATTATAAAATTAATAAGATTTTATTAGTAATTAAATAAAATATTTTATTTTTAATATAAAAATAAAATAAGTTTTATTTAATCTTATAATTAAAAGCTAATATATATTTTATTTTATTTAATTATTATTTTATAGTTAAATTTATAACCTAGTTATTATTATACTTTAAATTATCTTATAAATTAGATTTAATTATTATATTAAGTATAAAATTTTTATAAAAAGATTTATTTTTTACTTTATATATCTTATTTATATTAGCCTTAATTAAATATAAGATAACTTTAATATTATTCTTTTTATATTATAATATAATTTATTACTATAAAGGACTAGCTTAGCTAAAGAATTACCTAAGATATTATATAATCTTAGCTAAATTTCCTTTTTATAATATACCTATAATATTATAATAATATTATAATAACTAAATTTATATAATATTATAAAAACCTAATTAGGATATTATAATAATATTATAAAATTATTTATAAAAAGCCTATAGCCTTATAGAAAAATTACTATAAAAGTTTCTTAGTAATTTAACTGTAAAGTTCTTATAAAATTATTAATTATAAAATAAAATTATATTAAAAGAAAAATTATATATATAATAAGGAACTTAGATATTTTTTAGAAAAAGGTATTTATATTTATAGTATTTCTATGTATATTAAAATATAATAGATTATTTTATTTATTTATTTTTTTAAAAAAAATATATATTTCTTAATCTAGGTATATATTAGTATATTATTTATTAAATCCTAATTATTTACTTTAAAGATTAATTATTATATTTATTAATCTTAGGATTTTTTTATTTTATTAAATTTATAAAAAAAGTCTTTTTTTTTAAATAAAGAAATTAATAATAAAATAATTATTAAAATAATTATTAATATAATATATTTATTTTATATTAAGTCTTTATAAATAATTTAATATAGAAATAATTATATTATTAAATTAAAAAGTTTATTTAATAAATTAAAATATAATAATATTAATAATAATAAATATAAAATATTTTTTTAATATTTTTTATTATTTATTAAAAAAATAAATTATTTAATTTAAATTAAAAATTAAAATTATTAAAAAATTAAAAATTAATAAAATATTATAATTATTAATAAATATTTAATAAAAATAATAATTTATAATTTTTAAAATAAAAATATAATATTATTTTAAATTATAAATAAAATTATAATAAAAATAAATTATATTATTGATATTTAATTAAATTCTTTATAAATAAAATTAAGTTTATATAATATAAATTATTTAATTTATATTATATATTATAGTATACTAATAAATTAAAAAAACCTATTTTCTTTATAAATAATAATAATATATTATTTATATTAAAAGAATTTTACAAGATAATTTTAAATTACTTAAAAATAGCTTATTTTATTAAAAGTAATTAAATTAAAGATAATATATTAATTTAAATATAATTTTATTAAATTATTAGTTTTCTTTTTTTTAGAATAAAAGTTTTTATTATATTACTATTAAAAACCTAGACTTTTAATTAATAAAAGTATTTAAAGAATTTTCTTATAAAAAAGCCTTATTCTTATTAGCCTATAAGAATTTTATATTTTATTAATAGCCTTTTATTTATTTTACTTAGGCAAAGGCTAATTTAGAATATTAGTATTAAATAGAGTATATAGGGTAAAAATAATCTTTCTTTTATTTTAAAAGGCTTTTATATATAATAAAAGTAAGAGCCTATATATATTATATTTTTTCTATATAATATAATAAGATAAGAATATATTTTTATATTTAAAATAATTTTTATAGTTTTTTAATTTAATATAATATATAAATATATTTATATAAAGTATATTTTAAAAAAAAAGAGTTTATAATATAATTTAAATTAAACTTTTATAGTTTTTATTTTTATAAAAAAAGATTAATATTCTTAAGAAATAAATAAAAGATTTTATTAGCTATATCTTAGTATTTTTATTAAAATCAAAATTTTAAATTTTCTATTTTTATAGAAAAAGCTTAATATAATTATCTATAAAATAAATAGATATTTTAATTTAATAATATAATTATCTTTATATTATATTATTTAGTAAGACCTATTATAAAATAAAAACTTTAAAAAAAAATCTTTTTTTAATATAATTTTTATAAATAATAAAAAGATAATTATTAATTAATTTTAATATAAAATAAATATATTATATTAATAGTTATTTTAATAATAAAATAATTAATATTATATTTACTTTAGCTATAATTAATAAATATAATAAAGATTTTTTTAATAAAATAAAAAAAGTATTTTTTAATAAAATTATTTAAATAAAATTAAAATTTGAGTTTATTTACTTTAAATTAAAGCTTTTATAAATTAAATTTATTTATAAATATATTAAAAGCTTTTTAAAATAAAAAAAAAGAATATTAAATTCTTATTAAAGATTTATATTAATAATTAATTTTAATAAAATAATAAAAATAGGGAATTTATTAATAAAATTAAAAATAATATTAAGTATAAGAATTAGTTTTAGCTATTAATAAAGAGCCTTATTATACTTAGAGAAAGAAGGAAAAGGGAAAGAAGATAAATATATTTAATTAATAAAAGAAAGTAATTTTGCCTAAAGAAATAAGCTAAAAATAAAATAATTATTATATAACTATTAGGGTTAAGTATTTTTATTATTTTATTATATTATATATATTTAAATTATAATTTAATTATTAAATTATAAAAACTATATAAAAATCTTATATAAATATTATATTATAAAGAATCTTTTCTTTTTAATTTTTATTTTATTTATTTATAAAATATATTTTAATTAATATATTTTAATAAAAATTTATTTATTTATAAGTTTTTTTTATTATTATAATTAAATTTAATATTAAATTTATATAGTTAATTATTTAATATATTTATTTATTATATAATAAAATTATATATTCTTTTTTTTAAATATTAAACTAAAAAATGATTTATATTAAATTAATTATATTTTTTAAAGTATATTAAATTATATAATTTTACATAATTAAATATATAATAATATTTTTTTTTTAATATTTTTTTTAATATAGTTTTTATATTATTTTAAACTAATATATATATTTAAAGCTTATTTTAAATATAAAAACTATTATAAGATTATAATAATAATTAAATATCAACTATTAAAAGAAAAATAGTATATAATTAATAATTAAAATTTATATTCTTTAAAAAAAAATCATTCTTTAAGTTTAATAATTTTAATAATTTATTTACTTTATTAGAAAATTTAATATTTTTAATATAAATAAACTATATAATTATCTTATCTTTAAATATAAATTTATAATTATAATTTTACTTTTTAAATATATATATATTTAGTAAATAATAAGAACTTACTATTATTTATTATTTATTCTATTCTAAATAAAAACCTATTATTAACTATTAATTACTTTATTAGTATTATAATAGTCTTATTAATCTTTATAATATAATAAATTACTTATTAAGCTTGTTTTTAGAATTTATATAAATATTAATAAAGGCTAAGAAAAAGAGGAAATTGATTAATAATATAATAAAAAGAATTATTAATTATATAATAGCCTTTAAATTAAATATAATAAAAAAAAAGGTTTATAATTTTAATATAATAATAAAATATAATATTATTATTAGGGTTATGATTTTAGTTTATAGTTTTTAGTTTTAGTTTTAGTTAGTATAATTAGTTTATAGTTTAGTTTAGTTTTTAGTTTTTTAATTTAATTAATAAAATAATTAAATATTAAATTTAGCTATTTATTTAAAGTAAGATAATTATATAAATTTAGCTAATTATTTGATTTTATTTATATATTAAAATTTAATTAATTATTTAATATATGCTAATTATTTGAATTTAGCTATTTCTTAATAATAAGCTATTTATTAATAATATTCTATAAAATCTATTTAAAATCTATTTTATTTCTAATTATTCCCTTAATATAGGCTAAATAAAATAGACTAGTAAAATTATTCTAAATTTAATTATTTTAAATCTATTAAGTCTAGGGTTTAAATTTTAGATCTATTTTTATTTTAAAACTAATTATTTTCTTAAAATAGGGTATATAAAAATTAAGGTAATTTACTATAAATTAATATTATAAATAAAAATAAATCTATTATATATTAATAATTATTTTATTCTTATAAAATTTATAATATATTTTCTTTTTATGTTTTTATTAGAATATTTTAAATAACTTAAATCTTATATTAACTTTAAAATTTTATTTTATTACTTTATTTATTTAAAATACCTTCTTTAAATTATAATAAATCTAAGAATAATTATAAAGAAAAAGGCTTTTCTAAAATTAATATTACTTTTTTTTCAAAAAAAATATAGATCCTTTAATTATTTAAAATAATTCAATTTTTAGCTACTAAACTCCTTTTATTATATCTAATTTTTCTAATTTACTTTATAATAAGGAAAGCTTTAAATTAAAAGAAGCTAAAAAAATCTAGGATATAAATTATTAAAGAAAGCTTATTTATTAAGTCTTTATTATTTATTAACTTTAATAACGAAATAAAAATAAATATCTTTAATACTAGGTATGTTTTTTTTATATTTTTATATATATTAATATATATATATTTCTTTACTTTTATATATTAACCTTTTAAGAATTACATTTATTTTCTTATAGTTAATATTAAAAAATGTTAAGAGTTTAATTTATCTAGGTATTATAAAGCTAAATACCCTAATATTACTTTTAGTAAAAAATAAAAAAAAAGTAATTTTCTTTTTAAAAATGTTTAATATATTAAATTATAAATTTTAAATAAAAATTAATAGTCCTATTAATAATAAAGGCCTTTTTAATATAAGTATTTAAAATAAAAAGGCTAAGGAAAATAAAAATAAATTTTAAGGAAAAAAAGCCTTAAATAGGACTTTATATTTTCTTTTAGAAAATAATTTATTCTTTAGGCTTTTAAATTCTAAATCTTTTTAATTCTTATTATCTTATTATAATAAGTAAATTATTTATTTTAGTAATTATCCTATAATTAATAGGTAGAAAATTAAAGATATTTTAAATAAGAATTATAAAAATAGCTTAATTAAGCTAAATTCTAATTTAAAAGTTAATATTAATTCTTTTAAATCTTTTTCCTTAGCTTTTAATATTTAGATTATAAATAATTAAAATACTTATTTAAAGATTATATAAGATTATATTTTAAAAAGTTTTAAATTAAAATATAAGGTATTAGGTAAATATTCTTTTTTAGTTATAATTATTATTATAAGCTAATTATATTAGTTTAGGTTCTAGTAAATTAAATGAAGATTATATTAGAATATATATATATAAAGAGTTTTTAAATTTCTTAATTATTTATTTAATTATAAAATTTAAAAATATATTTAGCTATTTATTTTTTAACTTTAATTTTTTATATTTTTCTTTTTTAATATTCTATTTTTCCTATTATAATTTTTTATATCTTTATTTTTAAATATCCTATTCTTCCTATTTTTATTCTTATATTTTTATTTTTAAATATCCTATTTTTTCTATTTTAATATTATAAAAATATTAATTTAATTTTAGTATAATAAGGAATAATATAGTAAATAATAATTAATTTATACATATATATAAAGCTTTTTATAGTAATAACTTTAATATTAAATTTAAAAATAATATTTACTATATTAATTATATTTTAAACCTAGTTACTTAGGATATATTAAAGAAAATTATTTTATATTATAAAACTAAATTATTTAAATAGAAAATTATAAAATAAAGAAAGTAAAAGAGAATAATATTAATAGTAAGTTTTTTTATTAATTTTATTATATATATATATTAATAGCATTTTTTAAGGTCTTATTATCTAATTAAGAAAATTAAATACTATTACTAAATATACTATTAAAGGAAAAGAATTACTAATAAAAGGAATTTTAAAAGCTTCCATTTTCTTTTTAAAAAAAAACACAATTCTACCTAATATATCTTTTTCTTTTTACTTATATATTAAAAATAAACTACCCAAAAATAAATAATATAACCCATTGGAATTTAACTTATAATATAATATCCTTTATTATTTTATTGAAAAGGCTAATTAATTATATTATAAAAATACCTTTAATAATAATTTAAAAGCTATAGCCTTTTCTAATTTAAACTAACTAACTTTATATAATTTAAAATATACTTTTAATATTATTTTAATATCTTTAATTGAATTATAAAATTTAGTTTATTTAACTTTACCTTAAAGCTTATTATATATTTATAAGATATATAAAAAACTTAATATATTAAGAAAAGAATTTTTGGAAATTCTTAAAAATCTATTTTAAGAAATTTTTATTTATATATTATTTATTATTTATAAATATTTAATTTATTTAATATTATTATATAAGAATTTTATAAAGTTTATTATAATATTATTAATAAAGACTTAAATAAATTAGAAAAATATTTTCTTAGAAAGATATTTTTTTTAATATAAAAAATATAAGTTTTATATTTTAGCTTTAATTTTAGATTTTAAATTTAAAGTAATTTATTTTTAAAATAATAAATTATTATATTATTATTTAAATTTAGCTAAATTTAAATAATTAACTTTATTTAAATAATTAATTTATTTTAATATTAATTAATTTTAATATTAAAATAAATAAATCTTAGTTTATAGTTTAAGTATAGTTTTTTTATAGTTTTTAATTAACTAAAAACTAAAAGCTTTAATTTATAGTTCAATTTTAATTAAATAAATTATAATTCTTATTATAATATTTTAAGAATATTTTATATTTAAAAATAATTAAGAATATTAATAATATAATACTAGCTAGATTATAGACTTAACTATGCCTTTTAAAATAAAAAGGTCTTATACCTTTTAAAATAAAAAGATCTTATAATTATATAGCCTTTCTACTTCTAAAAATCACTATTATCTAGAAAGAATTTACTTTACTTAGTTTCCTATTTAGCTTACTTAGCTTTATACTGACTAATAACTTTTATAATTAGCTACCTATTACCCTTTATACTTTTATTTATACTTATATATATTCTAAATTAGCTTATTAACCTAAGCCTAATATATAATTAATTAATATAACTTTTGGAAATATTATTTAATAATAATTATTTCTTTAAATATTATATTTTTAATTATATTAATTAAATATATTTTAAATAAAAGATTAATATTATTTAAAGTCTTATATCTAAATAATTATATATATAGACTATATAAATTATATTTATTTAGCTTACCTATTAAATAATACTTTTATACTCCTTATAGCTTAAATATAATATTATTTATAGTATACCTTTAAACTTTATAATTAATATTAATAAAAATAATTATATATAAAAGCCTATATTAATTAATTTATATTTTTATTATAATTAATAATCTATTAAATTAATTATAATATTATAAATAATTAAAATAAAGATCTTAATAGATATATTAATAAAATAAAAATTATAAATTAAATAATTAATAAAAACTAAGCTTATTAAAGATTTAAAGTAAATAATAAAATTAATAAAAATATAATAAATAAAATAATTATAATTATTTATAATAATATTAAATATATTATATATAATATTATTTATTAGCTTTATTTTTTAATAAATATTAATATTAATAATAATTAATATTTTAAAAATAAATAAAAAATAAACTAAAATTAAAACTATATTATAATTATTTATACTTAAAATCCTAATATACTTTTCCTTAATTAAAATACCTTTTTAATTATACTTTAAGAAAAAGATATATATTAATATATCCCTTTACTATTAGTCCTAGAATATAGCCTTAATATTTAAATTCTAGTAATTATAATTAAAAAGTATTATAATAATTAAATTATAATCCTAAAAAACTAATTTATTATTATTATAATATTAGCTATTTAATAAATTAATATTAAATTAATTTTAAATATCTTAATATATATAAATAAATAATCTTCTCAACTTTATATCTTTTATAATATAAATCTATTTTTCTAAAATAATAATACTATAGAATTTTAGCTAAATCTTATAGGCTTTTCTATACTTTAATATTTTATTTATATAAATTTATATATTTAATTTTATATATATAATAATAATAAAAAATAAAATAATTATTTTCTTAATAAATTAAAATTAATAAAAATTACCTAAAAAAAGAATTATAAAAATATTATTAAAAGGCTTTTTATTATTATAAAGCTTATATAGGTATTTATTTATAATAAATAAAATTATATTATTTAATATATTTACTTTATTAATAATAAATAATTATTTATTTATTTACTATACTTATAATTAATTATTTATTTTTTTAATTTAATATAAAATTTAAAGATTTATTAAAAAACTTATATATAAAATAAATAATAATATTATTAATATATAAAGCTATAGTATTAAAAATAATAATAATTAATAAATAATAAAATATATACTTTTACTTAAATATCTTTATTAATATTTTAATAACTTAAGACTTATTAATATTTCCTTTTTTATTAAGATACTAAAAAAATTAGATTTAAGGCTTTAAATTTATATTATTACTTTTACTCTTAACTTTATTAAAATATTAATATACTAAAAGTAGGACTAGGTATTATTACTTATTAAATATAAAGGTATTTATTATAGCTTAAGCTATAAATTAAAAAGATATAAAATTAATATAAAATACTTTTATAAATAATATTATATTTTATTTATTATTAATTATATATATATTTATTATAAAAATTACTAAAGTATTCTTATTAAAGCTATTTTATATATCTTTAATAATATTAAAAATAGATTTAAATATTATATTTATTATTATAGTATTTTAGATTCTTTAGATTTTATTTTTAATTTTCTTAAAAAGCTTATTTTATTAGCCCTTTATAATCTTAAATTAAAATATAATTAATAGTTCTATTATAATATATATTCTATATATTTAAGCTTCAAATTAAAATATATTATTATAAAAAATTAAATTATTAATAAATATTAATACCTATTATTAGAATTAATTTAACTATATTAAAAAATTAAATAAAAGTATTAATCTAATAATAATTTACTTTTATTTAATAATTATATATATTATAATAATTAATTAATTTAGATTTTTTAAATTATCCTCCTAAGCCTTATTCTTATTTTCCTAAGTATTATTATTATTTTATATACTTATAAGATTACCTTTTATATAATTATTATATATAGCTATTTATTACTTTATATTATAATAAATATTCTTAATAAATTTCTTTAATAGCTAAATATTATATATAATTACTAAAAGCCTATAAAATAGCTTATTTTTATATTATTCTTAGATATTATTAATATTATTATTAAGATTATTAAGAAATTAATATTAAAATATAAATAAATTTAAATATTATACTATAACTTTATATTTATAAATATACTTTAAATTAAATATATAGGTAAAAAAATAAGAATTATTTTAATTAAAAAATAATATACCTTTAATAATAAGTAATACTTTTATTTATATTAAAATTTATATTAATAAATCTATTAAAGTATATTATTAGTATTTTTCTTATCCTATTAAATATTTAATTCTACTTTTTTTTTACTTTTTATTCTTACTTAAAAAAAATCTAAATATAATTATATAAACTTATAAAATCCCTTTATATCTAAATAAATATAAAATAATTATATAAATAAATATTATATAAAATTAATCCTTAATATAAATATACTTTTAAAGAAAATATTTTCTTATTTTACTTAATAAATATAATATTTTCTATAATAAATTTACTATTATTTATTATTTTATTATACTATTATAAATACTATTAATTACTAAAAATAAACTAAAATAATTAAAATATATTTAAAAAGACCTAATAATATATAAATAAATATTTAATAAGATAATTAAATAAATAGAAAATAACTTTTATATAAAACAATAGCCTATTAATATAAATTTAATTAAAGAACTTAAATATAAATTATTTAATAAGATTTTTTATAGTAATTATTTATTTATTACTATTTAAAGTATTATAAATAATATTTTTATTTAACTAAAAAATTAACTTTAGGTAAAACTTTCTTTATTATAATAATATATCTTTATATTAGATTATTAATTTTAATTATATAATTAATTAAATAATATACTAAGATTATTATCCTCTTTTAGGTATTAATAAATAAAATATTATAATAATAATAAAATATAATAATAATTAGCTTATTTTATTTATTTATTATATAATTTAATTTTTTTAATTATAAGATTTTATTAAAATTAAATAAATTAATCTTTATAAAAGACTAAAAAATATTAAATTAATATTTATACTTTTTTTTCTTTAATTTCCTAATAAAATATTTAATATAAATAAAATTATAATAATAAATTTAAATTACTTATATATAAAAATTAGCCTTAGCCTTAAAAGACCTTATTAACTTTATAATATTTAATATAAAAGCTTTTATATTTATATATATAATTTTCTTAATATAAATATAATAATATATTTTTTTATTAAAATTTTATAATATATTATAAATTTAATTTCTATTAAAGTAAATTTAGAATAGTAAAATATATATATACTTTTATAATAATAATATTAATATATTTAATAATATAATTATAATATTACTTAGTAATTATATTAATAATATAATTATTATTAGTATTTACATAAGTATAAGTAATAATAGTATATAAATCTATATTTCCTTTTAATTAAAGTAATTTATATAAATATAAAGTACTTTATTTATTTATTTTTATAGTAATAAAATAATAACTAATATAATTAAAAATAAACTTTATATTACTTTTAATAAAATACTTAAAGAATATATTTATTTTATAATAAAAAAAAATTATAAAGTTTATAGAATTTAAAATAATAAACTTAATTTTATATATTGAATTATTTAAATTATATAAAAATAGTTTTATTACTTTAAGATTCTTTAATTAGTATATAATAAGTTATAATTTAATTAAATTTATAATATTATTTAGATTTAAAGTAAATTATATAATAAAAATATAAAGTTAAATAATTAAGCTTTTAATTTTTTTTATATTAATATATTAAATTTAAAAAACTTAAGCTAATAATAATTATAAATAGTTAAATAGCCTAATAACTTATAAATATACTTATTATTTATCTTATAAATTTTCTTAAATTATTTCTTAGCTAACTTAAGTTACTTTAATATTAATAATCTTATAATACTCTTAAGCTTAGAAAAATTTCTATATTTAATACTTAGTATATTAATATACTAATTTAATTTCTATATCCTAAGATTAAATATAAAAAAAATAAATATAAAATAATTAATAAATTAACTAATATAATATAATAAAATAAGCTTAGCCTAAATATTTAAAATTAAGTTCTAAAGATAAAATATATTATAAATAATTATATTAAAAGGTATATAATCCCTTATTTAAAGTAATAAATTAATAAATAATATAATTATTTTATTAATATAATATAGGCTATTTATATTATAAAAAAAAATTAAAAATATCTTAGTAAAAAACTAAATATCTTTCTTATTAATAAAAATATTCCTATAGAATATATAAATATATAATTAATAATTTATATTATTATAATTAATATTATTAATAGTAAATTATAGCTTTTTAGTCTTATTAATATTAAAAATATTATTAATACTAAATAAATTAAAAAATATAATATTATAAAAAATTACCTTATATAAATAATTAATTTTATATTATACTAAAGTAAGACTATTTAGTCTTTATACTTAATAGAATCTCTTTATAACTTACTTTACTTACTTAATATTATATAAATAATTAAGTATATTATATATACTAGACTATAAACCTATTAATATATTAATTATTATTATTAATATAATCTATATTAATTCCTTAGCCTTATAAAACTTAATAACAATATTATTAATATTATAAGATTCTTTCTTTTATATATTATACTTAATAAATAATATAATATAGACTATTTTAGCCTTTTATACTATAAATAGCTTATTATATTATATATACTTATAGACCTATAAAAATATATTATATAGTAAATTATCTTATTTTATTATTTTTTTATAATAATGTTTTATTATATAATAAATAACTTAAATAAATTATATAATATAAGCTTTTTTAGGCTTTATTAAATTATATAAATATATTTTAATATTTTTAATATATAATATAATAAAATATTAAATATAAAATCTTAAATATTATTAGGAAAAATTATAATATAATCTTTAATATATTAAATATATAATATATTATATATATTAATATATATAATATTTATTTTTATAAAAAACCTATATAATAAATATAAAGTAATAAGTTTCTTCTTTATAATAATAAAATTATTTAACTCTTTAGAATATATATACTTATAACTAAGGTAATTATAAAAATATATAATATAAAAAAGATAATATAATAATATATATTATAAATAATCTATATATACTATTATATTTAATCCTAGAGTAAAATATTTATAATAAGAAAACAATATTCTAGTCTTAGTTTTAATAATATAAATTATTTACTTATAAATATTTATAATATATAAATAACTTTATTTAAATTTTTTATAATAGAAATTATAAATTATAATTAATATAGTATTTTAATTATAAAAAGCTTTATAAAATACTATAATAACTAATACTTTTTATTTATTTAAAATTAATTTATATTATTTATAATTAAATAATACTATTTTCTTTTTTATAAAATCTTACTTTATCTTCTATTATAAGATTTAAAAACTAAAAATTTACTTTTATAAATCTAGATTAATTTATATATATTTAATACTTAATATTTTATAATTATTAATAAATTTATCTATACTATTACTTTTAAAACTATTACCTATATTAAGAAATAATAAAAATATAATTCTTTTTTACTTAAAAAATAATAATATAATAAGGATATTAATAAATAATTTTCTTTTATTCTTTTATAATAATATAAAAGGAATTTACTTATATAATAAAAAGAAAATTAATATAATAATATTTATATTTTATAATTATATTATATTTACCTAAAATAAATTCTAAGATACTATATTAGGCTATATAATATTTAAAAATAAATTTAATATTAAAAATATAATTTATAATAAAAGTAAATTAAATAAAGAATTCTTAGATAAATTTATAATTATTTTATAAAAAAGAAATATAGTATATTTTATTAGTAAATTATTATTAATTATATAATTATTCTTAATAATAAGTATTTTTATTAAAAGATTAGTATTAGGATTAAATAAAATAAATAGTATAATAAATAAAATTATACTAGGTAATATACTAAATAAAAATATTATATCTTAATTTATTATAAATACTTTATTACTATTATTACCCTAGGAAATTATTACTTAAGATAATATTTATAATAAATTATAATAAATAATATTAGATATTCTTAATAATAATTTATAATTAATTATATAGCTATTTCTTATAATAAGTACTTATTTAGGCAAATCTTAATTAAAAGGATTAATTATCTTATTATTTATACCTTTATATTAATAAATATATAATAATAAATATAAAATATATTTAATTTTAATTCTTATTTATATTATAATATAAAATCATATTATATTATTATTATTATATTATTAACAAGGTTATATTATAAATATAAATATATAATAATAAAAAGTTATTTTGGTTTTTATATTTATAAATATAAGAAAGATAATTTATTTATATATTATATTTGGTTAAAATAAAGTTATTTATATTATTATTTTACTTATATTATACATATAATATATTATCTATAAAAATTTAATTATATAATATTAAGGATATATAAAAGAACCTAGAAAGTAATATAATAATATTCTTTTTTATTCAACCTTATTTACTATAAAAATTTACCTTTATATTTAATTAATAGTTTAATAGCTTAAACTTTAAAATAATTAATATTATTATTATATTAATATCTAAGTAGCTATTTAAATTAATATATTTACTTTTTTAGTTTAAAAAGTATTAAAAAAGTAAAAGTATTAAATTATTTTTTAATTTAAATATAATATTTTATAATTTTATAATTTAAAAGAATAAATAATTAAATAAGATATTTTAGATATATAATTATATATATTTTTATATATTATCTTAGGATATTAAATTTATAGATAATAATAATTAATTTAAATCCTTTAAATAAATATAATTTATAGTAATAGTAAGGGAAAAAGGTATTTAATTATAAGTATAATATTACTATAAAAAATTAGTTTAATATATCTTAATATAAAATATTATTATAATACTTTAAATCTATAAAAATATTCCCTTTATTAATACTATTTAAAATTACCTTAAATCCTATTATAAAAATAAGTATATAAATACTTTAATAAAATAATTTATTAAAATTTAATTTAATATAGCTTAAATATATAATAATAATTTAATTTTTATTTTATTTTATATTTAGCTTATTATATAATATTATAAATTAAGATTATTATTTATTTTAAATATTTATTATTTAGCCTATTTATAAAAAGCCTTAATTATTATTATATAAGGGTATAATTAAAAAATAAAATACTTAATTTATTAAAGGAATTATATTTTATTATAATAAAAAGATTATTAATTTGCTTAATTATAATTAAATATACTTATTATTAGTAAGAAAAGAAGATGATATTTTTATTATAATCCTAAAGGTATAATTATACCCTAAGAAAATAATAAATATAGAAATATTATTAATAATATCTATAATAATAAAGCCTTTTATATTATTATCTTTATTATATAAAAAATATTTATTTAATTTTTATTTTTATTAAAGATAATCTTTATATTATAAAACACTAAAGAAATTAAATTATTAATATTATAAATACCTAAGTAATACTTATTAAAAAGAAGATAATTAATAAATCTAAAAGTAATATCCTTAAAGAAATAATATATTACTAAAATACCTATTCTATTATTAAAGTAATTTATTAAATTTATATAAATAAGCCTAATATTAATAAAAAATAATAAAAAAAAATTTAATAATAATAATAAGCTATAATAAATACTAATACTATAAGTAAATATTATTAATATTTTAAATTAGAATCTAAGGACTAGGTTTATATAAAAGAATAAAGGGTAAAGGTTTATATATATATATGGATATTAGGTAATAAAATAAATTAATTAATAATAAATAGTATAGTATAAATAAGATTAAGGAATATATAAATTATATAAAAATTATAATTTAAAGATTATTAATATATTTATATTTATAATTTAGTATAAGACTTTTAGGTAAATTATAATTTACCTTATCTTATAATTATTATTATTAGTAAATCTATAAGACTAATAATTAAGCCTATATATAATAAATATAATCTATATTATAATAAAGCTAATACATTATTATATATATACTATATAACTTTAGGAATTATATAATTAATAGAAAATAATTAAGATATAAGATAAATAATTTAAAGATTAATAATATACTAAATTATACTAAATTTATATATAAAATAGGGGCTAATTATACTTTATATTATCTTTAAACTATTATAGTAATTATTATATAGCAAAATTAGATATTTCTATTTTAAAAGGCTAAAATAAAATTAATAGCCTAGCTATAAATTTGCTATTTTTCTTTTTCCCTATAAAATAATAATTAGGTAAAATAGAAGATATATTAGCTCTTAGTTATAAAACTAAAGCTTACCTTACTTTTATATTAAAAATTAAGTATTCTATTTAATTACTAATAAAATCTTATTAATCCTATAATTATTAGATCCTATTATAAATAATATTTTAATATAATAAAATATATAATTATTTAAAGATTAAAGAAATTATTAATATTTAAAGATTATAAGATTTATAAATAATATTTAATTAATTTAATTAAAAAATAAATATATTAATAATTTAATAAATTTATAATATTATAATTATAAAATTTAAAATTTAAATAATTTTTTTTAAATTATATAAAACTTAAATTATAAATTATTTTATTAAAATTAAAAGATAATTAATTATTTTAAGATTTATTTTTTTAATATATATTAAAAATTAATATTTTAAAAATTAATAATAAGTCTATAAAAGAATATATAAAAAAATATAATCCTTACTTAAACTTATATCTTTAATTATATATAAAAGCCTTTAAAAAGAAAAACCAAAAACTAATATAATATAGCCTAATATATACTAAAATCTAAAAATATATATAATTATTTCTATTTAATTAAATTTATATTAATTAATTAATAAAATTAATAATCTTTAAAAAGGAAAATAAACTATCTTTTAGCCTTAATAGCCTTAATAATTTATTTACTTTATTAAATATATTTAATATTCTTAATATAAATAAATTATTAAATTATATTATTTTTAAGCTTAATCTTATAATTATAATTTTAGTTTCTTAAATATATACATATTTAATAAATAATAAGGATTTATTATTATTTATTAATTATCTTATTATTAATAGAAATCTATTATTAATTTTTAATTATTTTATTAAGATTATAAGAATTTTATTAGTTTTTATAATATAATTAATTATATATTAAAATTCATTTTTTAAAATTTATATAAATATTAATAAAAACTAACAAAATAAGAGACTTATTAATAGTATATTAAAAATAATAATATTTATATAATAATCTTAAAATATCATATTATAAGAAATATAATATAAAAAATATATAATTTTAATATAATAATATAAATATAATTTTATTAAATTCTTAGAGTATTTTTTATATAAAAACATAATTAAAAATACTAATAATTTTATTAATATTATAAAGTTTATAATTACTTATAAATTAAAAAGATTATATATATTTAAAATTTATAAAAATCTATAAATAATAATTAATAATATTAGCTAAAATATAAATATATTAATAATTAAATAAATCTATAATATTATAATTATAAATTATAAAATTTAATTAAATTATTATATTTAAAATATATAATATTTAAATTAATAATTATTTTATTAAAGCTAAAAAATAATTAATTATTTTAAGATTTATTTATTAATAATTATTAAAAATTAATGTTTTAAAAATTAATAATAAATTATAATTTCCTAATAATTATATAATAATTATTTTACTTTTAGCTTATTTATTTAAATAAAATTACTTTTTCTTATTAATTTAATATAATTATTTTCTTTTAATATTATTTATCTTTAAATTAATAAAATATATTAAGCTTAATTATTATATTTTATATTCTAGTTTATACTTTATATTATAAAAATAATCTTTTTATTTTTAGTTTAATTAAATTATATTAAAGATTTTAGTCTTAATAAGAAATTTAATTTCCTTTTTTTTTAAGGAATTTCTTTTTCTTAAAATTTATTTATAAAAGCTATATCTTAAAGAAAATAAACTAAAGAAAAAAGAATATATTTATTTTATTAATATAATCTTTATTAATTACTTTTCTTGTATAATTTTATAGTTTTTTATTAAAGTTATTAATTATAATAATAATATATATAATTTTAATTATTTAAAATTAATTTATCTTATAAAGCTTTTATATTATCTTTAGTAAAATACCTATTATTATAGTCATTTTAATAAATATAATCTTAATTATTTTAGTATTTAAATAGATTTAGCTATAATATATTTATTATATATTAGAATTAATTAGTAAAAAAGTTATTATTTTATTATTTATAAAGATTATATTAGAAAAAGATTTTCCTTTTTAAAGTTTTTATTTTATATTAGGTCTTAGTTAATAGTTTAATATAAGCATAATTATATTAGTAAATTAAAAAGTATATTTATTTTATAGGTAATTAGATTAAACTTTTTCTATAAGAATAGGAACTTTAAAATTTAATTTTAATAATAAGTTATAATTTATATAAAGTGAATTATTTATAATAAGATTTAAGTATTATATATAATAATTATTAAGATAATATACTTTAATTATTAGTTAATTTTTATATTAATATTATTTATTTAATTTAAAATGTAATTTAAAGTAAGAAAATAAATATAGCTAATCATAAAAAACTATTATTTATTTATCTTCTTAAGATAATAGCTTAATAGTATATTATTATACTTAAATAAATAAAGATTATTAACAAGTTAATGTTTTTATTATATTAAAATAGAATATATATTATTTTATATATGTAATTAAATATAAAGAATAAGACTTAAATAATAGTCTTATAATTTAAGTCTTAAATATAATTTTAATTTTAATTTATATTAAATAATACTAAAAGTCTTTAATAAAAAATATCTAAAATATTTATTTTATAAAACTTATTTTTATATAAGATAATATTATTATTAGCTATAAATAATTTACTTATAAACTTATTAATATTTAAGTTAATAAATTCTATATATTAAAAATATAGATTTTATATAAATCTTTATTAAATATTATTTTAATTCTTATTTATTATATATTAAACTAATAGAACTATTAACTTTATATTTTTAATTATAAAAATATTCTTTTATATTATAAATAATATTTTAATGATTATATAATAGTTATTTTACTTTTACCTTATTTATTTAAGCTAAATTACTCTCTTTTATTAATTTTCTATTATATATTTTCTATTACTCAGCTCTAGTATATTTTATTAATATTAAATTTAAAAGTATAAATATTTAAATTATTAATTATATATTTTTTTATTTATTTTCTATAAAAAGTTTAAACAAAATTATTTAAGATTTAAGCTTTTTTTTATAAAAATAATTTAATTAATATTTTTAAAATCTTTATTCAATTATATTTTATTTTATTTATATATAATTATAATTATATTTTAAGATATAATATTAGCTTTAATAATATATTAAGTATATAATATTATTATATTTATTTTAATAGGAGTTATTTAGTAGTATATATCTAATAGTATTTATTAAATTTATTAGGAAAATTATTTTCTTTTTATTATAATAAAAATTATATTAAAAAAAGAATTTTTTTAAGAATTTTTATTTTATATTAGATTTTAATTAATAATTTAATATAATAGTACTTATATTATTAAATTAAAAAGTTTATTTTTTTTAAGTAATTATATTAAGTTTCTTTTAATAAAAATATAAATTTTTAAAATTTAATTTTGAAAAATATTATAAATTATTTTAAATAATTATCTTTATATTTTTTATTAATATTAAAAGTATTAATTAAAAAAAAAACTAAAGTATTTTATAAATATTAACTACAAAAAGAATAATTTACTAATAAATCTTAAATTAATTTCTTATCAATTTAAAAAATATAAAGACTTTTTTAAATTATAAAATCTAATTTTAAAATCGATAAAAAGCCTATAAATTACTAATATAAAAAATACTTTTTTAATTATAAATTATATTTATTTTTAGTATACTATAGTAAATTTAAATTAATAATAATAATTTAAGATATATATATATATTAATATTTTTTAAATAATATAAAAAAAGAATTTAATAATTTCTTATTAAAAATTATAAATAAAAATAAAAATAATTTTATAAAAAATATTTACTTAAATTATTATTAAAGGGCTAATTGTAAATACCCTTAATAAAATATATAGCTTAGCCTTTAAAAATTTATATATTCTTTAAGTTCTTTTTATTAAATTTATAATTTATATTAATAAACCTAAAATTAAAATTAATTATATCTTTATATTTAAATTTAATAATATAATTTAAATATTTATAAAGTTTATATTAAAATTATATTAAATATAAAAAACTTATAATTATTTATTTTTAATTATTTATTTAGTTTTTTACTAGGAATAGTATATTAATTAAATTATATTAAAAAATATAATATTTAATTTATTATAATAATTTAAATTATAGATATATAACACATTAATTTATAAGAATAAATATAAATAATAAAATTCTTGTTTATTTATTTATTATATAATATTTATATAAAGGTTTTATTATTTATATAATTTAAGAAAAAGTTAGAATATAGATTTAATAAATAATATTATATTATATATTATATTATATATGTTAATATATTATATTATATATGTTAATATATTATATTATATATGTTAATATATTAATAATATATAAAAAGGTCTTATCTAATTAAATATATATAATATAAAAAAAGAATACTTATATTATAATATAGCTAATAAAATACCTATTATATTTCTTTAAAGTATAAAATAAATTATAAAAAGCCTTTAAAAATTAATAAAATTATAATAAATTATTAAAAATAAATAAAAATAAATAAAAATAATAATATTTCAAAGGATTTATTAACTAATAATAATAAACTAAAATTAATTAATTAACTAATAATAATAAACTAAAATTATTAAAAAAAGTTTAAATAAGATTTTAATAAATAAATAAAAGTTATTTTTAAAGTTAGTATAATAGAAATACTTTTAATTATAAATATATTATTTAAAGATAATAAAATAAAATAATAAAAATATTTTATTTATATAATAATTATTATAAATTATATTTAAAGGTTTATTAAGTTTAGCTATATAAATAGATTTATTTATATATTTTTTAATAAATTTATATTATTTATTATATATATATAAAATATAAAACTTAATATATTAATAACTTTTAATACTTTTTTTTATTATAATATTATTTATTTTATTTTTATATAATATAAATAAATCTTAGATTATTAACAAAAGTATATAAATATTATAATATAATAGTATATAAAAATATAAGTTTAATTATATAATTACAATTAACATTAAACTAAAAATTAAAATAGATATTATAATTAAGCTATAAATAATAAAAGTACTAAAAAATATTTTATTATTTCAAGAAATATACTTTTATAATTATAATATTAATATATTAATTAATTATTTTAAAGTAAAGTTTTTTTTAAATTAAATAATTTTAAAATATTTATTATATTAACAAATCTATTATATTAAAAAATCTAAATATTATAAAAGCTAAGTATAAAATAGGAAATAAAATTAAAGATATTAATATTTAAAAACTATTTTATTCTCTTTTTTTAATATAAATATTAATGGTTTTTATTTAGAAAACCTTAATTAAATATATAAAAAGAGATTAAGTTATTTATTATTTAATATAAGGTCTTTAAAATTTAGATAATAATTAATAATAATACTAAGAGAATATAAAGAACCTATACAGACATTATAAATATTTAGCAATTTTACTATAAATAAGATAAATTATTATATTAGCTTTATATATATCTATATATATAATTTAATATATATTAAGTATATATTTAATAAGATAAGTGTAAAGAATAAAAATAAAACTAAAGACAATTTATATAAATATTAATTTAGGGTATTATAGGCTATAATTCCTTAAATAGCCTTTTCTTTTAATAGTATATTATAAATTTAACGGATGTATTTAAAAGTAAATTAATATAATAAGATAATAGCTATTAGCTTTTAATATAATTAAAATATATTATTTATTAGTATATAAATAAAAGGCTTAATTTAAGAGTATGTTATTATAACTAAAGAATATTCTAATATTTTAAATTCAAATAAAACTAACAATAATAATCTTATTAGAATAAATAATTTCATAATAATAAATTAAAAAATGAATAATAAGACTAAGTAATTTCTTATAAGGATTCTTAATAGGGTCTTTATTAACTAGGCTTTTTCTTAAGTTAAAAGGCTGCTTAATTATCTTTATTTATTAAATGTTATTATAATTAAATGTTATTATAATTAAATGTAAATACATTTATACTTAAACTATCTATATTATGTAATATTATATTTAAAAAGCAAGTTAATAAATAATAAAAAAAAGGTTTCTATAAAAATAAAATTTAAAGATTATTACTTTAAAAATATTTTTTTACTAAGAGCTATAATTTTAAGAAATGCTTTTTTTATAAATATATTATTTAATATAAATAATATATTATATAGTAAAGATTAAATTAAATTAAAAGGAAACTTTATTTATTTTCAATTAGAATTACTTATAGAAATAAATATAATATCTAAAACTATTAAATTAAAAGGTAATTATTTATATTAATAAATATTTTTATTTTTACTTAAATAATAATTATAATAAAAGATTATTTATAATATAAATAATAAAATTTAATATAAGCTTAAAACTAATTTATTATATATAACAGCCTTTTTATTATATATAAAGTAATAATATATTTAATTAATATTAATATAATTATATTTCTTAGTATATTAATAAAATTATAATCTTTTATTAATTTATAATAAAAAATAATATTAATAAATAAATCAAACAAAATTATTAAATATTTAATATTAAATATAATATTTTATATTTTCTAAATTATCTTATTAGTTAGCTTTAAATCTTAGAATATGTTAGGAATTATTATTATTAGTATATTAAATAAAAATATTTTCTTTTTTTATATATATTATATTATAAAGATTATTTATATATTAAGATCCTAATAATTATAGTTTAATAATATAATAAGAATTTTATTTTTTCAATATTATTCTTTAATATAATTAATAATATTATTTATTTAATAAATTAAGATTAATATTATCTAAATCTTTTATTAAATAAAAGTAAGTAAAGCCTATAATTTTAAATCTTATATAATATAAATTTACTTTATGAAAATAATAATAATCTTAATTTTCTTTTATATACTATATAAGCCTTATTATAGATTATTATATTAAACTTTTTCTAAGACTTATTTTATAAAATTACTTTTAAATTAATAAAAATAATTTTCTTTAATATTAAATTAAATTAATAGAAATTATAATAAAAAGGATAGTAAGAGTATTATTAGAGTTCTTAGTATATATATATAATTAATAAATTATATTATTAATAAAAACTAGGATTTGATTATTTAATATATTTACTTTATTAATTATAAATAGTTATTAGTTTTTTTTATAATTCTTAAATTAAATATTTTGGTTTTTTAATTAATAAGATATTTAAATAATAAATTTTTTTTTTTTACTTATTAATATTAAAACTATAAAGTAAGTAAATTATTATTTTATTAATATTTATTATAGTAATTCTTTATTAATTTTATTATATAATATATATTTAAATTATATTAGTATTTCTAGTCTTATTCTTAGCTTTATATATTCTATTATAATTTAATTAGTATTAATTATAATTTAAAGAATATTACTAAAATAAATAATCTTAATTTAAAATATAATTTAAAAAATAATAAGTTATTATTAATATTTATTATTTATATATCCTACTTTACCTTAAAAATTATAATTATATCTTATTTTATTAATTTTTAATAATATATTTTATAAATATATAATAATATAATAATCTTATTATAAAAAAAAATAGAAACCTTTAATTATTAATAGCTATATTTCTTTAGAAATAGGCTTATATTATTTAAAATTATTAATTATTTATTCTCTATTATTAAATTTATAATAAAATTAAATAAGCTTTATAATATTATTAATCAACTTATTAATATTTATTTTATTAAAAGCCTATTATAAATTTTTAGAGTATATATTAACTTATTATTTTAATAAATATACTTAATAATAATCAATTTAAATTTAATTAAACTAAAACTAAAATAATTAAATATAAATTAATTAGTTATATTTCTATTAAATTTACTTTTATTCTTTTTTTAATTATTCTTTAAAATTATATTAATTTCTTAATAATAATATATTAAAAATCAATAATAATAAAATAATATTTAATTTATTTATATTATATATTAAAATAATTATTAATAATTCTTAACTTAATAGAAATACTTTAATTTCTTATATAATAATAATAAATTTAATAATAAAATCTTTTATAAGAAAAATAAATATAAAAAGATTAATATAAAAAGTTCTAATATTATAAATATTATAAATATTAAAATTATATAAATCTTTCTAATTACACTTTATTATTATTAAATCCTAATTAAAAAGACTTAGTAATTTAAATAATTATATAATACTCTTTATAAGTATATTAAAATTTACAAATAATATTAAATTTATAAACATTACTTTATTAAAAGCCTTTAGCTTATTTATATATTTAAATTAATTAAAAGTATAAAATACATTATTATTATAATATTAAATTATATTAGCTTATAAAAAAATATAATTATATTTTTAAGTTATATAAATAAAAAAATAAATTAAAAAATTACTTACTTAATAAATATATTTTAAATCTTTTAAATTATAATAATAATTAAAAATATAAATTAACTCTAAAACTCTTTTATAAATAAAAAAATAAAAGTAAATTAATTTTTTTTAATTGTATTAATATTGCTAATTAAATTAATTAAGAAATAAGAATTATTAAAAAACTTAATTTAATTTTCTAATCTTTAATATATTAAAATATAAGATTCTAGAATCTAAGGCTAATTTACTTAGATATTATAAAAATAATAATTATATTATATAATTATTAAAATATTATAAATTTATTTATATATTTTAGAATAATAATAACTACCTAGAGCTAATTACTAATAATTACTATAATTTAAAGTTCTTAAAAAATAAATATTATAATTTAAAAAAAACCTAAAATTAATAAGCTATATTATAATATTAAAAAATAATCTTAAAATTATTTTATATTTAATTAAATCTTATATAATTAGAATATATAAAGTATAAAATAAATCCTTTTTAATTTTTCTTATACTTAGTATACTTATTCTTTAAATCTTTATTATATTTATTATACTTAAAATCTACTAATAATAATATATTATATTTTTAATAAATATTTTATTTTAATTATAATTTAAGTATTATTAAAGTAATTAGTTTTTTATTTTTAAATAATTAATTAAATAGAAATTATTATTGAAATTTATTTTTATTATAATATAAATAAAATAATTAAAAATTTTATAAAATAAAAAGAAATATTATATTAAATTTTAATAAAATATTATAATAATTATAATTATATAATTTAATTAAGATTTTTATAAATAAACTTTAAATTATAAAATTAAATTTATAAGATTTTATTATTTATTCTTATATATATTAAAATATTAAAAATATTATTTATTATATAAATAATTATATTAAATTCTTTTTATAAATTCTTTTTTAAAAAAATAATATTAAATATTATTTAATATTTTTTTATTAATATAAATAATTCTTTTTTTAAGAAAAATATAATAAGTATTTAATATAGGGCTAATAATAATAAAAAGAAAAATAATAAGATTTATATTTAGTTTAATAAGAATAATTAAAATAATATAATTATAATAAATTATTTTAAATAATCTTTTAATCTTAATATTAATTTAAGTTTATAATATATTATTATTTATTAATATTTATAATAAAACTTAAGACT
This sequence comes from Calonectria hawksworthii, assembly GCA_020975415.1. Taxonomy (NCBI): domain Eukaryota; kingdom Fungi; phylum Ascomycota; class Sordariomycetes; order Hypocreales; family Nectriaceae; genus Calonectria; species Calonectria hawksworthii. Next base: position 845,986 of record JAHXZK010000006.1, read on the forward strand.
TTTATAATAAATTATAAAGATTTTTAATAATTATATTTTTATAAATTAAAGAAAATAAAACTAAATTTTATAAAAGCTTTTATTAAAAATACTTTTATATTATTAAATATAATATAATAATAAAAGATTAATAGATTATATAAAGAGCAATATTAATATTATTTAAAAATAGTTTTTTTTATTAAAATTAATTAAACTTAATTTAAAATATTAATTATTAATTTAATTATATTTTTTCTTTAATAATTAATATTTAATAATTATAATAATCTTATAATAACTTTTTATATTTTAAATAAGCTTTATATATATATATTTTAATTTAAAATAATATAAAAATTATTTTAAATATAAAAATACTTTTTTATATTTAATTATTTTAAATTATTAAATTTTAATATAATTTAAAAAATATTATTAATTTAATATAAGCTATTTATTTTTTTATTTAATTTAAAAAAAAATAAGATTTTATTATATAATAAATAAATACATTAAAGTTTTTATTATATTAATTTAAAATTAAAATTAATTAAATTAATAAAGAAATTTATAAATAAAAGAATTTCATTTAAAAAATATATTACTTAAAATATAATTTATAAATAAATAAAATTAAAGAAAATATTAAATATTTTAATAGAAAAATAAATAAGTAAAATATTTAATTTTAATAATTTAATTTAATTAAAAGTAAATTATAAAATAAAAAATACCCTATAGTAAGTACCTAATTAATTTTTATAAATATAGGTATTAAAGCCTTTATTAATTTAAGAGAATAAATATTATAATAGCTATAGTTCTTAAGATTATAATCTTAGAAAATAAAAGCCTAATTACTTAATTTAAGTAAGATTATTTACTATATAAAATATTTTTTTATAATAATATATATATATTAATTTAATTATATTAATATTTTTTTTCTTTATAGTTTTTTTTTAATAATATAATATAATAATTAATATTTATATATATATATATAATTATATAAAATATTATAAAAAAATATAACATTTAGTTTTTTATAATAATTTAAATTATAAACATAAAATATATTATTTTCTTACAATTTAAATAAAAGAATTTTTTATTTATTTATTATACAATATTTATATATAATTTATATTATTTAATAAAAAAAAGATATTATATATATTATATTATATATGTATATATATAATATAAAGAAATAATAAAAATGCTAGTATATAAGTAATAAAACCCCTTTCTTGTTCCTTAAGAGTATAGAATCCTTTTCTTGTTTCTTAAGGGTATAAATTATTATTTATAAATATATAATAATAAATAAAAAAAGAAAATTATAAATTAATATTTTTAATTCATATATTTAAAGTATTTTATAATTTTTTACTTTAAATAATATATATTAAAATTATAAAAAGTTTAATATATTTTATAATATAATTATAATTTAGATTCTCTTAAACTTTTATTAATTTTTAAAACTAAGGATAAATTATAATATTTATAAATTAAATATAATAATATTATTTATATTTCTTATTAAAATATATTTACTTATTTACTTATATTTCCATACTCCTATATTTATTTTATATATTTTCTATATAATTATAATATATAATAAATTCTTTTTATTTCAATTCCTTTTTAAACTAATAATTAAAATATCTCTTTATTATTATTATTATTTATTATTATAAAAGAATCATATATTTATAAGCTATTAAAATCTTAAAAGAAATTAAAACTAATTCTTAACTTATTATACTTTATTTTTGCTAAGTAAATTCTAAATAAAAATAACCTTAAATAGTTTATAAGAATATAAATAATGCAATAACTAAATAAATATATTTACTTATTATACTTTTTATATAGCTTAATTTAATATATTTATTTATATATTTACTTTATTTCTTTATATTTTAATAAAATAAGAGCCTATAATTAATATATTTTAAAATTTTATATTAGCTATTTAAAAATCAATAAATATCTTTTTATATACCGCTTACTATCAATCTTTATAAAATAATTATTAAATTAAAGATAAGATTATTAAAAATAAACTAATTTTCCTAATTTAATATAATAAACTATAATTATATATAATTATTAATCTTTTTATTTCTATAATATTAAAATATAATAAATCCTTTATATAATTCTAATTATATTATTTTATATTAGTATTTTATTATTATATTAGAAAATATAAATCTTATTAAAAATATATATAAGAAAATAAAAAGAGTTTTTAATAATAATAATTTATATATCTTTAGAATGAATTATAATACCCTTAGCCTAACTAAATTAACAAAATAAGGAATATAAAATTATATTTATTTATATTAATAAACAAATATTCATTTTTATTAAAATTTTCTTTAAGTTATATAAGCTATTAAATAATTTTATATATTAAGTTATTAAAATTAAATTTAGTAAATACCTTATTTTTATTAAAATGCCTATTTTATCTTAACCTATATATTTAATTTTATAAACTAATTTAAAATTATTTATAAATAATTTAGCTTTTATTTAATTAGAATTTTAATTATTATACTTATTTAGCTAAATTAGTATTTATTATAATTACTTATAAGACTTATTAAATAATAACTTAAATAATAATAATATTTTTATATATAATAATAAAGATAAAAATAATAATAATAATACTAATAATAAATTAATTATATTATTATTATAATAAATAAGAATATTAATTTATAATTCTTTAATTATTAATCTTATTTTATTTTTATATTATATAATAATTACAAAATAACTAATAACAATAATATAATAATAAATTAATATTAAGTTTTAAATTTTATTATTATAATTAAGCTTTAATACTTAATTAAAATATTATATCAATATTCTTTATTTTTATTTTTTTATTATATTACTTTTAAATACTATATAGGTTTTAACAGGTATATATATAGTAAACTAAATTCTAGATATTTTTAGATATAAAGGTAAAATTATATCTTTTTAATATCTTCTTCTTTATAATAGTTTTCAAAATATATTATTATAATAAAGATAGAAATATTTTTTAAAGACTATTACTTATAAAGGAATATTAATAGATAATAATAAATAAATCCTAATAATTATATAATAATTCTTTTACTTTTTTTAGCTTATTTATTTACATAAAACTATTTCTTTGTATTAATTTAATAAAAGAAAACCTTCTTTTTAGTATTACTTATCTTTAATATAATAAAGTATATTAAGCTTAATTATTACACTCTATAATTTAGTCTATACTTAATATTTTAAAGATAATTATTTTTTTCTTAACTTAATTAAAATATATTAAAACTATTATTAATAATAATAATAAAGCTAATATTATTTATAAAAAGCTAATATATATTATAAAGCATTTATATTAGTCTTAGTAAAATAATTATAATTATAATAACTTTATTTAGTATTATTTTAATTACCTTAGTATTTAAAAAGGTATAAATATAATATATTTATTATATATTTTATACTAGCTAATAATTACCTTTTTATTATTTATAAAATCTATATTATGAAAGGCTTTTTTTATTTAAAATTTTACTTTATAATAAATATTAATTAATAATTTAATAATATACATATAATTAAGATATTAGATTAAAAAGTCTATTTATTTTATAAATAATTATATTAAGCTTTTTTAATAATAATAAAAACTTTAAAACTTTAATTTTAATAATTATAAATAAAAAAAATAAATATTACTTTTATTATAAACTATTAAAATCTTATATTTTATTTAAATTAAAGCTTTATTTTAAAATATATTATAGTTTTATTATAAATTACTTTATTATAAATTATCTTATATTTATCTTTTATTATAATATATACTCTATTTTTAATTATATTAACTTATTAAGTGTTAATATTAAGATATATTAATTAAATTATATATTATAATCTTAAGTTTTTTTAGCTATAAAAGCTAATAGTATATTTAATTTTAAATATATATTATATTAATATATAATAATTTAGTTCTTTATTATTAATATATTTTAATTAATTATAAAATAAAAATAATAAATAAATATCTTAAAGGCTTAAAATTATTAATTTTATAATATAATTAATATTTATTATAATTAAGATTAAAATTTTAAAGTATCTGTTTTTATAAAAAAAGCTTAATATAATTATTTATAGAATAAATAAACTTTTTGATTTAACAATATAATTATCTTTATACTAAATTATTAATTAAAACCTAATATAAAATAAAAACTTTAAAAAGAAAAATCCTTTTTTAATATAATTTTTATAAATAATAAAAAAATAGCTTTTTAGCTAATTTTAATATATAATAAATATACTATATTAATAATTATTTTAATAATAGAATAATTAATATAATATTTAATAAAATTATAATAATAATAATTAATTTACTTAAGTAAACTAATAAATTATATAATAATAATAAACTTTAAATAATTAATATTATATTTATTTTAATTATAATTAATAAATATAATAAAAATCTTCTTAATAAAAAAAAGAAAATATTTTTTAGTAAAACTATTTAAATAAAATTAAAGCTTAAGCTTATTTACTTTAAATTAAAGCTCTTATAAATTAAATTTACTTATAAATATATTAAAAGCTTTTTAGAATAAAAAAAAAAGAGTATTAAATTCTTATTAAAGATTTATATTAATAATTCATTCTAATAAGATAATAAGAATAGGGAATTTATTAATAAGATTAAAAATAATATTAAATATAAGAATTAGTTTTAGTTATTAATAAGGAGTCTTATTAGGCTTAGAGAAAAAAAGAAAAGAAGATAACTATTTTAAATTAATAAAAGAAAGTAATTTTATTTAAATAAATAAGCTAAAAGTAAAATAATTATAATATAATTATTAGGGAATATTTATTATAATATTATTTATTATATTATAAAGATAAAAATATTATATTAATTTTTAAAATTTTATATATATTATATCTTAAAAAGATATTATTATTCGAATAAAATATATAGGTATTTTAATTTATATTTTATTTTAAATTTTAAAGCTCTTTTAGTATTTATTATTTAAGTTAAAAATAGATATATATATATTTATATAAAAGGAGTGCAATACACACAGGCTTACTCCCATTACATATAAAAGCCCTTTAAAACAAAAGAAAGATCACCCTTACTCTATATACCCTATCTAATACCAATATTCCAGATTAGCCATGCCCCATATACCCCATCTAATACCAACATTCCAGATTAGCCCTAGCCCACGTAAAACAAAGGAAAAGCTATTAATTAAATACAAGATTCTTATAGGCTAATTAAAGTAGGGCTTTTCTACTAAAGGATTCCTTATATACTTTAATAAATTAAAAGCCCGGATTTCTAGTAGCAATATAAGAGAATCTTTTATCCTAAAAGGCATATTAGCTATCTATTTACTACTTATTAAATCTTACTATTTATTTATATTTTATTTATTTATATATTATAATAATAAAAATTATTAATATAATTTTTTTTAAATATTATATATTAATATTATTTTAAAATAAAGAAATCTAAGATAAATAGGCTATATTATGCTATAGAGGTAAGAATATTAAATTGTTTTAAATATTAATTAATTAAGTCTTATAGAATTAGAATATATAAATATATTAAAAAATAACATTCTTAAATTATTTTTATATTTAATATATTTACTTTTTGAATCTCTATATTAAATATTTAATATAGTATATAATATTCTAAGTATTAAAACTAAAAGTTTAAAGTTCCTATTTATATAATAAAAGCTTAATATAATTAATTATAAAATAAAGAAATATTTTAATTTAATAATATAATTATCTTTATATTAAACTATAAGTTTAAACTTAATATAAAATAAAAACTTTATAATAAAACCTTTTTTTATAATTTTTATAAATAAAAAGAAAATAGCTTTCTTATTAGCTAATTTATATATATAATAAATATATTATATTTAAATTTATTTAAATATTAAGATAATTAAGATTATATTTAAATTTATTTAAATATTAAAATAATTAAGATTATATTTAATAATATTATTATAATATTAATAATCTTATTAAAGGTAATATAAAAGCTATATAAAATATATTAACTTTAAATAGCTAAAACTATTTTTATTATTACTATAATTAATAATTTCTAAAAATACTTTTAAAAAAAATATATATAAAATAGTTATTAAATATTATATTTATAAAATAAATATATCCCTTTAACTTTAGCTTCTTTTATTTAAGTTATAGTTGTTATAAATAAGATTATATAAAGAAAAAGTAAGAGGGTTTTTTAAAGGAAAGAAAAGAAGATCACATTCCTTTTTAAGACTAATACTTTTAATATAATTTAATTAAATTAAGAAAAAAAAGATTATTTTTAAAATATTAATTATTAATTAAAATAAAAAATATAATAATCAAGTATAATATATTTTATTATAATAAGAATAAATAATATTAAAAGAGAATATAATATTAAATTAATAAAAAAAGAATAGATTTACTTAAATAAATAAGCTAAAAGTAAAATAATTATTATTTAATTATTAAAAATATACTTTATATATTTATTAAAATTAAAATATTAGATTTTTTATATTAATAAAAAAGTAATTTATAATTAGTTATTTTTATATATATTATTATTTATATTAGAAATTATAAACATATTATTAAACTTAAAATAATAATTAAAAATATAATTATAATAATTAAAAGAATTATTATATAAATCTTTTATATAAAATAAGGATAATATGAATAGTTTATTTAAGAAAATATATATTAAAATATAATAAAATAAAAAATAAGCTAATATTATTAATAATAAATCCTTTTATTTTAAATTTATAATACTTAATAAGAATATAAATAATAATATTATTATTTATTTAATTAAAAATAATAAATAATTATTTTTAATAATTATTTTTTATTTTAAAGTTTAATAAAAAATTAATATTCTAATAAAGTTAAATAATAATAAATATAATATTTAATAAGATTTAATAAGATTATAATATTAATATATATAAAAATTAATATATAAAATAGTTCTTAGAAAAAAGAATGTAAAATATTATAATAATAAAAAATATAAAATATTATATAAAATATATTTAACTAATTTTTAAATTTTTAAATACTAAAGATTTTATTATCTTAGAAAAATAAATATAATAATAAATACTTATAATATTATAAATTATAAGTAAAATTATAATAATAACTATATATTATATAATATTAGTTTTTATAAGTTATATAAATAATAGAATAATTTATAATAATAAATTAATATATAAATAAGTATTTTAATTTAATTTTTAATACAAATATATTTAATAATTTATATTTATTAAACTTATATTTAATATATTATATATTTTAATTTTATATTTATTATATATTTATATTTTCTTATAATTAAATCTAAATAGTAAATTAAGAAATAATATTATTATATTATATACATAAATTATATTTTAAAATATAATTTATAAATTAAACTTTAAAAATAAATTCTTTAATTTATATTTAAAATTAAATATACTTTTATATTATTTTTATATAATTTTTAATTTATTTAATTTTTAAGTTAATATTAATATATTATAATAATATATTTTTTATTTTCTTTATTATAATTTTAAAAGCCTTATTATATAAAAATATTATAAATTATATTTTATTCTTAAAAGGTATTAGCTAATAAATCTATATATTTATTTTATTTACTATTTAAGAGTACTTTATAAAATAAATAAAATGTTTTTTTAATTTAAAATTTAAGGTTTTTAATTTATTATATAATTATATTAATTTAATATTATTATAAATACAATTTACTATTATAATAAAGAGGATAATTAATAATAGAATATTTAATATTATATTAATAAATACTTAAAATATTATATATATATTATTTCTTTTTTTAATATTTATTATTTAATATCTTTTTATTATTAGCTTTTTTATTTCTTTAAATTACTTTACTATATTAACTTAATATAATAATTATTTTCTCTTTCTTATCTATTTATTATTAAACTTAATTACTATCTTTAAGTATATTCTTTAAATAAAGCTAATTTATAAGACCTTAAAAATAAAGTACATAAATTTAAGTTTTATATACACTTTTATATTAATATTATTATATTTTTATTTGTTTTATATATTACAAAAATAGTTTTATTAAATATATTACGTCTTTTAAATACAAATATAATTCCTAAGTTTATTTAAGTATACTAGCTGGCAGGGTTGTGATTTTAGTTTATAGTTTTTAGTTTTAGTTTTAGTTAGTATAGTTAGTTTGTAGTTTAGTTAACTAAAAACTAAAAGTTTTAGTTTATAGTTTAGTTTTAGTTTTTATTTGTAGTTTATAGTTTAGTTGTAGTTTTTTATTTTAGTTTATAGTTTAGTTTGTAGTTTTTTTATTTTTTTTAAAGTAATTAATATTTAATAAATAAAATAATTATATTTTATTTAAAAAGTAGATTAAATTACTTAAATTATAAGCTATATAATATATATTTTAATCTTATTATTTTTATTAAATTATAAATAATATTATTAATTAATTAATTTTATAGTTTTTGGTTTTTTTTGTAGTTTTAGTTTTTAGTTAACTAAATTACAAAAAATTATAGTTTTAGTTAACTAAATCACAACCCTGCTAGCTGGTATTATAATAATTCTATAATATAAAATGTATATATATATTAGTTTTAAGGTTAACTTATATTATATATATTATATTATAAAATGAATCATAAGCTTATTTACTTATAATTAGTAAGATTATATAAAAGAAGATTATACTTATTAATAGTTTTATTATATTTACATTCTTATTATATAGTTTACTATAAGAATAGTAATACTATAAATTTAAAATATATATTTATTTCCATAGTAATTATATTAAGCCTTTTCTATATAAATATATAGTTAAATAAATTATATGAAAGATATTTAATAATAATTATATATAAATATTTTAACCTTATTAAAATAAGTACTTTAATTATATTACTATTAAGGGGTTAAGCTATTAATTATATCTTTTTAAAAGCTTTTTAATAAAAGATTATATTTTTATTAGCTATTAAGAATTCTAAATTATATAAAAAATAATCTTTTTTATATTCTTATATATTATAATAAATATTTTTAATTATTTAGTTAATTTATATTTATTATATATAATATATTAAAGATTATATTTTATAAATAACTTTTTTTATATTTTTTATTTAAAATATTTTTTTATATATTTATTTATATTTATTTTTTTTAAAAAGATAATTTTATTATATTATAAGCTAATAATAATTAAATTAATAAAATCTTATTAGTAATTTAATAAAATACTTAATTATTAATATAAAAGCTAAATAAGCTTTAATTTTATAATTAAGAATTAATTTAAATTTTATTTTATTTAATTATTATTTTATATTTAAATTTATAATTTAATTAATATTATATTTATATAATAATTAATATTATAATAAAAATATATATAAATTAAAATTAAATTTTAAATTTTTAAAATTCTTATTTTTATAAAAAAAACTTAATATAATTACTTTTAAAATAAATAACCTTTTTAATTTAATAATATTACTATCTTTATATTAAATTATTAATTAAAACTTAATATAAAATAAAAGCTTCAAAAAAAATCTTTTTAATATAGTTTTTACAGACAATAAAAAATCATATTTTTTAATTAATTTTAATATATAATAAATATATTATATTTAAATTTATTTAAATATTAAAATAATTAAAATTATATTTAATAAAGTTATTATAATAATAATTATATTATTAAAAAGAATATAAAAGCTTTATAAAATATATTAATTATAAATAATTAAAATTATTTATATTATTATTATAATTAATAATTTTAATAAAAAGCTTTAAAATTATATAAAAAGAATAATAAAGATTATATTAGTAAAATAAATATATTCTTTTTTCTTTAATTTATTCTTTTTAAGCTATAATCTTTATAAATAAAATTTAATAAAAAAAATAAAAAGATTTTTTAAAAGAAATAAAAAGATTAAACTTTTTCTTAAAATTACAATTTTTAATATAGCTTAATTAGATTAAAAGAAAAAAGATTATCTTTATAATATAAGGTATAAATTAAAATATAAAATATAGTAATTAAGCTTAGTATATTTTATTAAATTAAAGGTAATTAAATTAATATTAAAATAAAATAATTATATTAAATTAATAGAAAAAATAAGTTTATTTAAATAAATAAGCTAAAAATAAAATAATTATTATGCTTTTTAAAATAGAAAGATCTTATAATTATATAACCTCCTTACATCTAAAAATCACTATTATCTGGAAAAGATTTACTTTACTTAGTTCCTTACTTAGCTTAGTTAGCTCTATACTAGCTATTAGCTTTTATAGTTAGCTACCTACCCTTATACTCTTATACCTATATATTCTAAATTAGCCTATTAACCTAAGCCTAATTTATAGTTAATTTATATAGCTTTTATAAATATTACTTAATAATAATAATTTTTTTTAAATACTATATTCTTAATTAGATTAATTAAATAAATTTTAAATAAAAGCCTAATACTATTTAAGGTCTTATATTTTAATAGCTATATATATAAACTATATAGATTATATTTACTTAGCTTATTTATTAAATAATTATTTTATACTATAGCTAATAATTTATAAAATTAATTATAATATTAAAAATAATTAAAATAAAGATTTTAATAAATATATTAATAAAATAAAAATTAAATTAATTAAAAATTTAAAGTAAAAAAAAGAATTAATAAATAATATTATATATAAAACACCTAATATTATTATAAATAATTATAATTACTTTAATTATTATATTTTTGTTGATTTTATTTTTTATAAATATTAATATTAATAATAATTAATATCTTAAAAATAAATAAAAAAGTAAATTAAAATTAAGATTATATTATAATTATTTATATTTAAAATCTAAATATACTTTTTCTTAATTAAAATATATTTCTAATTATATTTTAAGAAAAGAATATATTATAATATATTTTTTTATTATTAATATTAGAATATAATTTTAATATTTAAATTTAAATAATTATAATTAAGAAATATTATAATAATTAAATTATAATTCTAAAAAATTAATTTATTATTATTATATAATAAATTATTTAATAAATTATTTAATAAATTAATATTAATATTAATTTTTAATATCTTAATATATATAAATAAATAATCTTTTTAGCTTTATATTTTTTATAATATTAATTTATTCTTTTAAAATAATAATACTATAAAATATTAATTAAATTTTAAAGGATTTTTTATACTTTAATACTTTATTCATATAAATTTATATATTTAATTTTATATATAAAATAATAAGAATAAATAAATAATTAACTTTTTAATAAATTAAAATAAATAAAAATTATTTAAAAAGAAAATTATAAAAATATTATTAAATTACTTTTTATTATTATATAAATTATATAAATAGTTATTTATTATAAATAATATTATAGTATTTAATATATTTACTTTATTAATAATAAATAATTATTTATTTATTTAATATATTTATAATTAATTATTTATTTTATAATTTAATATAAAATTTAAAGATTTATTAAAATGTATATATATAAAATAAATAATAATATTATTTATATATAAAGTTATAATATTAAGAATAATAATAATTAATAAATAATAAAAAATATTTTTTTATTTAAATACTTTAGCTAATATCTTAATAATATAAAATTTATTAATTTCTTTTTTTCATAAAAATACTAAAAAAGCTAAGTTTATAGTCTTAAGCTTATACTATTATTTCTATTCTTTATTCTATTAAAATATTAATATACTAAAAATATAATTAAGTCTTATTACTTATTAAATATAAAAATATTTATTATAATTTAAGCTATAAATTAAAAAAATATAAAATTAATATAAATATAAATAGATTTAAATATTATATTTATTATTATAGTACTTTAAATTTCTTATATTTTATTTTTAATTTTCTTAAAAAGCTTATTTATTAATTCTTTATAATTCTAAGCTAAAATATAATTAATGATTTTATTATAATATATACTTTTAAATTTAAATCTTAAATAAAAATATATATTTATAAAAAATTAAATTAAAAATAAGATAATTAAGAAATTAATATTAAAACATAAATAAACTTAGATATTATATTATAACTTTATCTTTATAAATATAATCTAAATTAAATAAATAAATAAAAATATAATAATTATTTTAAATAAAAAATAATATTTTTTAATAATAAATAATACTTTTATTTATATTAAAATCTATATTAATATTTTTTTTATTCTATTAAGTATTTAATTATATTCTTTTTTTATTTTTTATTTTTATTTAAAAAAGATTTAAATATAATTATATAAATTTATAAAATCTCTTTATATTTAAATAAATATAAAATAAATATATAAATAAATATTATATAAAACTAATTCTTAATATAAATTTATTTTTTAAAAAAAAAACTTTTATTTAAAAAATATAATATTCCTTATAATAAATTTATTATTATTAATTATTTTATTATATTATTATAAATATTATTAATTATTAAAAATAAATTAAAATAAATAAAATATATTTAAAAGACCTATTAATATATAAGTAAATACTTAATAAAATAATTAAAAAAATAAAAAATAATCTTTATATATAATAATAATTTCTTAATATAAACCTAATTAAAAAACTTAAATATAAACTATTTACTAAGTTTCTTTATAATAATTATTTACTTATTATTATTAAAAGTATTATTAATAATATTCTTATTTAATTAAAAATTAGCTTTAAATAAAACTTTCTTTATTATAATAGTATACCTTTATATTAAATTATTAATTTTAATTATATAATTAATTAAATAATATATTAAAACTATTATTTTATTTTAAATATTAATAAATAAAATATTATAATTATAAGAAAATATAATAACACTTAATATATTTTATTTATTTATTATATAATTTTATCTTTTAAATTATAAAATTATATTAAAGTTAAATAAATTAGTCTTTATTAAAGACTAAGGGATATTAAATTAATATTTATATTTTTATTTTAATTATATAATTAAATACTTAATATATATAAAACTATAAAATTAAATTTAATTTACTTATAAATAAAAATTAGCCTTAGTCTTAAAAAAGTATATTGATTTTATAATATTTAATATAAATATTTTTATATTTCTCTTTAATTAAAATAATCTAAATAAATATAATATATCTTATTTATTTATTTTTATAGTAATAAAATAATAATTAATATAACTAAAAATAAACCTTTTAGTAATTTTAATAAAATAATTAAAATAATATACTTATTTTATAGTTAAAGAAATTACTAAGCCTATAAAAATTAAAGTAATAAGCTTAATTTTATATATTATATTACTTAAATTATATAAAAATAATTTTATAACTTTAAGATCTTTTAATTAATAAATAATAAGCTATAATTTAATGAGATTTATAATATTATTTAGAGTTAAAGTAGATTATATAATAGAAATATAAATTTAAATAATTAAGCTTTTAAATTTTTTTATATTAATATATTAGGTTCTAAAGACTTAAACTAATAATAGCTATAAATAATTCAGTATTTTAATAATTTATAAATATATTTATAATATATTTTATAAATCTTCTTAAGCTAGTTCTTAATTAACTTAAATTACTTTAATATTAATAATCTTATAGTACTTTTAAGCTTGAAATCTTTTTATTTTTAATATTTAATATACTAATATATTAATTTAATCTTTATTTTTTAAGTTTAAATATAAGGAAAATAAATATAAGATAATTAGTAAATTAGTTAATATAATATAATAAAATAAGCTAAGCTTAAATCTTTAAAATTAAATTCTAAATATAAACTATATTATAAATCACTATATTAAAAGATATATAATTCTTTATTTAAAATAATAAAATAATAAATAATATAGTTATTTTCTTAATATAATATAAACTACTTATAGTATAAAAGAAAATTAAAAATATCTTAATAAAAAACTAAATATTTTTCTTATTAGTAAGAATATTTCTATATAATATATAAATACATAATTAATAATTTATACTATTATACTTAATATTATTAGTAATAAATTATAACTTCTTAATCTTATTAATATTAAATATATTATTAATACTAAATAAACTAAAAAATATAATATTATAAAAAACTATTTTATATAAATAATTAATTTTATAAAATATTAAAATAAAGGTATTTAGTCTTTATATATAATAAGATGTTTTTATAATATATATTACTTATTTAATATTATATAAATAACTACTTATATTATATATATTTAGTTATAAATTTACTAATATATTAATTATTATTATTAATATTATAAAATTCTTCTTCTTATATATTATATTTAATAAATAATATAATATATATTATAAGTAATTTATATGTATTTTTATATTTAATTTTAAAATAAAGTATTTATAATAAAAAAATAATATTTAAGTCTTAGCTTTAATAATATAAGCTATTTACTTATAAATACTTATAATATATAAATAACTTTATTTAAATTTTATATAATAACCATTATAAATTATAATTAATAATATATTCTAATTATAAAAAGCATTATAAAATATAATAATAATTAATACTTTTTATTTATTTAAAATTAATTTATATTATTTTCTTTTTTATAAAATCTTATTTTATTCTTCTTTATAATATTTAAATACTAAAAACTTACTTTTATATATTTAAATTTATACTTATATATTTAATATTTAATCTTTTATAACTATTAAAAAGTTTATTTGTATTATTACTTTTAAAATTATTATTAATATTAAGAAATAATAAGAATATAATTCTTTTTTTATTTAAAAGATAATAATTTACTTAGGATATTAATAAAAAAAATTTTTAATTTTTTTATAAAAATATAAAAATAATTTATTTATATAATAAAAGGAGAATTAATATAATAATATTTATATTTTATAATTATATTATATTTAATTAAAATAGATTTTAAGATATTATATTAAATTATATAATATTTAATAGTAAATTTAATATTAAAAATATAATTTATAATAAAAATAAATTAAATAGAAAATTCTTAAGTAAATTTCTAATTATTTTATAAAAAGTAAATATAATATATTTTATTAATAAATCTTTATTAATTATAAAATTATTTTAATAATAAGTATTTTTATTAAAAGATTAGTATTAAAATTAAATAAAATAAATAGCATAATAAATAATATTAAACTTTTTTAATAATAGTCTATAATTAATTATATAGCTATGCTTTATAAGAGGTATTTATTTAGGAAAGTCTCAGTTAAAAAAAAGTAATTATCCTATTATTTATACCTTTATATTAATAAATATATAATAATAAATATAATATATATTTAACTTTAATTCTTATTTATATTATGTTATTAAATTATATTATATTAAATTCTATATATTATATAAATATAATTTAAAGATAATCCCTAAATAATCTATTATATTAGCTAATAATAAAATTAACTTTTAATTATTATAATAATAATTTTAACAAATTTATTATTTATTATATATTCTATAAAGTATAAATAAAAATATAAATAATTATTTTTAATATAATATAGGTATAAAGCTTAAAATATAATATTAATATATTAAAAGATTATATTATATATAAACTAAATAAAACTAAAACATTAATATATAAATATAAAAGTATAAAATACTATATATTATACTAAACTAATATATTTTAATTATTTATTTATATTAATAAATAAAAGAATTTTAAATATATTATATTATAATAATAATTAGTATAAATCTATTTATTATATTTAGTAGATTATATTATATTATTATTATTATATTATTGTAAATATTTTACTATTTAATAATAAAAAATTATTTTAATTTCTAGAATAATATATATAAAAACATAATTTACCTATATACTATATTTAATTATTATAAAATTATTTACATTATTATTTTACTTATATTATCAAAATAATATCTTACCTTTAAAAATAAAAAACCTAAAAAATAATATAATAATATTCTTTTTTATTAAACCTTTCTTACTATAAAGATTTATCTTAATATTTAGCTAATAATTTAATAATTTAAATTTTAAAACTATTAATACCTTTTAAAATAAAAGATTTTATAATATTACTATTAAAAATTTAAACTTCTAATTAATAAAAGCATTTAAGAAATTCTCTAGTAAAAAAACTATATTTTTATAAGCTACTAAGAATCTTATATTTAATGAATTAATATATGTTCTCCCTATATTATTTTATAAACTATATTATATTATTAATTTACCATTTATCTTATATTTATTATAATTTATAATTAAATTCTTTTTATAAATAGCTTTCTTATTATATTTTTACCTAATATATTTAATCTTTTTATTATATTTTCTATTTCTTTTTATTTTTATAATATTTTCTATAATATTCTTTTCCTAAATCTTTACTAATAATATAATCCTATTTAATAATAAATATTATAAAAGCTATATATATAAACTATATATATTATATTTTAAAAAGTCTTAAGTATTAAAAAAAGTATATTCTTAGAGCTATAATATTATTTATTTAAATATACCTTGAATTTTATAATTAATATAAATAAATATAATTATAATTAAAAAGCCATTTCTAAATACATTATACTTTTACTATAGCCTTTTTTTTATACTTAGCTATATTAAGATACCCTTAAGATTAATAAGTATAATATCTATAAAAAGGCTATTAAATTAATACTTAATTATTATCTTTAACTTTAAAATAATTATAATAAAAAAGCTTAGATTTAAAATAAGATCTTTAAATACTTAATACCTAAAATACTTATTATTTCTAAGTATTATTATTAATATTTTTTTTAATAAATTAGTTAATTTAAATATAAATTAAAATAAATATTTCAAATAATCCCTTCTTATAGTACCTTTAAAATATAATTATTCTTTTTCTATTAAGATTTTAATAGTTTTAATTTAATAGGATAATTATTATTGTATTCTTTTTTTATTAAATTTATTTTTTTAGCTAAAAATAATATTTATTTAGTATTTTTATATTTAATATATCCTAATTATCTTCTTAAATTTAAAATAATAAGAATTATGACTTAAAATTACCTATTACTTAAATCTACTTATCAAATATAATAATTATCTTAAATTTATACTAAAAGGTATAAATAATAATGTATTTTATAATTTTAATAGCTTAATTCTTATTTTATTTAAATATAATAATTAATAATATAATTAGCCTTTTAATAATAAGCTTAAATTAATAAAAATTATTATTAAAAATTATTATTAAAAAAGATTATTAAAATACTATTTAAATTATTATAATATTTATAAAACTATTTAAATTAATTATAAATCTTATATAAAATTATCCCTTTAAGTATATTTACTTTATTAATAATAGAAAATTATTTCTTTTATTAATAAATGAATATAAGGCTATTATTAATTTAAAAAATATTAAATCTTATAAATTTATTATTAATTTACTTAGGTATTTTCTTAAATTTCTTGATATTAAATTTATATATTAAATAAATAATAATATTATTAATATAAACTATAATTATTATTAATATAATTATTATTAAACGCCTATATAAAACTTATTTTTATATAAATAATTTTATAAGTATTTTAATAATATAAGACTTTTTAATTTTATTTTTATTTTTTAAAAATTTATATAATTATTTATAATTATTTAAGGGTATATTTTTATAAAAAACTATAAAATTATTTAATTTATAATAAATAAAAGATAATATAATAATTTAATATTAATTTAAACTTAATTATAATACTAATTACTTTATTAGTAAATAATATATAAATATTAGCCTTATTTTTATATTTATAATAATAAATATAGCTATATCTTTAATTATTTTTAATTTATTCTTTATTACTTTTATTATTACATTTCCTATTTTATTAAAGATATTTAATATATATTATAATATTTATTATTATAATAGCTATATTTTTAGTTTAAAGATCTTAAATTTACTTTTCTATTTTCCTAAAAGTCTTAATTTATTAT
This sequence comes from Calonectria hawksworthii, assembly GCA_020975415.1. Lineage (NCBI taxonomy): Eukaryota > Fungi > Ascomycota > Sordariomycetes > Hypocreales > Nectriaceae > Calonectria > Calonectria hawksworthii. The sequence continues at coordinate 864,288 of JAHXZK010000006.1, forward strand.
ATTTTAATTAATTTTATATCATACTTTGGTATTCAGCTTCTATAGCTTATATTTTACTATTATATTAATTATATTAAAAGACTAATATACTAATTCTTATCTTAAAAAATAATTAATTACTAAATAATATTTATAATCTTAATAAATCTTACTATAATCTAAATAATATTAGCTCTATTCTATATAATATATAAACTATATTAAATATATTATTATATTTAATTAAAACTCTAAATAATTTATATCTTTATTTTAATTAGAATTATTATTATTAAATTTACTATTACTAATTATATTATTAGCCTTAGTAATTTTATTTAATATTATATTTTATATCTTTACTAAATTATTATAATAATTAAATATTATTTACTATTAATATTAGCTTCTGAAAATCTTTAAATTTTTAATTATATTAAATAATCTTAATATCTTTTTTTATATTATTTTAACGTTTATATATAAAATACTTTTATAATATAAAAAGCCTAAGGTATTATATTATAATTTTATTTAATTATAATTAATATATTAATCTTAAGTTTATAATTAATTTTAATTATTTATATTATAAATAATATTTTATTATTATTATTCTTAAAATTAAGATTAAAGTATTTATTAATATAAATAATTACTTTTTTATTTAATAGTATTAGATATTATATTTAATTTTATAAATAACTTTAATTAAAAATAAATAAAAAAGATTTTTAATTTAGCTTAGTTTTTATAATATAATATTTTATTTATATTAAATAAAGATAATTATAAAAATATATTTTATTAAATTATAGCCCTTAATAGAGATATACCTTTAAAGTAATAATCTTTCATTTTTATTTTTATAAGAAAATATTTTCTTTATTATTTAAGTATAGTATTTATTTTAATATATAATTATAATAATTATATCTTTTTAGGTATTCATTTAATATAAATAAAGATATTCTTATCTTATTTTTACCTTTTACCTTAAAATAAGATTTAGAAAATAATATAATAATAATCTTTTTAATATAATTAAACCATTTAATATAGTTTATTTATTAGAATTAGTATTATATTTAGGATTTAAATTATAAGGCTATTACTAAAATCTTATTATTTATACTTAATTAAATAAATAAAATAATATATATTCTACTTTAATATAACAAGGATATTAATTTATTGATAATTTTTATTAGTATAAATATAATAATATATTATTAGGCTATTCTCTCAATAAAATAAATAGGTAAATAGTTTTTTATAGATTTTAAGTATTTATAATTTTTTAATTTATAAATAATTATAAATTTAATTATATTAAAAAATAATTAATAAAGTAACTATTTAATTTATATTTAAAAATAACTTTTATTATATTAATAAAATTATTAATATTCTTAATTCCTTTTATATAAAGAATATCCTAATAATATAATAGAATTATTTTTTATTATTATATTAAAATTATAAAATTTTTACTTTTTATTCTTAATAATACTAAATTTAAAGGCTATAATATAAATATTAGCTTTTCCTAGTATATTCCTAATAGGCTTTTTATTTTTTAAGCTTTTATTAATATTTATATAAATTCTTAGAAAAAAAACTTAATAGGTAATTAATTATACTATAAAAGCTAATAAAACTACTATAATCCTAATAAGGTAGTTAATAGCTAATAATAAATCCTTATTTATAATAAAATAACCAATAAATAGTAATAGGTTTCTACTATTTATTAAATATATATATATTTAAGAAAGTAAAATTATAATTATAGAGCTAAGCTTAAAAATAGTATAATTAGGTAGTTTATTTATATTAAAGATGTTAGATTTATTTAATAAAGTAGATAAGTTATTAGAGCTATTAAAGCCAAAGAATAATTTAATTTTCTTTCTAAGGACTATTAATTTTACTAATTAATTAATATAGATTTAATTAAATAAAAAATACTTAATTATATTATTAGTTTTTTAGTATATATTAGGCTTTATTATATTAATTTTTGTCTTTTATTTTAAAAGGCTTTTATATATAATTATAGCTATAAAGCTAAGTAAGAATTATACTTTTCCTTTATTATTATTATATTAATATCTAAATAATAATATAAACTAATATATTTATTTTTTTAATTTAAAGAATATTAAAAAAAATAAAAATATTAAATTATTTTTTAATTTAAATATAATATTTTATAATTATATAATTTAAGAAAATACATAATTAAATAAAATATTTTAAATATATTATTTTATATATTTTTATATATTATACTAAAATATTAAACTTATAAATAATAATAATTAATTTAAATACTTTAAATAAATATAAATTATAATAATAATTAAAATAAAGTATTTAATTATAAATATAATATAATTATAAAAAATTAGCCTAATGAATATTAATATAAAATATTATTATAATACTTTAAATTTATAAAAATATTTATTTGATTAATACTATTTAAAATTACCTTAGGTCCTATTATAAAAATAAATATAAAAATACTTTAACAAAATAATTTACTAAAATTTAATTTAATATAATTAAAATATATAACAATAATTTAATTCTTATTTTATTTTATATTAGCTTATTATATAATATTATAAATTAAAATTATTATATATTTTAAGTACTTATTATTTAGTCTATTTATAAAAAGCCTTAGATATTATTATATAAAAATGTATTTATAAAAAAAATACTTAATTTACTAAAGAAATTAAATTTTATTGTATTAAAAAGATTATTAATTTATTTAATTATAATTAAGTATATTTATTATTAATAAAAAAGAATTGAATTTTTATTATAATCTTAAAAATATATTTATATTTTAAAAAAATAATAAAAATAAGAATATTATTAATAATATTTATAATAATAAAGCCTTTTTTTATATTATTATCTTTATTATATAAGAATATATTTACTTAGTTTTTATTTTTATTAAAAATAATCTTTATATTATAGAATATTAAAAAAGTTAAGCTATTAATACTATAAATAAATACTATTAATATCTTAAATTAAAACCTAAGAATTAGATTTATATAAAGAAAATAAAAAATAAACATTTAAATATATATATAAATATTAAATAAGAAAATATATTAATTAATAATAATTAGTATAATATAAATAAGATTAAGGAATATAAAGATTATATAAAGGTAATAATCTTAAGATTATTAATATACCTAGATTTATAATTTAATATAAGACTTTTAGGTAAATTATAGTTTAGCCTATTTAATAATTACTATTATTATTAAATTTATAAAGTAAATAATTAAGTCTATATATTATAAATAAAGTATAATGTAATACATTATACTAAAACTATATAAATGTAATTTATATAATAATAAAATAAATATATTCCTATATATATATTATATAACTTTAAAAGATATATAGTTAATAGAAAATAATTAAAATATAAAATAAGTAATTTAAAAATTAATAATATACCAAGTATACTAAATTTATATATAAAATAATAATTAAGTATTCTTTATATAATCTTTAAACTACTATAAAATTACTTTTTAATATTAGTAAATACTATATAGTAAAATTAGATAGTTTTATTTTAAAAGGCTAAAATAAAATAAATAGCCTAATTATAGATTTGCTATTTTTCTTTTTCCCTATATAATTATTGGAAATATAAATTAACTATATAAATTAAATATATTAGACTTTAATTATAATCTTTTTATATTTAATTACATTTAAATATTTTTAAAAACTAATAATAAATAATTAATTATTACCTTGACTTTCTAAATAATTATAAAAATAGCTTTAAAGAAATAATCTTTTTAAATATTAAAATAAAGTATTAATTAATTTTCTTAATTATAAATTAAAAGTTAGAGATATATATAATAAGATATAAAAATAATAATAGCTATTTATAAGAAGCTATTAGTAATTAGTATACTTTAAATTCCTTTAAAAATAAATGTTTTAAAATAAGATTTAAAATTAATATATTATATTATACTATAAAATAATAATATTAAAAAGCTTTATTTATTAACTAAGCCTTATAAACTTAGAATTTATAAAGTAAAGAATAAATCCTTTATTTTTCTTATTAACTTCAATTAAATTTAAAATAAATCTATTATTAAATAATTTATAGTAAATACTAAAAGCAATATTATAATAAACTCTTTAATTAAAATAAACCTTATATATTCAAATTAATATTTTACTTATAATTAATTAAAAGATATTTTATAAATTATTTAATTATTATTAATATTATTAATAAGATATAATTAGCTAATTATTTTAAATTATAATAGAATTCTATAAAGAGAAAATATTAAATTTATGTAAAAACCTTTAAATAGCTAATATAATTCATATCTATAAACTAGGTATTTTATTAATTTAATATAATTATCTTCTTTTCCTTTTCTTTCTTTTACTAAGCCTTATAAGGTTACTTATTAATAGCTAAAACTAACTATTATAGTTAGTATTATTTTTACTATTATTAATAAATTCCCTATTCTTATTATCTAATTAAGATTTATTATTAATATTAATCTCTAATAGAAATCTAATATCTTTTTTATTTTATTTTAAAAAGCTCTTAATATACCCGTAGGTAAACTTAATTTATATATACTTTAACTTTATTTTAATCTTATTACTCAAAAATATCTTTTTAACTTTTTTAAGAAGACTTTTTATTAACTTTATTAATTATATATAAGCTAAATAAAATATTAATTATTTTAAGCTTATTCTCATTATATAACTACTTAATCTACTTAAGTAAATTAGCTATTATTATAGTATATTTATTATATACTAAAATTCATTAAAAAGCTATTTATATAGTATTTATAAAAATTATATTAAGCTTTTTATATAAAAATATAAACTTTAAAACTTAATTTTAGTATTTAAAAGCTAATAGCTTTTAAATACTAAAATTAATAATAATTCTTAAAATACTAAATATTAAAAACTATATTTTTTTATTTAAATATTAATAATAATAAAGCATTATTTTTAGAAAAAAATAAATAAATTCTTAGCTATCAAAATATAATTTAAATTATTATAATAAGAAAGGTATTTGTATTTTAATTATAATAATATACTAAAATACATTAAGACTTTTATTTAAATATAATTATAATATAAAAAGGGATTTTTAATAACTATAAATAAGCTTTTTATTTATAGGTTTTTTATTTATATAAATAATTATTTTTTATTAATATAGTATTATTTTCTTTTTAAGGCTATTTATAATAAGGACTATATACTAAGTACTCTCAATTTGATAAACTAATTATTATTATAATAAAAAGTCCAATAGTAATTAGACTTATTATAATTATTCTATAGTATATATTTATATATAATATATTAGCTAAGGCCTTAATCTAGCTTTTATTATATCATTATTATATTTAATATAATAGTTTTCATTTTAATTTACTTAAAATATATTAAAAATCCCAATTTTTAATAAGAATTTAATTTTCTTATTATATATTTATTTATATTATTCCTTATTTAAACTTTATTTATAAAAAATATAATTTCAAGAAAATAAGCTTAATTTAAAAAAAAGAAAATATTTCATAAATATAGTTTTTAATAGCTATTTTTTATTTTATTATAAAGATTATAATTAGAATTATACATTATAATAATATCAGGATTTATATTAATAGTTTAAAGTTAATATATAGTAAAGGCTTTTTTAGTTTATTTTTAAGAAAATAATTATAATTATAATAATTTTAGTTAGTATTATACTATGTATTTTAATAATAATATTAACCCTTATCTTATAAAAATAATAAATTTAAAAGTTTTATTTTAATTTTATAAAAATTAATATAATTATTTTATATATTTATTTAATTTATTATTTTTTTAAAATAATATTAATAGTACTTAAATATCTTTATAATTATTATTATAACTTTATTTATAATATTATAATTTATTAACTTAAACTTAATATATAATTAATTTAAATAGCTTATATAATTAATAATTAGTATTTTTATTTATAAGTATATTATATTTTTAATTAGATTAATAAGCTTAATTCTAGAAAATAATTTAATTTTATATAATATTTTATATTTTTATATTATAATATTTATATATTAATATTAAGAATTATTAATATACTAAAAAGAAATTAATTAATATTAAAAGTATATTATAATTATTAAAATTAAAAATATTTAAATAAATATTTTTAATTAATATATTCTTTTAATTATACTTAAAATAAAAATATATATATAAATATATTGTTTTTATATTAATATTTAATTATAATTTTTATATTTAAATTTCTTTTTTATTAAGAATATTAAATATTTTTTTAATTTTTTATATTTAAAAATTATATTTTAATTAATCAATTTCTTTAGTAAAATTTCTTTATGTATTTTATTAAATCTAAACTTAAATTAATATAATAAAATATTAAATATATATTTTTTTATATAATAAAATCTTATTTAATTTTTTTAATATTAGATAAAAAATAAATAATTTATATTAAATTAGTTATATTTTCTAAGGTATATTAAGATTTAATAATTTTATATATTTAAATTAATAAGTAATCTTTTAATTTTTAAGATAGTTATTATATTTTTTTAAATTAAAAAAAAATATATATAAAGCTTATTTAAATTATAAAAAGTTATTATTAAACTATTATAATTATTAATTATTAATTCTTAATTATTAATTCTTAAAAAATATATAATTAAATTAATAATTAATATTTTATATTAAATTTAATTAATCTTAATAAAAAAAGATATTATTTTTAAATAATTTTAATATTATTCTTTTAAATTCCCTTTTTTTATAGAAATAACTTAATATATTTGTTTATATAATCCTAATAATTATATAATAATTATTTTATTTTTAGCTTATTTATTTAAGTAAATTTACTTTTTTTTATTAATTTAATAATAAGCTTTTTTTTTAATATTATTACTAAATTTATATTAATAATTATTAAAAAGAAATTATTTTCTTCTAATATTACTTATCTTTAATTTAATAAAGTATATTAAAATTAATTACTATACCTTTTATTTTAATTTATAGTTTAGATTATAAAAATAATCTCTTTTTTTTTAATTTAATAAAATTATATTAAATATTTTAATTTTAATAAAAAATTTAATTTTCTTATTTTTTCTTTTAAAAATTTTTTTACTTTTTTTATTAAATTTTATTTATAAAAATTATAATTTAAAAAGAATTTAATTAAAAATAAATATATATATATTTATTTTATTAATATAATTTCTATTTCTTATTTTACTTATATAATTCTATAGCTTTTTATTAAAATTATTAATTATAATAATAATATAAATAATATTAATTGTTTAAAATTAATATATTTAATAAAACTTTTATATTATTTTTAATAAAATACTTATTATTATAATAAATTTATTAAATATAATCTTAATTATTTTAATATTTAAATAAATTTTAATATAATATATTTATTTATTATATATTAAAGCTAACTAAAAAGCTATTTTTATATTATTTATAAAAGTTTTAATTAGATTATATAATGATATTTATTATAATATTTTAAAGATTTAAATTAAAGATTTTTTTAATTAAACTAAAAAGATCTTTATAATTAAATTTATTATTAAAATTTATATATATATTATTTTTATATTTTAATTTTTAAAGATTTTAATTAAATTTATTATTTATTTATTTTTAATTAAAAATAAATAATTTTTAATAATTTAAAATATATAAAATCTTTAATTTTTAATTAAATTATTAATTAAAAAATAAATATAAATTAATTAATTAATAAATATTTAAATAAATAAATTAATTAATATAAATAAAGATTATTAATTTTTTATAAAGATTTAATTATTAATTATTTATATTAACTTTATATATTAAAATTAATATAATTATTAAATTTATTAAATTTATAATTATTAATAATTATTTATTTTTATTATATTATATTTTTTTTAATATATTCTTTTAATTAATTAATATTTTATTTAATATAATAATTTCTTTATTATTTAAATTAAATATATATATATAATTTAATTTATAATATAAATTCTTTTAATTACTTTCTAAATTCAATTAAACCATTATATTATATATAAAAATAATTAAAAAAGATTTATTTTATATTTTATATATTTTATTTATATAAGCTTTAGTTTAATATAAAATAACTTTAATATATTCTTTTTTTACTATAATATAGTTTATTAATTTTAGCTCCTTTTATTTTATAATATTTTTAATAGCCTTAAATTATAGTAATTATTAATAGCTAGCTTTAATTAATTATTATTATTTTTATATATTTATTTATAAAAGATACAATTAAATACTTTAATATATTCATTTTATTAATAATTAATAATTATTTATTAGCTTATTAAAATTAAAGCTATACATTTATTTCTTAATTAAATATAAAATTAATATTTTAATTAATAAACTTATATATAAAATATATAATAATTTTATTATTTTATAAAATAATAATAATAATAATTTCAATAATTAATTAATAGTAAATATATCTTCTCTAAAAAAGAATATTAATTAATATTTTAATTACTTAAAACTTATTAATATCCTCTTTCCTATTAAAATACTAAAAAAATTAAATTTGGCTTTAAGGCTAATTATAAAGTCCTATATTAACATTACTATCTTTAATCCTATTTTAATATTAATATATTAAAATAAAATACTAAATATTATTACTTATTAAAAATAAAAATATTAATAAATAGCTTAATTTATTACTACTAATTTATTATATAAATATTTATTTTTATTATTATTTAAATATTCTTATTAAACTTATTAAATATATTTTTAATATTAAATATAAATTTAATTATAAGATTTTTTATAATTATACTTTGATTATTTTATATTTTACTTTTAATTTTCTTTAAAAGCTTATTTTATTATTTTTTAATATTTTTAATTTTAATTTTATAAAAAGTATTTTTATTTTTCTTAGTATTTTTATTATTTTTAGAATCTTTTAAATTATTATTTTTATACCTATTATAAATACTAGCTTATTATTTTATATTTTAATAAATATTTTATATAAACTTTTATAAAATTTAAATATTATAAGTTATTAATAATAGTTTATATAAAAACTAAACTTAATATTATTTTTAAATATTATATTTTTAATAATTAATTTAATATTATTTAAAATACTTATATTTTTTTTAAAAAAAAAGCATATATTAAATTAAGATTTTATATAAGTATAATATAATATAATTATTTAATTAATATTCTTTATTGCTTTTAGAATATTATATAAAAAAAAATAGATTATAATTACTATTTATTTTAGGCTTTTTATTATTTAGCTAATTTAATTATAATAAAATATTCTTTTTTTTAGTATATTAAAAGACCTATATTTTTATTATAATATTAAAAGTATAATATTTTCTTTAGTAAAATAAAAATATAAAATTATTATTTAAAATAAAAATAATAATAGTAAAGCCTATAATACTATTATTATTATTAGTAAATAAAAAGCTATTAGGTTAATTTACATTATTAGTTGAATTAACTAATAGTTATTTTACTTTTAGCTTCTTTATTTAAGTAAATTACTTATTTTTATTAATTTAATATTATCCTTTTCTTTTAATATTACTTATCTTTATTATAATATAATATATTAAGCTTAATTATTGTATTTTATACTCTAATTTATACTTAACATTATAAAAATAATCTTTTTTTTCTCAATTTAATTAAATTATATTAAAAACTATTAATTTAATAAAAGATTTTTTTTTTCTTTTAAAAATTCTTTTATTTTTCTTTTATTAAATTTTACTTATAAAAGCTATAACTTAAAAAGAATAAGCTAAAGCTAAAGAAATATTTTTATTTTATAAATATAATCTTTAATAATTATTTTATATATATTCTCTTAGAGCTTTTTAATAAAATTATTAATTATAATAATAATATAAATAATTATATTTATTTAAAATTAATATATTTTATAAAATCTTTATATTACTTTTAATAAGACTATTATTATTATAATACTTTTATTAAATATAATCTTAATTATTTTAATATTTATATAAATTTAAGTATAATATATTTATTATATATTCAAATTAAATAATAAAATATTATTTTTTATTATTTATAAAAGTTATATTAAAAAAAAGGGTTTTTTTAAAGTTTTTATTTTATATTAGGTCTTAGTTAGTAACTTAATATAAAGATAATAATACTATTAAATTAAAAAATTTATTTAGATTAGAGATAATTATAGTAAGCTTTTTCTATAAAAATAAAAACTTTAAATTTTAATTATTATTTAAATTTATTTTTACTATTAAAATTAATAAAATTATGAAATTAATATAATTATAAATATTAAAATATTAAATCTTAAAATAAAAACTAGTAATTAACCTAAAGAAATATTATTTAAAAGATAATATATATTAAAAATACTAATTTTAGTATTAATATTAAATAGAAATTATAATAATTAATATAATCTAATTTTATATTAACTAATATATATATATTTATAAACGGATTTTATAATAATAAGAAATTATAATAAATACTTGTATTATATATAAATATAATAAATATTTTTAAGTATAATTTAAAAGCTAAGTATATTTTAAATTATAATAAATAATAAATTAAGGCTATTTATAAAGAATATTATTTAATAATTACTAAATATATATATATATAATTTCCTAAGTTATTATATTTATATTTTAAAGATTATTAGTATATTAAATATCTATAATATAAGGATTTTTATTTTAATAGGCTAAAGTAAAATAAATAGCTTAGCTTTAAATTATTATTTATCTTTTTTTCTTATATAATAAATAGACTATATATATAAATTAAATACCTTTCTTTATAATATACTATTAATTAAAAGTTTAAAATAATAATTTCTTATTTTATTTTTTTATATAATAAGTATACTTAATAATAAATTAATTTAAAATTAAATTAAAAGTTTTTAATAAAAATAAATATAATTATTTTAATTAATAAATATTAATTTAAATATATTTTTAATTATAATTTCCTTTATATTTAATTATATTATATATAATTATTTATTTAACTTTAAATAATAAGCTAATAAAAAACCTTATTTATATAATTTTAAATACTTAAAAAATATAATATTTAATTATAATAAACTTAAAAATAGTCTTAATATAAATAAAATTTTATAATTTTATTATAATATATATAATTTTAATTTAATTTTTAAATAAATATTTTAATAAATTATTTTAAATAATTTTAAATTTTTATTTAATTATTTTAAAAATTTATTTAATAATATTTTTTAAATAAATATATTATAAATTATATAATTTTTTTTTAATTATTAATTTATTTATTAATTAATATTAATTATTTAAATAATATTAATTATTTAATTTAAATCTTAAATTATTAAAATAAAATTATTTAAGTAAAATCCTAAAATTATAATCTTTTATAATTATTAATAATTTTATATTATAAAGTTTATTTTTATTATTAATTAAAATAAAAATAAATATTTTATTTAAAATTATAATTATAAATATATTTTATATTATTTTATTTTTTTAATTATAAAATTATTATTAATATTTAATAAAAATATATATTATAATATATATTTTATTTAAAATATTAATATAATTACTAAAAATATTTAATTTTAAATTAAAGATAATTTAAAAGCTAATATAATTATTATTAAATTACTTTATAAATTTAATATAAAGCTTTTTTATTAACTTAAAAGGATTTATATTATTTTAAATATAAAACTTTTATTTATAAAATAAAATAATAAAATATTTTATTATAATTTATTATTTTTATATATTTAAAAGAATATTATAATTTTTTATTTTAATATTTAATATTATAATTCTTTTAAAAAAGTATTTTATTATAATTAATAATATAATTTATAAAAAATATATTTATTTATTTAAAATAATTTATAAAATTTTTAATTTAATTCTTTAAATAAGATTTATATTTATATAAATTTTAATTATTTTTTTTTTATAAATAATTTAAAAAATAATTTTATTATTTTATTATTTTTAATTTTTAATTTAAATATATTTAATAATTAAAAAAATTATAATAATAATTATAAATTTAATAACTTAATTATAAAAACTATAAAAAATAAATAAAATATTTATTATTAATTATTATTATTAATTATTATATAATTAATTTACTTTTTTAATTAAATATTAATTAATAAAAATTTTTAATTTTATTATTAATAAATTTATTATACCTAAGAATTAATAAAATAATAGAATTTTTATTATTTTAATTTATTTTTTAATTATAAATAAAATAAATATTAAAATATTATTATAAAATAAGAATAATATTAATTAGTATATAAAAGATATTTATTTAACTTAAGTCTTAGGATCAATAATAATCTTAGCCTAAAAATACTATCTAAATAGGATTAGAAGCCAATATTATTATTTTTCATCCCCACCCTTAACCTTAGAGTTAGTATAACACTCACGGCCGATCATGCCCTTACACCCCCTAACCATGACGCTGGCTGCCTAAATTTTCCTGCGCCACACTTAATATCAGCTTACCATAAAACCGTCGTTTCCTGCCCGTAATTGATGCACCTTACCTTTAATCACTAATAGCCATGGAAAAGGTTCCATTTGAGTCTACAACTTTGTCGTCTGATCCTGGCCACCAGAGCCAGGATCCTGAAATTGACCGCCAATCTACTCCTCCCCCCTACTCTGGACCGTCGCAGTCGCTGAATCACCCTGTATCTGTTGATGACATTGAAGCATCCATAAAATCGCCAACGCGTTATCCTGGACTTCCCAAGCTCGACTATCGTCTCTACTCCCCTCCTCTTTTTAAACTATCAAATGATTCAAAGACCCTTTCCTCCCGAGCTGAGTACCTCTCAACCAATGCCACCGCCTTGCTATCGCTCATTAGAGCACAAGCCTCCATTCCCCCGAAACCTCAGATTCACATTCGGGGTAGTCGTGGTCGCAAGCTTGACTTTGAAGTTAAACTGAACTTGATGAGTCTGCTTGTGCCAGACGATGAAAAACAGCGCATTGACTATATCCGCTGCGTGGGCGAGGGTGAGCTGGCGTATCGCGGTGGTGTTCGTCCCGATGTCCTTCCGGAGGTCGGGGATGCCGGACTTGAGGAATGGTGTCGTCGCTATGTTCAGGATTCATCATCTGTGAAACTTTTCGCCCTTGATCGCGTAGTGGCGAACCTTGATACGGAGTGGCTCGAGGGCCAGATCCGGAGCATGGTTGCATCTCTCAATTATCGAGGGGTTGTTGATGTGACATTTGTTGTCACCCACAGTCGAGTCACAGTTCAGAACCCGGACAGAGTCAACCAGTTTTTCACAAACGTAACCAGTTTGTTCTCGGGCAAAACTAAATACGAAGTGGTAAAGGCGATATGGCCCTTTGCTACAACTAAGAATGGGGAGCCGAACAGACGCTGTGTTGTTCAAAGTGAGGAAATTTGGTGGAAGGAATGGAAAACCCCCATCAAGTATGCTATTTCTCAAAAGCGACATGGATGGGTTACGGTCGAGGATAAACTCGAAGCTGTGATGGAAGGCAAAGGCAGCGGAACAGAGACTGTTGACTGGGGCCCGGATGGCCTTGCAAATTGATGATTCTTGTGGACGAGAAACGATGGTTTGACGAACAAAGTCTACCAAGGTGGACTGACTTCATTGTGAAATGAAGTAATTTCAGTTTGGGTCAAAGAAACCCTCCAAATCGAGCGCATGCGCTTAATCAAGCTAATAATAACCCACTCAGTGGCCTAAGCTATACTGACGGAGCGCAATGCATGCGTGGGACTCTGGTAAATCAGCTCTGGTCAAATATGAAATCTGGCGGGATGTGATGCGGCTCGAACTAATAATAATCAACAAGGGGAGTGGGCTTGATTGTAAATGTACGTATGAATATATGTTGTGTACCGTTGACAAAATCGTAATTAACTTCACAAATTACACATGCCTGTATTTGATAGCAGGTGTTGATAATGTATTCATTCGATACCTGGAGCGCCGGGGGCCAGTTTATCGCTAATCATTTAAAGTTGAATTCCATTTCCGCATTCCCTATTTCCGGACACCCGTATGCTTGTGGCGTGAGAAAAAGTTGGAGAACTCATTAATTAGTAGCTATGACTCGTACTTTGCTCCACAGACGCCATCGTCAATTGAAGGCAGCCTCTCAGCGAGGTCTGACGGTGTCTAAAACATGAGCGGATCCACTAGGGACGATAAATACACTCCTTGGAACTTGAGCCGCAATCGCGTCGCGCCAACAGTAGCAGTCATGGCCAACGGTTTTTTTGATTGGTTATTGGTTGGTTAGGTTAGTGACTCACGCCGCCTGCTGCATCGCCACACTGAGCCTAGCAAGGCATCTTCTCACCGAGGTAGTCATCCACTTCCAAGTGGATTCTGTACTCTATCAGACGTGTCACTGCAGGTATACATAAAAGGCCAGCAGGATTTTGTATTTGGCGTTGAATTCTATAATTGAAGAAATTACCTCAACGATCATCGATATCTGAGTGTTCAGCGTTGTTCTGATCACGGTCATTTGACCTTGCTGGGAATCTCATTACACGGTTACCAATCCTACAAAAAAGGCATCGTCCCGTACTTGCAACAACGATGGCCATGGAGCAACACTCAGAAAAACATCTCGCATTCACATCATATGAGACTGCTCTTTGTCTCATTCCGCCTCGAACCCTCTGGGAGTCTGTGGACCGACTGAGGGGGCTCTATGATAAAGCGTTTGGAGTGTGGCCTCCTCACCTCAATCTCATTTATCCTTTTGTTGAGCCAAGCGCTCTGGATACTGCCGCCAACATCCTCGGTCAGGTTTCATTAGGACACTGCAATCCTCGTGTCAATCTGGAGGTGGCAGATACATTTTTACACAAGCATCATAACACCATCTTCCTCCGTCCTGCTGACGGTCATGATGCCGATGCCCTCTCGCAGATCAGAGAGGATATTTGTAGCGCCCTTGGCCAATTGAACAAAACTGGATATCAACCACATATGACAATTGGCCAAAGCGAGAATCCCATCAAAGCTCCGCATCACTTCCTTCTTGAAAAAGCTCGTTTGCTTGCTCCAGTCGCTTGGGATCAGGCACAGGTTGCCATCCTTATCCGCGACACTGCCTTGACCAATGGCGAAGGCTCTAAATCAATGAGACTATGGGCGACCCTGGAAATCTCGTCTCCTCTTCTCAAACGATACGAAACTCCGGATGTATTCTATCCAGTGCCGAGCATCACACCTCACTCTGGACATAGATCACTGGCACCCGGTACGGTGACTCAGAAGTCCTTTTCTTACTCGAGTCTTTCCACATCCTGGAAAGAAATTGCTGAACCAATCGGAGTGGCTGTTGATGAGAATGTTTTGAGCCGTCTTGTTGTCGCCTCTTATAACGTCTTGGCCGAATTTGAATGGCCACCGCAGTCTGATAGACATCCAGGGCTTGTAGAAAGTTTATTATCTAACCGTGCAGATGCTGATATATTGGTTCTCGAAGAAGTTACTGATCACTTCCTGCCTTTTCTACTTTCCAACGACGATATCTGTCTAAAATACCCTTTCTCCACTCATGGACCCCCGAACCAACCTGGCATTGGTCCTTTACCAAGTCTTCTTAACGTCGTTGTGTTGAGCAAATTCCCCATCCAATGGCAATACTTGTCTTCTCAGCGGAAGCATAAAGGGTGTGCCATTGTCAGCTTCCCGACGATCGGAGTCCACGATTCCGAGGGCATTTTTCGGCCTTGGATTCTTGCAGCCTGCCATCTCAGTCAGGGTCTGACTGATGGTGCTGTTGTCACTAAGAAGAATGAAATACAGAGGATATTGGATCATCTCGTCAATAACTACGCCTACAATCCCTGTATAATCGCAGGCGATTTCAACATATCCACATCCACTTACACCTTGGAGGCCGCCAGGAAAAGGCAGGACATTTCGCCCCAAACAGTGAGGTATCTTAGAGATATTGATCATCTACTGTCTGGGGCTGGGTTCCAAGATACATGGCTGGCTACTCGTCTTGAATCGGGCGAGTCCTCCGATGTAGCGAATGATTACCGGAGTGCAGCAGATGCCTATGAGGGGGAACAAGGCGCAACATTCGACCCGTTTTTGAACAGTTTAGCTGCTAAGCTTGTTGGCACTGGTCTGAATAACCGTCCCCAGAGATATGATAGAATTCTTCTCAAAGCAAAAGATCAGTATCATCCTCAAGGTTTCAATATGTTTGGCCAAACACCACTTGAGGGATCTGATGGGGGAGAATCGCGATATCCTAGTGATCACTGGGGTATTCGATGCCTGCTTATGCACTCATCAAATTGGAATGATAGGAAGAAGCCTAGCGAAGTCAAGGTTGATGTTAAGAAGGCGCCCGGGAACTTGGAAGATCTTGATGATCTGAAGTTGGTTCTGGATAGTCATGGGTTCCTACCAACCGATGCCGAAAGAGCAAGTCGTAAAGAGGCTCTTCAAACTCTAGAAAGAGTAATTTTAGGACCTGAAAAGCCAGATGCACAAGCCGATTCGCGATCAGGCTTAACACTGCGCCTGGTTGCTGTTGGTTCATACGGACTTGGTGTTTGGACTTCAGCTTCTGATATCGACTGCCTCTGCATCGGGTCTATCAGCTCCAAAACTTTCTTTTCCCTTGCTATCCAGAGGATTAAAAAGGCTGGCTCGGAGGGTATTAGAATTTTACGCCGAGTTAGAGCGAACTCTGGATATATGCTCGAACTGGAAGTATGTGGAATCAAGTTTGACTTGCAGTATTGTGCTGCGACCTCTATTGCCGAACGGTAAGCCTTGTTCCTATGCTCTAAGTTTTAATTGTGTTTTAGGTACTAATCTCTTACAGATGGCTAGAAATCATGAAGCGCCCAGCGAATGACCCTGCATTCGCTCTACCACCACAGGTACTTTCAAAGTTGAAGCCAGCGAGGGATATGTTATACCTTCGCAGGTCAATTCCAGACATGGGGCAGTACCGCGTCGCCCACTTGTTTATAAAAGCATGGGCTAAAGCTCGTGGTATTTACTCCTCTAAGTTTGGATTCTTGGGGGGTATTCATATTTCTGTTATGCTTGTTCCTATCTGTAAGATGTTGGCTCTTGATGGAGGAACGATCTCTTCCTCTGATCTCTTGATGACCTTCTTCAACCACTACGCAAGTTCAGACTGGGAAAAGCTCATTGTGTATGATCCCTTTTTCCACAAGGACTTGAGGTATCACCGAACCTTCAGGGAACCCCTGTGTCTTCTGGGTTGGCATGCCCCATCGCTGAATACAGCCACGAACGCTTCTGTCCCGACGGTAAAAGCAATCGATTTCGAGTTTAAACGAGCCAGAGACTTGTTGATGGCCGAAGGTTCAACATGGAAGGACATTTTGGAGTTCAGAAATGGTAATGAGGCATCCTTGGAAGGCAACTTGGGCTCAATCGAATTCTTGCAAGCGTATCGAAGCTACGTGAAGCTGGATGCCCACTATTGGGGCCCCTCGCCTGAAAAAGGAAGCCGATTTATTGGTTGGCTGGAATCGCGGTGTGTCATGCTCCTTGTCGGTAAGACCACACCATTCCTTGTTGGTTGACAGTTTGATAAGATACTAACGTAGTTCATAGACATCGATAGGAAAGTGAAGGGAATTTCGGCACGTATCTGGCCAGCGAGGTTTGTGGACGCGTCTTCTACGGCCACGCATGATGCGGGAACGGAATACCACGGGTGCTATCTGGTGGGCCTTGAGTGGGATGGTGGCCAGGAATCGACCAAAGAAGAGATGAAAGGCGCTTTCAGCTCACTGCAAAACGTCTTGAAGGAGTTTGAGGGAAGGATCCATGGGGATGAGAAATATTTTGATGCTCGGACCTGCTGGCTGAGCTCCTCAGTGGTCCGAGCCCACGATCTCGGGAACCTCGAACTCGACCAAAGCCGCTGGGGGGAGGATGCTGGTGATGACGATGACGACGATGACTCAGAGGACGACATGGGTCTTGATGACGAAGAGGACGAGGAGGGGGATGATGGAGAAGCGGACTCTGGATCAGGGCCGCGCCGCGGTATCACAGGGGCGTTAGGCAGGAAAGGAATAGTGCACGCCCCGGGGTTGGGCAAGTTCCGGACGGCGGCCGACGTCCTCAATCGACTCCGCTGGGACGGTAACATGGACAGTAACGACTACATTGTTGGGTATGAGGACCGGTTTATTGGAGCCCAGGAGAAGGCGGTGGAGCAGTGGAAAAGCGATCAGACAGACGAGGAATTCATACCGCAGCACCGAATCCTCTATTTCAAGCGGAAAAGCGACGGCGCTATTGTGTGGGAACGGAGGACTCGGATTGATCATATATTTGGGAGTGGCGTGAAGGCTGACAATGTATGAGTTGTCAAAGCTGAGAGATCCAGAGATAGAACAGCCAACGCATGCTATATATCCAAAACAACGTTAGGCCCATTTAAGGTAAGCCCCAGCCAACAGCAGACCAGGTTTCTAGGGGAAAGCAAGAATAAATGGCCCTGCAGACACGGGGTCGGGAGGCAATGCAAACGGAATCTAGTGGGGTGCTTGCTCCATACCTGCAGCGGGTTGTCCCACGCACATGACTGCCTACTCACCCGTAGTTGGACGGGGTGGAGCAGTGTTTGGGTTGAGGGCTGGTTTCCATATGCATGCTCTCTCTCCTTGTGTGGCTCGACATGGAACGTGGTTGTTGTGGGAGGCCAAGGGTACTTCATTGCGCCACCAACAACTGATGCAGAACCCAAGCACCCGGTACATACCTCCCTACTATCGGTACCGGTACCGGAACCCAGCCTGCATCCACTTGAAAGACCTAGATAGGCACCTGCGTATGCAAGAGAATCTACAGATACGTAATTGACCATTGATCCATCGGCTTAGTTATCTTAGGTTGGGCCGGCAGTGCCCAAGTGTCGGAACGAGGAAGAGGCTTGGGAGCCGCGGGAAGATGGAGAGTGCAAGAACCCGCATTCGTACCTAGTTTGGGTAAGACTTGGGTAAAGAGAACGAGGCCATGCCAGCTCTCCTGGTTGGAAGTTGGTTGGAACCATTGCAGCTACAAGGCACCCAGGTTGACGCTACGGCGATAATGATGAAGGACGGCAATGGCCATGACAGGCCTCAATGTCGCATAGCGGCCGTGGAGCACCACTCTGTTTCAAGTTTCATCCACCATGACTGCCAGGCATTTCACTGCCACATTCCTCGGTTGCCAGACCCTGGCAAGTCAACTGTCAACCTTGCCTAAGCGACAAATCCCTGCTACGCCCTCGGGGAAGGCATTGAGCCTGGTAGGCATGAATCTGTCCCAGTACAGGTGAACCAGGACGCTTCGCTCTCATCAAACTCGGCAGAATCAGCACGCCCACCCTAAAACCACCATTCACAGCTTTAAGAACAGCCTCAGTCTGGCCCCACTTGATGAGTATTATACTATCGTGTCACAGCTGACTGGCCTGCCAGTCCCATTGCTGAACTATAAATTTTGCGAAGGTCCGGCAGTCAAGTTTTCCCAAGTGTGCCACCTCTTCCACCACGAGCTAGATACATTCACCTGCTGCTTTGCGATTGTCCGGGCACTCCAGAGAAGGGACATTTGGTTGCTTCCGCACCTACGCCTCTGTTATCTCGCCAGCTTCCTATTCAGCCTCTCACTCTCCTAATACCTCAACTTCGGCATTATCCGCAGCCCAGACGCAACTTCGGAGGCGATGGGTACCTTTGAGACCGAGGTCCAGCCAGTCGTCGATGGCTGTTGCACAAGCTGTTGCAAAGCGAGCGACCTCGGCACCCATGACTATTGCGGAACTTGTCCAAAGTGTCCCACATAGCGCAATAAAATGGGCCCAATCGTCCTTCCGTCACTGCTGGACCAAAGGCCATTCTGAGGATCCATACGCCATCACACTCTTTTAATATCTCAGCTGAATAGCCCCTTATTCCAAGAAATCAATGACCCGACTTGGCGCCGGCTCGTCTTGTCAGGAAGTGCTCTCACAAAAGAAAAACCACCAGCATCCTTCTCGTCTTTCGTCATAACACGATATGTTGCGATCGCAACTACTGTGCTGTCACCATGGCATCTTATGGTTCTTACTATTAACGAAATTATGGGAATCAAAAGCTGGGTCGGACTAGTGGTATGGCAGAGGAATACAATATATCTGTCTGTATCCCTCATTTGAGTTAAGTCGTTATGATTCGCGATTTCTGTATTCCGTGATAATGAAGGCGCGGGTTCATGCGTTGCAGCCCAACCAATCGCGAAAGGACACATGCTATAGATAAGGATGGCACTGCGCAATTCAGATACGGTGCATCTCGCCCGCTGACATGAGGTTTTCGCACTCTTGCAAGTGACCAAAACCAGTAAATTATGATGCCAGACTCATAAAGACAGCAGCAATGGAAGATTTGTCGTACTTGACATACTTGCCTTTGCCCTTATCGATTTCGTGGTATCTGTCCCAAAAGCGGTCGTATAGAGGTTGCAGCTTCTGCCGAATGTCTTCCCCGAACATTCTTCGCACCTCACGCTCCATGCTGTACGACTTGTGCTTCGATACCATGTCGTCGAATGCGCTGTTGAACTGTGTAAACTTCTCCTTGATCTTGTCTTTGTCTTTACTCCCCAGACCTTTGATAACTGATGCAGAGTCGGCTGGGCCGGAAGTGGGGCGATGAGAACGATTAGTGTGGATGGTATCAAAGAGGTATACTGATAGATCTTTGCAGATATCGGTATATGCCATGGTTGCTTTCTTCCGCCATTGGTCAAGGCCACCAAGTTTCGACTCAAGAAGAGGTGCCAAGTCTGAATCCCGGACCATGCGCTCGACGATAATGACACTATTGGCAATGAATACTCCAGTAACTGCCTTGCCCTTCAAAAGCATGTGTGCCTTTTGGTCCAGGGAGGCGAGGAGAATCTCAATGGTATCCAAGCAATAATGAGAAAAAATGTCGCGACCATCCGCCCCAATGTCAAATGCTGCGAGACTAGGAATGGCATCTGTTGAACGGCCGTTGGACGTGGCGCTCGATTTCCAGCCACCATCACCAAGGGAAACCATGATGCTTGAAATGGGTCGCAAAAACTCTACCATAGTCTGTAGTCTTTGCATTGTCTCAGACACAATGGGTATTGGAGCGCCGTCGGGCGGTAAAACTTGTAAAGCACCAATCTTTCGCTTTGTATCCTCCAGCAACTCGGAGAGTGAGGATTTGGCCGTTTCTCGAACGGGTTTCAACGCTGCCGCCAGCGCAGCTTTAAGTTCGCCGGTCCGCGTGTCCAGCTTGCCAGATAAGGCAGACATGATTTCAGTGACTTCATATGCCAAATAGCAATCAGTGTTAAGGTGAGCCTTGATGTGGGCGTTGAGCTCACGCAAAGTTCGCGCTAGTTCTGCGAGAGCGGCTTGACATGTTAACTGAAAGACTGCGCCCCAGTCCTCTCGTGTGAAGATGCTACAGACGTTGTCGTATTCGGCGAGAAAGAGACCTTCCATAGCCTGTGCATAAGTTCCGATACCATTTGTCCCGGCTCGGTAGATGGCGTCTGGGTTCTTCTTTTTCACCGTGTTCACACTCGCAGCTGCCAAATTGGCCAAAGAAAATGACAGATATGGCCCGCGAACTTCAGCGTATATTTTGGCAACTGGCGAGTCCTGTCCTCCTTGTGGCTGACTGCCAGCCACATAGGAATAAACTAGACCCAAACGCGCAATCTTATCCTGGGAAAGGACAGGAAACGGTTTATCTTTGGTAACGTAGTGCAACGGCTCGATCGAACGGGGCGTCTCGGCGCGGAGAAGTTTGTCGAAGTGGTTCTCGAGTTGTGTATTGCCAGAGTTGATGAGGCGAGCAAGATCAGCCATTGTCTGTTGGTTGGCGCGCAGGTTCGACGCCTGCATGTCCGTCAGGGACTTGTTCAAGCGCTTTATGGACGCCAAATAATTGGGCAAGCCAGCCTTATCTGGTCCAGCGCGGATGATCTGCTCCTCATCATTCTTGCTGTCTGCAGGCTGGCGCAGGCGATCGATGGCAGCAAGCACAGCATCAATGTCTATCCCTGGTTAGCCAAGTCGGACTTGGTTGATGCTCTTGGTGTCATCTTCAAAACATACTATTCCCAAGCGTCTGCAATCGCCTAGTTTCTCCATTTAAAGGACCCGTTACATCATGAACACTTTTCCCGGTGGCATCAAGTCGACCAAGGCAAGACTGAATCTTTTTGGTTAACTGTGTTGTCTTCTCCAAGCGCGAGTTCAGCACATCGACCTCGGCTCGCGCCTCTTCATCAAGGGTGCTGTGCGCACCAGTGGCGAGGCCGACGGCCATGGCTCAGGTATAAAAAGAATGCCGTACGCGCAAGGAATAGCAAGAAAGAGAGCGCAGCGGTGCACGTCTACGGCGGGATCCAGGGGTATGATCGGAGGGGAGGAGAAGCATGTCATCAAGCTTCATGTCTAATTACGTCCCGCGTCTAGCCACATGGGGCTGTTCAGCCACATTCAAGCTAGCTCCCACTTTACGCGAAAATACGCGTCCCTCCCTGTAGCAACAGGGCCAATTTCTCGACAACTTGCGCCCAAGCAAAGCAAAGCCCATTGTTCACCCCCACCCCGTCTCATCGCTTGTTCGCACCGTTGGTGAGAAGCACAATATCGCAAGTCAGCCGGCAGCATGGATTCGTATATGCTTCAGGATGATGGCGTGAGAGATCGCATTCGCCAGGCTCAAGAATTTTTGGATCCAGGCATGTCCGCCCCTCCTTTTCCCCTTGATGCCCCTCCTAACCGTCGGTTCTAGAGAATGCTGAGCAACGAAGCTACCGACCGGACATCATCTTGATGCTCCAGAAAAATGAGCGCCGTTTGGTCGTGAGCCTCGATCATGTGCGCAGCCACAATGCCGAACTCGCTCAAGGGTTGTTGCAGCAGCCATTCGATTACACATTAGCTTTCGACCAAGCCCTCAAGAAAATTGTCGAGACGGTTCCTCAAGCCCGCCCCGACCAAACAGCAAGAGACACGGTATACTATTGTGCATGGGCTGGAAGCTTTGGTCTCAACGCCTGCAATCCCCGTACATTGTCATCGCACCTACTCAACGATATGGTTTCAATCGAAGGCATTGTGACTCGTTGCTCTCTTATTAGACCAAAGGTCGTGAAGAGTGTGCATTACAATGAAACAAAAGACAAATTTCATTTCCGCGAATATCAAGATCAAACCATGACCAATGGCGTCACAACCTCCAGCGTCTATCCTCGCGAAGATGACGATGGCAACCCTCTCATTACAGAGTATGGGTTTTGTACCTACCGAGACCACCAAACCATCTCCATTCAGGAAATGCCAGAGCGTGCGCCCGCAGGTCAGCTCCCACGTGGTGTGGACGTGATTCTCGACGATGATTTAGTCGACAAAGTCAAGCCAGGAGACCGTGTTCAAATTGTGGGAATATATCGTACGCTTGGTAACCGAAACACCAA
Source organism: Calonectria hawksworthii (assembly GCA_020975415.1). Taxonomy (NCBI): domain Eukaryota; kingdom Fungi; phylum Ascomycota; class Sordariomycetes; order Hypocreales; family Nectriaceae; genus Calonectria; species Calonectria hawksworthii. Next base: position 888,040 of record JAHXZK010000006.1, read on the forward strand.
CCACAACAGTGCATTGTTCAAAACTCTCATATTGGCAAACAACATTGTTCTTCTTTCCTCCAAGTCGGGCGGCGGTGTTGCGACAGCGACAATCACTGACACTGATATTCGAAACATCAACAAGGTCGCCAAAAAAAAGAACTTGCTTGACCTGCTATCCCAATCCTTGGCCCCCAGTATCTACGGCCATGCTTATGTCAAAAAGGCCATCCTACTAATGCTCCTCGGTGGTATGGAGAAGAATCTAGAGAATGGCACGCATTTGCGTGGAGATATCAACATTCTTATGGTTGGTGATCCATCAACAGCGAAATCCCAGCTGCTCCGCTTCGTTCTCAACACGGCCCCTTTGGCAATTGCAACTACTGGACGTGGTTCATCTGGTGTCGGTTTGACAGCTGCTGTCACTTCTGACAAGGAAACCGGCGAGCGACGACTGGAGGCTGGTGCAATGGTCATGGCAGATCGAGGTGTGGTCTGTATTGATGAATTTGACAAAATGTCTGATGTAGACAGAGTCGCCATCCACGAAGTCATGGAACAGCAAACTGTTACCATCGCCAAGGCTGGAATTCACACTTCGCTGAATGCTAGATGTAGTGTTGTTGCTGCGGCTAACCCAATTTTCGGTCAATATGATCCGCACAAGGACCCGCACAAGAACATTGCGCTTCCCGATTCGCTCTTGTCACGATTCGATCTCCTGTTCGTTGTCACTGATGACATCGAGGATACAAGGGATCGCCATGTCTCAGAGCACGTCTTGCGTATGCATCGGTATCGTCAACCAGGCAGTGAAGAAGGCGCCCCTGTTCGAGAACAAGGATCTCAATCCCTAGGTGTCGCCGTTAATAGCCAGGCTGATTCTCAAGGACCGACAGAAGTATACGAAAAGTATGACGCTATGCTGCACTCGGGTGTAACCATCACTACTGGGAGAGGGTCGAACAAGAAACCTGAAATTCTAAGCATTCCCTTCATGAAAAAGTATATCCAATACGCTAAGATGAGAATCAAGCCCGTCCTGACACAGGAGGCTTCGGACCGGATCGCCGAGATCTACGTTGGACTACGTAATGACGAGATGGAAGGAAACACACGACGAACGAGTCCTTTGACTGTGAGAACATTGGAAACCATTATCCGTCTAGCTACCGCACATGCCAAGTCGCGACTTTCTAGCCGAGTGGAAGAGCGCGATGCCATCGCGGCAGAGGGCATCCTGAGATTTGCCCTGTTTAAAGAGGTCGTTGAAGATGCATCCCGGAAGAAGCGCAGAAAAATGCAGCAGCCCGAGTTGGTTTCTTCCAGTGAGGATGAAGATGATGAGGACAATGATGAAGGCGGAGATGAAGCATATGGTGCTCAGTCGGCCACAGCAACATCACGACCAACACGTTCAAGCTCACGCTTGCAGACAACAAGTTCGCAATCAGCACGTGGTGTCAGTGATGCGGCCAGCACAGGAATTGACGAGGAAGAGGAAGAAGTCGAAAATGGCAGCGAGCAAACACCACGTCGATCTGGAAGACTGGGGCAAAGATCGTCCCAAACGCAAACCTCATTTGCATCGTCCATTCCCTCGTCTCAGTTGCCACAGGGAGAGTCACAAGAGGAAGAGCTTGTTAATAGCGCAGCTGGTCTGATGCTGGACGAGCCCATCACAACTGAACGCCTGACTACATTCAGGACTGCTTTGGGTCAACTGCTTAACACAGATCTCTTTGAAGACGACTCGGCTGGTCTAGATGATGTCATCAAAGCTGTCAATCGAAAAGTCGGGAGCCGCAACGGCGGCGCCTTTGCGAAACAAGAAGCCACAAAGGCCCTCAAGAAAATGGAGGAAGCAAATCAGATCATGTAAGTGGATTCACATTCTCACCATTCAACAGAAGGCTAACAGATACAAGGTTCACGGATGGAGAACTGGTTTATAAGATCTAAATAGCGAAAATGACGATATGGATCCGAGGTTGGGGGAGGAGCAGATAGATTAATCACGATGACACTGGGGTGCCTTTGCGTTATCTATTCCACTGCATGCATGCCATTGAATTGTAAGAATTTGCAATCATCAGGCTAATGTACGGAACAAGACAATTCATTATTCTATTGATCTACCTACTACAGTGCACATCGTTTTAGCCCAAACATGTATATGCGTTCCCAGGTACTCATAGCCTTTGTTTAAATTCTTGCAATCGAGCCAAGACACGTTGTCCATTCCAAGTCTCTTGACCGTCCATATCCCTTCCCAACATGGGGACGCCAACTTGCTCAATGGCAAAACTTGCTGCGACGGTGCCCCAGATGGCAGCCTCTTCAATGCTCTCCCCACGAGCAAGACCAACGCCAAGACCACCTAGGAAAGTGTTGCCACCTCCCGTAGGATCTACCACTTTAGAGACACTCTGGTGGTAGGCTGGGACCCATTTTTCAATGCCTGGGTCGACTTCGATCTCTTCACGGGCGACGAAACCGTCAGAGTCTTGGAGAAGGCCAGCAAATAGAGCCTCCATGTCCGTGTCAGGCTGAAGACCACCTCGAACGTAATCCTTCTTGCGACGCTTCGTGGTAGCATTAGGGTCACGCTGCCGTTTCCTCCCACCATTTTTGGCGATATAGCAGCCTTTTTCTCCAGCTCGGACCACGAGAGTAAACGATTGAAGGGGCATGCTAGCAAGGAGCTGTTCACAAGCACGTTCGACGGCAGTAGTTGAGATCTCACCCGTCTCCGGGTCAAGTCCGTCATCGCCCATGAACCCTGCCAGTTCAGTATGGTTGGGACTGCAGATGTCGACTAGAGGCAGCGTATTGGTGCAGTTGAGCAATTCATCGGGTGTGCACAGGTCAGGAACCGGTTCCCAGATAAAGATAGGTTTTGAGTAAGATTCCGGGGGCACTGCCCTCTTTCGAAGTTTGGTAATCTCAGCGACAAGCTCTCTGCACCGCGTAGGGGAGCATATGAGATGAAACGATCGAGACTGAAGAAGCGCCGGGGTAAGATCCTCACCGGTAAGACGTTTCTTGGGCGTAAGATACTTGAAAGCACGTTTGTCATCAGTGCCTTCGTAGCCGTTCCAACCGCGAGTAGTTAGTCGGAGGCTATCATGGCGAAAGTTAGCCGACGTTGACCAACTGTCAATGAGTGTGGATAACGCGGGCGGGAAGTCGGATCCTTGATCAACGACCCAACCAACTGAGGAGGAAATGGGTGGCGGAGAGAACAGACGGGCTCCAAGAGCAGAATAAGTACCCGCGCCACCAAGGATATTCTTGACGGGGGGTGTTGGTGGAATGAAATCTATATCATCTTAATGGTTCGATATGACGGGTGTCAGCAATGGCTTCACTACGTCGCTAACCAGCGGGGTGAGAGAGCCCAGCCAGTACATAAGTGAGCGGGAAAACTAACCGATGATGAACATGCCCAAGGTAACGAAGTCAATCGGTGTGTCATTTCGTTGCACCTGATCGCTGCAGTGCAATTCCTCAGCGGCGGACGAGTGAGGTTGTGAGTTCGATTGATGATCTTCAGTAGGCTGGTTTGGCTCTAATGTTGCTTCTTCTCCATTTTCCTGTTGCTGTTGCTGGGCTGACTGTTCCTCGCCTGGCGCTTCGGGGGCCTCTAAGCTGGCATCTTGGTCTTGAACTTCATCCTGTATCTGATCCGGTCGTCGGTCACCAGTGACTTCTGTCTCCATGGTGGCGTAGGCTCACAATAACCCCAAATGCAAAAGGTGAGGCGCCGTGACTCAACCAGCATTCACTCGGAACCTCGCACAGGTCATGTACCCCCAGACACAATAAAGAGTGCTAGGCAGGAAAAAGTTTTAAAGGGGATACACGCCAACGAATTCGCATCAGTCCGTGTCCAGCAATGTTCGTTGATCAATCAAGCATCCGACGTGAATTGCAGTTGTCTGCTACACCCCGCAGTCGGAGCTAAGATCCGTTGTGTATTGATTTCAAACAAGCCAATGTTGGTGATTGTTATTGCTGGGCGGTCTGAAGTTGGGCTGAGGTTGGGTGGGACTGCACGTCGATCTGAGCCTTGCTTATCAGTCACGTATCAGTATTGGCGTTGGGTTGAAAAGTAGCTGTCCAATATTATGTGGTAGAGCACGATACCTCACCCATAAGACGAGGGTACCCATGCGGTACTTGTCAGAGAAATATGGTGTGGAGACCTCGTGAGGTACCTGGCTAAAGAAGCACAAATCACGACTGTCGTCGATTAGCGGCGTCTCAGAGTATCATCAAAGTAGCCAAGCAACTTGTGCTGCATTTGGGTCCAAGTCTATGTATTAATACTGGCCCTTTTTATTTCACCCTATACATTGCTTTTCTGAAAGATGTGCAGTGATGGCTTTTTTTCTTTTTTGTTTGACAAGCATACTTTGGTCCCAACTTCGTTTTGTTGTTATTTGGGCCACGTGTTATCACAACTGGCAATAATCAGAGGAAGGCTTGTGATTGTATATCATTGACCACCATGCATTTGCAGCATTAGAAAAGGGAAAGACGACCACTCTAACTACCTCAGAAACAGGATGAATTGACTCAAAATTTTGACCTTGGATCTCGCTATAGGGTAAGGACTGCTCTTAGTAACGCAAGGTTGGAGCGATTGACCGGGGCTTTGACTGATGGCATGCAAGCTGCGACCTGACCCGCTGGCCAAGCACGTACTGTATGGAGCATGCACCAGGCAGCACCATGCCTGTAGCACTAGCGGGCGCTAGTAAACACCTTACCTCAAGACAGGAGGCGTGAGCTCCGAGGTATTGACGAGCACAACTCCTAATCGCCATCCCATCTTACGTTGCCCATTTCAAGGCACCCGCGCAGTCCTTTGCCTTTTTCACTTGTGTAAGACGCCGAGGAAGTTCTGTTCCACTGGCTAACCTGCCAAACTTCAATCCGGCTCTCATCATTGCCTCGCACCCTCTTGCGAGACATCTCCTGTTGGATCATCGCCATCCATCCCCCTCCTCACTACTTGTCGCGGCCGACAGCTGAACTCAGCTTGCGCAGTAGAAATTCTACACCATGGCGGCCCCGAACCATATGCACAATTTGACGACGCTTATCAAACGGTAGGCATCTTACCATTGCCTCACACACATCGTCTCCGGGCAAGTTGTGTTTGACGTATCTGACGCTTTCCCTAGCCTCGAAGCTGCAACATCTCGACTTGAGGATATCGCTTCTTCAACCGACATCCCCCCTAGCGACTCGGCCCCTGTGAACACCTCCGCTGCTTCTCCCCCGGCTACATCAGCTGTTTCGACGCCTCCTGCCGCCGCCGCCGCTGCCGCTGCACCACCCAAGCCTGTGACCGAGCCTCTCCCTGACTCTGTTGAGGAATTCGATGCTTTCTTAAGCTCCGCCGTCGATAAATATGTCAAGCTCAGCAATGACCTCGGTGGCCTTGTTGCCCAGCAGGTTTGTTTCTCCCAGTCCCATTGTGCAATGGCTAGCATTATGGGTTTCTCCGGTCACAAAATCTAACTCCCTACAACTAGGCCGCACTGGTCCAGAAGGGTCTCGAGGAACAGCGCAAGTTCCTCCTGATTTCTACCAAGGCCAAGAAGCCCGATCTTGCTGGCGCCGAAATGGCCGTATACCAGGAGCTCCTGAAGCCCATCAACGAAGCCCTCATGGCGGTAACCGATCTCAAGGACAAAAACCGACCTGACCCTATGTATACCCAACTTAGCACCGTCGCAGACGGCATCATGGTCCTCGCATGGGTTACAGTTGACAGCCGTCCTTACAAGCATGTCGAAGAATGCCTCGGCTCTGCTCAATTTTTCGGAAACAGAGTTCTCAAGGAGCAGAAGGACAAGTGCGAACCCCTTCGCTTCTTTAATCGATATTTCATTAACGATGTTATCATAGGGATGCTAAGCAGATTGAATGGGTTCAGGCTTTCTACCAGCTTTTCCGTGACCTAGCCGACTATGTTAAGCAATACTTCCCCAGTGGTATTGTCTGGAACCCCCAAGGAGCATCTGCCGAGGAAGTCGTCAAGTCGCTGTCCTCTAAATCCAGCCCTCCCGCTGCTCCCGCCCCCCCTGCAGGAGGTGCACCTCCTCCGCCCCCCCCTCCTCCTGGCCCCCCTCCTGTTTTGGAGATTAAGGCAGAGCCAGCTCCTGCTGCAGCTGGTGGTGGTTTTGGTGCCGTCTTCTCCGAGCTGAACAAGGGCGAGTCGGTTACAAAGGGCTTGCGAAAGGTTGACAAGTCTGAAATGACGCACAAGAACCCATCTCTCCGCGCTAGTTCCACTGTGTCGGATCGCGATGGCTCCATTCGTGGGAAGAGCCCAGCACCAGGAAAAAAGCCCAAGCCTGAGAGCATGCGAGTGAAGAAGCCACCGAAGCAGGAGCTCGAGGGTAACAAGTGGACTATTGTCAGTCAATTCCAATGGTTCGTGAATACGGTCATCTTGCTAACTCTGCAGTAGGAAAACTTCGAAAAAGAGCCTCAACCAATTGAGATCGAGGCGTCCTTGTCGCATTCCGTCCTTATCAGTCGATGCAACAACACGACCATTATCGTCAAGGGCAAAGCTAACCAGGTGACCGTTGAAAACTCGAACCGACTATCTCTTGTTGTCGACACTTTGGTCTCGACTGTTGATGTTGTCAAGGCCCAGAATTTTGCCCTCCAAGTTCTGGGCACGATCCCAACTGTGATGTTGGATCAAATTGATGGAGCCCAGATTTATTTCAGCAAGGACAGCACAAGCACCAAGGTCTTTACAAGCAAGTCGGCTGGAATCAACCTCAATGTCATTTCTGGCCCAGACGATGATTACAAGGAGGTGCCCTTGCCATCTCAGATTTGCTCGTACTATGACGAGGAGAAGGGTGATCTTGTTAATGAGATCGTGGCTCACGCTGGTTAGATGGGCGGCTTTTGATATGGAACTTGGATATACTACGAATAACAAGACTAGGGTGTCTCAAGTTCCGGCATTTTGTCACCCCAGGCATTCAGCATGTACACTTAGGATTCGAGTGGCAACACCGGGTTACAGATAGCGTGTCTTTGACTTGTTAATATTTCTTTGACAATTATGTGTTGTCTGTGAGGAACTCACTTCCCCCATGTCTTTCTAGATTTGATCAGGGAAGATGACTTGTAAATAGGTGGTAACGCTAGGATACATGACAGACGCAACAATTAAAAGGGGAAACAAGACAGAAGAGCCCAACTGTCCCACACAGTGTCTATATAACTCCTTTCACATGCATGAAATGTGAATGATGCCGAATCTTTGATCTATAGACGTGAATAAACCCGCGCATCTACAGTTTCGCCTTGGGCGACTCGATGGTGGGCAGGAGAAGATCTCGCATTTCATTGGCAGCCTCATTGAGGAAGTAGCTCATTCGGTCGCTACCCAGGCGCTTGGAAACGATATTGAAATTTAGGCTATTTAAACATGTTAGTATTTTCGTTCATAAGAAGAGGGGGGGTGTAATGATGATGTGATCGAGAATGAATTGGTACGAGTCTCACCTGTTTTCGTTGATCATATACGCAATGCCGAATCCGCCGTCAATTACCTGACTCCATCCGTATCCGTTGAAAAACTCAGAGCTCAGCTGAGAAGTGGACAAGAACCAGGAGCTGGAGTATGCGTAGGCGGGGTCCTTGTAGATGGCAGGAACTTCCTCACCGGCCTCAAGAAGACGCTTGAGACCAAACAGATGCCTGTCAACGCCCTTTCCATCGGAAGCTGCAGTGATGTACTCCAGATGACCATTGATGGCCTTTCGGAAAAGTTCGATTCGAGTCTTATCATCCAGTGAGTTGTCAGCCATGGCCTGACACCATGCTACTGAATCATCAGAGACAGTTCGGCATGTTTCAGTGCGACCAAGCTGGAAGCGTCGAGTGGCGGCAGACTCGTAGGTAGGGCGGTTCTTGCCGTACATTTTGAAGTAAGCCAGCTGGATAACCATTTGGACGTAAGCGTCGGGGGAGCACTTGAATTTCTTGATGAGGCCCTTTCCATATCCCTGATAAGCCTGGACAGCAAGCTGGTGCTGGGAGATTAGGTTGTTGAAGTCTTTGGTGGCACGGTCAATTTCGGCCTGTACATCCTGGTTGATATCAAACTTGACAAGCTGAGGCTCGGGGAGGTTGGATCGGACGTTGGGGTCAGAGAAGTCAAGCTTGTTGCCAAAAATGAGATCGTTCACATAGTCATTTAGGCGATGGGTGGGGGTTCCATCCATCATTGAGTGCTCGCCCATGAAACCCGCGGTTCCATTGTCGTTCACAATGAATTGCAAAGGCTTGTCGTACCATCGGTTGGCGCCGTCGCCGTGCCAGTACTGGTGAGCACGCTCCTCGAGAGTGACGGGGGAAGCATCATCAAGACAAACAACAAATGATGCCGACTCGATGGCCTCGAGGGCGGCTTTGTTGTTGGGGCTGGCCTTCAGCAAAAGCTCGCGAGCATCGGTCCAGATGTCACGGTTCTCCGAGGTCAAGGCACCAACAGGGGGAACAGTCTGGGCGACTTCATAGATGCGCTTGAACTGTTGCTCTAGTTCTGAGGTGTTGAGTTGCTTGCCATCAACCTCATGCAAAACCTTGAAAAACTGGTTCTTGCGGATAACAATGATATGTTTGTTCTCCTCCGCTGAGAACTTGACGGGGTAGTCCGCAGGTTTCGCAGCGACACGAGAGGCATTGAACATCCATTTGTAGCTGTCCATGCAGATCGGGAGCTTCTTCATGTACTCGGGCTCCAAGGTGCCGGCATCAACTTGTTTCTTGAATTCGAGGGCTGAAGTGGTGATGGCAGCGGCGCGCTGGGCAGGGTCCCGGCGACGTCGATCATCTCGGTGGGAGTAAAAGTAACTGACGTAGGGAACGACGGGATCTCGGTAGGCGAGGTAGGCCGCCTCATTCCACCAATCGTAAATCCAGTTTTTAGTGTTGGGGTCTTCGCGACGGGCGATGAGTTTTTCTTGTAGCTTAGAACCCACACCACCGGGCCTGATGAATTCATCCACATTCTTCTTGCTGGTCTCGAATTCAGCAGGGGTGAGGAGAGGGTGGAGAGTTTTGAGATAACGCTTGGCAGTTTCCTCAAGAGTGGGAACAGGGAGCCGAGGCAGAGATTCTTGGAATCTCAACATGGGACCTTTTGACTTATCCTCGACGTATCCTTGAATGATGATTATGTGTCAGCTGCGCTGTTCCTGTGCCATAGAACTAAGAATCACATGTGAATTGGAGGGGTCGTGACATACCCGATGCGGCGGAGCTACTGGCACGCTTGGACGGGGCCATGATGATAGACTGGGCCTGTAATGGAATTAGCACCGGGTTAAGGGGGGGGTTGTTGGCAGGAGAAAGAATGGGAAGGCAAAGATTCGAATGCTAGCCTTGACCCGCGAGGTTTTTCAGGGAAAAATGAAAGAAAAAAGTGAGGGAGGAAGGAGTAATTAAAAGTGATGCGCAGCTAATTATATCTATACATCGTAGCCCGGTTGAGTTCCGTGCTCCCGCCCACCGCGACCACGGACCCCAGACCTAAATGACTTGGAGTCCGGCGCCGCTCGTTTGATGGTGGCAGCTGCGGCCGAAACGGGCCGAGGCATACATATGATGAATTGATATGAACAAGGACCAAATCTGGAATAGAGTCGATCCTGGCTGATAGAAAGACGATGGGGAAGACCTACGGTTCGTGTTGTGTTTATGTGCCGGAAGCTGTTCCTGAGGGCGGGCAAGCGAGCTGAAGCCAACATGGCCGGCGCAAAGCGAGGTGCGAGGGCTCGAAGGGACGAACAGACACGAAGTCAATGAGAACAAGAGGAGCGCTCTGGTCGAAGGGCGACAGAGAGCGGCGGCGGCGGCGGAGGAGTCTTCTTTAAAGGTCCTGTGACACGACAAAACACATAGATCGGTAGAGCTGGGGAAGGGAGCAAGCAGAGCCAGGCCTCGGCTTGATGGCGGGAAGATGGTGGAGCTGGTGGAGTCTGGAGTACTGCTGATGCCGGCAATTTGGAGGTGTGAGGGGAGAAGTTAGCAGGGAGAAGTGAGGTAAGGTAGCCACTTTTCAAGGGTACCTAGGCATTAGGTTAGCTTTCCCAGGGAGCTGGCCTTTTTTGGATGAGGGGAAATGGGGGAAGCCTGTCCCAAACCGGTCTCAACAGGTGCATGGTAAAACAAAGCTTCGCGCCTAGCAGTCAAATGCCAACCTATCTACGCGGATTTGAGCCATTATTCAGGCTGCCTGCTCTCTTTTTGCGCTGGTCTTTTCGTAGCAAGTGAGCAGGCACATGTCATTCGTTAGGCGCACGCCTAAAAAAAAAATCACAAGCACGCACATGGGGCTCAGTGTTTGTGGCCCGCGTCCTCATCCCGAAACGTCATCGGCCCCAGTCAGCCGTGGGCCGAGGTTCAGACAGGCTGGTGCGAGTGCATGCGCGGTACGAGGGTAAGTTGGTGCCGCCAGCTTGCGTAGCTTAGATAGGTACTTAGCTCAAGTGGATCGATTCATCAGGTTGAATTTTTCCCTCATTCCTTGTGCGAAAATTGTTCACCATTGCTTATGTCCATTTTTCTCTAGAATTTTATTTCTCAATTATTACCGTTACTCTTATATATACTGTTTTTTTTTAAGATTCGGTATCGTTCGTATACGTCTGTGCAGTTGATCAATATTCTGAACTCAGTCTTTGATGTGTGCACTGAAAGCGAATTTCAGGGTCGAGGATGTTCAGTGTTGTAACAAGCCTTGGCACCTTTCGGCCTGTATTTAATGTTAACTAAGACGGTCTGCATTGGATTTTCCCGCGACGCCGATTCTAAAGCAGGGCCAACGCTGCCATCCTGTTTATGACACTACTATTTTTGTCCATGAGATAAGTAAATAACGATAATAATTTTTTTGTGAGATTTATAGTACTATGCGGGTTTTATGCAAACCAGCGCTTGAAGGTTTTGTTGACCCGTTGACCTATGTTGGTATTCTTTGGAAGTATCAATTAGTTATGGCTATGCCTGCCTATCCTGTTGGAGTGAACTCAATGTTTCATGCATGACCATACAATCATTTTGGCATTGTATGTTGTAACTAGCTGAATCCATGTTTATCCATTCCATTGATGCGAACTACGCTATCGCCTTTCCACCAAACTTGGCGCCGCTTCTCCGTCGTGCCGCTGGTCCGTACACCCTCTCCGGACCACGCCCGAAGATTTTGATATTAATCCCGCTGCCCCGTATCTTGTAGAGCTACCTTGTAATTGACACTGGACCAAGCATATTTAATGTACTTATATTGAGACCTGTCTGGTTGGCTTCAGTGGGATTTGGGTATATTGAAAATTGGTGCCTGCGTTAACAGAAACCTGATCATGTGTTCTGATATTTTACTTCTCCAAGTTATGAATATTTGCTAGGCAATTTGGCGATATGACGTTCCCTCTCACTGCAATACCAATATCGGCCGATTGTGATGTGCAGGCTTGGCGGTGACGTGCCTTTTGTAGCGTGGAGGCTAAGATGCAAGTGCGGAACAAGGGCGGCAACTGAACTGATCCATTGCGGTTTACACAAATATTATTGTGCTTAGATTACTACCTATCATCCTGACTCCTATAGGCACATAATTCCGAAACAAGAACAAAATGAAGACGGGAAGGAAATGGTTAAGGAGAAAAAAAAAAGAATCGCATCTATACGTAATTGTACACTCCCCACAAACATAAAAAGACTGATTACGACATGCATACGCACTTTCCTTCAATAGCGATGGTAGATGACTGCGAGAACCAGCATATGCTATCCAAGCAAGCATGCCTGAAGCATTATGGTTCATACAGTCGGGCTCTGGTCTCGCGTCAACCCCTCTCGCCTCAGCAGCGTCAGTTTGCCATGACCTATCTGTTATTTCAGCCCAATCAATACACTTGCCTCCTTTCGTACCGTCCGGACGCCTTCATTGACTCAATCCCAATCTGCCATGTGATTCTGTGTCTCTCGCCTCGCCCATGTTTTAAAGCACTAGCACAAACCATTTATGCTTCGTAGCTCTTCACCTGACCATCACTGCTGGGAGGGGGTACAGCTTGCGGTCCTGCTGCGGGTTGGAAGCTCAACCGCTCTCCATCGTTCATGGCTTCTTGAGCTAGACGGACACCCTGCTCACCTCCCGCTGCGACAGCCGCCTTGAGGCCGTCCTGGACCTCTCGAACGCGCCTTCGGAAAGCAAGTCGATCAAGGAAGAGCTGTTGCCTTGCTCGCTCTAGTTCTCTTCGCTCTGCCCGTAGAACGGCCTCCATCTCGTCAAAATACTTGAGCTTCAACTCCAACTTTTGCAGTGTCACATTGGACGCCGCCGACACCAGTCGTGTCATCTCTCGCTCTTCATGCGAAGCAAAACCAGCGGCCCTTGCGCCTATCGAAGCGAGTGGGATTGAGGCGAGAGAAGTCGTCTTGGTTGTGGTTGTGGTGGTTGTAGTGGTGGTTGTCACCTCCTGTCGAATATCTACATCCATCGAATCAACCTTGTCCTTGCTCTCCTTATTGGACAGAGCATCATCGCCAGCCTTGTCACCATCCAACTGCTTGCGGAGTTTCCGCTTGAGTTCATCTGCCGACTTGTTGGCAGCTGCAGCTGTGCTGGCTGGGTCTGCGAGACTGGCAAGAAATCCGACGACGGACATGACGGGGTTGTCGACCTGGCTAAATGGAAGCTGTCCCTGCTGAGGGCCGAGCATCGAGAGCCCGGTAGGCGCACTGATTGGTGCTTCTGAGTCAAGATACTTCTCCTCAATATCCAACTGTAGGAATTGAAGAACACACTCCTCTCGTGTGCGCGTTCCAACATGTTCGGCAATCTCGCCCCAGTCATCATCGAATCGTTCGAGACCTTCCAGGAGGCGCAAAATCTCCGCGTCGGTCCAGGGAGAATCTCGGTCCAAGATGGAAGTATAGGTGGGATTCTCCATTTTGACATACATGCTGCTCGTGTGGTTCGCTGGTAGGCGGCCTTCAGTGAAACAGTTGGGACAGAGGTCGTACTTGGCCTTGGGGTTGGCTTCAGTATGGTTGCTGTGGTAGTATATTCTGGTGCAATCGTTTCCACACTGGTGGCAGTGAACCTTAGCGATAGGCGTCTTGGTCGCGTCGTCTGTGGCGGGCACGCCGTTGGTTGCTGGGGTCTCGCCGTTGGCCTTGTTCTCCGTCTTGTTGATGGGCGTTCCCTTGGCATTAGCTTCGTAGATATTTCGTCCAATTTCGAGGTTGTGCTCAGCCTTGGCGGCGGGGGCGGCAGCGGCCTTGACATCTGTGTCTTGGCTCTTCTTCCCTTCCAGCACAACGGGGTCGGCGGAGGGCTGCCATGCTTGGAGTCCGCGCGGGGTATCGCAGATGATCTTGAAATGGCCTGTGAAGGGTGGTCCGACATGGGATGGGCGCTGATCAGCATCAACCTAGATAATGTTAGAATCGCTTGGCGCCGGTGCAACAAGGAACGTACTTGGTAGTTGATCAAACCCCATTGTTCGAGGAAAGCATGGACACGCATGATAGCGCAAACATCACCCGCTAAGTTCCTGCGACAAGCAGTTACAGTGAGATACTCAACAGGGTTGAGTCGGTAAGTATTGATCATGAAATCACGGTAGTCTTTGTATACAGCTGGAGTTTTGCTTCGATTACGGTTGTTGAAGAACTCGGCCATAGCCTTACGTTCAATCTCGTGAATCGTGTTCATGTCGAACCAGGTACTGTAGCTGGGAAGAACAATGGCGTGGGTCTGGGCGATGAGATGCTCACGAGCAGCCGACTCGATTGTCTCCTTCGACTTTGACTCTTGCCCTTCGGCGCCGGCGGTCGCATCGTTCTGTCCGGCGGCATTCTTGGAGTCTTCAGGCGCGTCATTCATGTCTTCATCACCGCGAGCTGTTCCAATTAGCTTCTAGCCCGTTGAGCGCACCGAAAACCTGATGCTGGAATGGATGGTATACCTGGAGCAGGGGTTGTGCTATCTTGCTTGATGTTGGCCTCACTCACTAGACCCTCAGACATCTGAACATCTGGGCGTCGCGTCAGTATCACGGGGAGTTTGGAGCTATTTGGAGGTGCGCATACCTTCACCATCACCGGAACCAGTTTCCGGTTGTAGGGGAGGCTGCGCAAGGATTGGATTGCTGTTGGGGGATGCGCCATTGCCGGGCGAGCCATAGGTCGCGGAGTCGTCCATCTTGATGACAGTCGCGGTGGGCTGCCAACGCCAGGCTAATGAAGCTGGGGTAGATCAATGGAACGCGCGTGTGTTTAAGAGTCGCGCGCCTCGTCACAAAGCGTAAATTTGCGCAGCACTGTTCGTAGATGCAGGGCTGTCGATATGCTGTCGGCGATTCGATGCACCTAGCGTTGTGGTCTTGATAGACTGGTTGTGATGGGTCGCGTTTGGAGAAATTTTGGCGCGACGACGGGGCTGGCTGCTGCGACTTCAACGCATTGCCATGAGAGACTGCCTAGCCAGGGGGTTCGTTTTCAGTCACGTGATCAGAACACGACACGAGCTCTCACGTGATATATAGCGTGACAAAGCGCGTGACATAGCGCGTGATCTAGCGCTTGAACGCTCGCCAGGTCCTGCCTGTAGTTAATTCGCTCGCACATGCCTTTTCCGAGTCGGCGGCTCGGTAGTCCCCAGCAAGACGCTGTAATCCCGGCGAGTGGCCGATGACGGCCGAGTCCCACACAATAAGTCGGCGCGCTACCTCGGGCCGTCACCAGCCGTCGCCGTCTTCGAACTGCCCTCTTCTACTCATTGCGCCCCTCCATTAGATCGCAGAGACCCCTCCATTCACCAAAGAAGCAGGCCAATTCTGCCCAATTCTTCATCAACATGCTTCCGACCGCGAGACGAGTGTTGGCGACCCAGGCCACTGGCCTCATTGGTCGTGCGCCAGCTCTGAACCTCAGTGCACACGCCCGCCAAAGGCTGCTCTCCACCCTGGCCATCCTGGAGCAGCGAGACGGACAGTTGAACCACGGGTCATTGAGTGCCTTTACAGCTGCCCAGAAGCTTGGCGGTACAGTGCATGGCTTCGTCGCTGGAAGCAACGTCAAATCTGTTGCATCTGAAGCTGCAAAGGTTGACGGCGTTGAGAAGATAATCGCCGTCGAGAACGGCGCATATGAAAAGGTCACCGAAGTTGCATGCCCCCCCTTTGATGACCCTTTTACCTAACTGTAAAGCAGGGTCTCCCCGAGAACTTTGCCCCCTTGCTTGTCGAGAATATTAAGAAGGGCGGCTACACGCACGTTATTGTCGGCCACACAGCATTTGGCAAGAACCTCCTGCCCCGAGTGGCGGCCCTACTCGATTCGCAACAGATCTCCGATATTACAGCAATTGAGAACGAAAACACCTTTGTCCGACCGATCTATGCAGGAAATGCTATCGCCACTGTCGAGTCTTCCGATCCTATCAAGTTCGTGACAATTCGAGGCACCGCGTTTGCTCCCGCCGAGCTTGCGTCGGGAACCGCTGTGGTGGAAGATGGTGTGGATCCCAAGGCCGAATCAGCCGCGGAGTGGGTGTCTGAGGACCTTGCTAAGTCCGATCGCCCAGATCTGGCTACTGCTGGCAGGGTGGTGTCTGGTGGCCGTGGTCTCAAGTCGAAGGAGGACTTTGACAAGGTCATGCTTCCATTGGCAGATGCCTTGGGCGCTGCTGTCGGTGCTTCTCGTGCCGCTGTTGACAGCGGTTACGCCGACAACAGTCTTCAGGTCGGCCAGACTGGCAAGGTAGTCGCCCCTCAGCTCTACGTTGCTGTCGGCATCTCTGGTGCTATTCAGCACTTGGCCGGTATGAAGGACAGCAAGGTGATTGCTGCTATTAACAAGGACGCCGACGCGCCCATTTTCCAGGTTGCGGATGTTGGCTTGGTTGGTGATCTTTTCGAGAAGGTGCCTGAGTTGACGGAAAAGGTCAAGAGCGCATAAAGTTTATGTCACATAATCTATATCTGGAGTGAGGTGTTATACATTTAGTTTCCGGTTTTCTGGCGTCCTCATCCTAGAACAGCCAACATATCGGCGGTGCTTGTGAATTTTTCTCTCTCTTTTCCATTGCGCTGTCCCCTTTCCCGCTCCGCCTGGTCTATTTTCCGCCAATCTTCCCATGCAACCGCCCTTGCATTCGAGCAACCTGCATCTTCTTTGACACCTTCCCACCCGCTGAGGCTGTGCTGAGTCGAACTGTGGTGGAAGGGGGCGCCTGAAAGCCAATCTTGTGAAATTGCGTCTCCAGTGATAAAAGCATCTTGCATAGTGGATGCGATTACTCCCGTTGGACCTGTCTTCACCCACCCAGCACAGTACACACCAGGCAGGTGTTGATCATTTGAAGTGGAGCGCTTCACTCTTCCCAAGCCATCGTTGGATATTACGCCGCGTCTGTCATCGAATAGCACACCGGCATCTTCAAATCCAGGTAAAGGCACCGACTTATAACCAACAGACCGAAACACGATATCGGAAGGCAATATGATGGTTTCGCCGGTGGGGTTGACCGAGGATTTCGGATCAAACGGCGAGGCCAACTCGGTGACCTCAAATTCGGTGCTACCTACGTGAGAGGGCGATGTTTGCTTTCCGACAAACTGTTTCGGAGAGAGACAGCTGTCTAAGGACCAAGATTTGGAGGCTGTTTCAGGAGGCGCTTGTGAACCCTTGACAATTACCTCCATTAAGCGCCGTGTTGCACGAGGCAGACTTTTGAGATTTTCCGGTATCAACGATCGATTGAACGGAAGGAACTCCGCCCGGGGCAGATTCATGAGTTCACGAATCTCCTTGATGGTAAAGGCGGCCTGGGAATATGATGAGTGATTTGATTGGCCGATGGGCGGGATAGAGCTACCTGCATCGGACCACGTCTTCCGACAACGTGAACTCTTTTAACTCGGCTTTCGGCTAGTTTTGCAATCGCATGTTCAGTGATGTCCGTTTTCCTGAGAACATCAATCTCCTCAAGAAGCATCCTTGCTACATCAAGTGCCACATTTCCTTGGCCAATGATGACTGCCTCTTCGCCCTGAGTCAAATCCAAATCCAAGTCGGTGCAGTCTGGGAGGCCATTGTACCAGCCAACGGTCTGACGCGCTGAATAGATGTTTTTCAGACTCTCCTCTCCCGGGATTCCCAGTTTTCTATCTTGGGGGGCCCCATAAGCGAACAGTACAGCATCATAGTGGCGCATCAAAGATTGAAGCTCAATGGTGCAATGCTGGGCGGAATGACCAGGCCGTCCAATGGAAACGTTGCCAATGAAGGTGAAATTGGGCGAAGAGGCGATCTCCTCGAACTTTTCCTGGCAGTTCTACTTTGATGTCTTAGTGATTGAAACACAACCAGCAGGGGTGTGGGATTTACAAACCTTGACCTCAGGGTGATCTGGGGCAACACCATGCCGCACCAACCCAAAGGGAACGGGGAGGCTTTCGTACATGTCGACTTGAGCGCCAGGGATCTTGCCCATAACTCGGTAGGACGTATAGAAGCCGGCGGGGCCGGATCCGACAACGGCAAGCCGGAATGGCAAATCCGGGGATCGAGGGATTCTTGCTGAAGAGAATGCCCTGCAGGTGCGGGAAAACCCATGCACCTGATGCAGCAGGCTGGGCTGCCGCATGATTCTTACCGGCATCTTAGCGAATGTGAGGTAGTGTGGTGAAAACCATGGTCCGGCGAAATGACTGTGACCTCCGATGCCATATCGACGGCGTGGGTCCTGGACCCTCGCGCTCTCGGCTAATCCATTAAGGTCCGATCGCCATGTTGCTGCGCCAACCGGATGCGCCCGCCCAAGCTGAAGCTCAAGCTGAATGCGACACACCCCATCCTTTCGCATTCTCCAATTGAGAGGTGGAAAGTTGATCGTCAATCGTCGCATTCTGGTCGCGCGGTCACTTGGCCACTCCGTCTCGTCGGCTTCAACACAACATATCCAACATTTGGTGCAAGCGTAAAGCACCCTCGGCGCGGTTGTTTACGATGGCTGGTGTGCGACAGCCATTCATGTACAGCGCTGTTCAGCGCAGCGATTCGCGATTCCCAGACAACGAATTCGACCCCAAGGCGATTACCAGAGCGAGCTGGGAGCCTCAGAAGTTCAAGCCTAAGCCAGATGGCCCGCTCGTTTCTTTCAACCATCCTGAGTGAGCTTCGCCTCCATGATTGCCTTGCGAGGACAACGCTAACCTTTGAGATAGCGCGCAAATGGTGCTCTCGTACCGCGCCAACAACTACTCTTCAATGAGCCCTCGCACCAAGAGCTTCATAAAATGGCTGCGCTACGGCCAGTTTGTTCTTCGTGCCCTGGAGCTCATCGGCGCTCTCGGACTATTGGTTTTGATGGTTTTGATAACCAATGTCGAGGCTGTAACAGGCTGGATTATGAGAATCACGGTATGGTTTGAATGTGCTCCTTTTGCTAGGTTGTTGCTGACTCCTTCTAGCCTGGTGTTGTCGCTCTTCACTGTGTTTACGCCGTTTTCCACCTCTCCCGCGACGCTGCCGGACGCCCCCCCGCATCATCCGCCGCCTATCACCTGTTTTCAGCCATTACAGATGTTGCCGCTGCTCCTATTTATGCCTTTAGCGCCATGATGGTGCACAATAAAGCGGGCAGCTGGAAGACGCGTCTTGACAGCCAGAGTCTCATGGACTACTTTGTCCCTGCTGTATACTACACTTTTATTGCTGCTGGCGGTCTTCACCTCGCCTCTCTGTCTACTTCTCTCTGGCTGGGATGGATGTTTCGCAAGATCAGCCTCATGCCGCCTGACATGAATCCTCTAGAGGATCACCTTACAGCTCGACCTAAACACAAGAAAGCTAAATCTTCAACAGCTTCCTTTAGCACTATTGGGACAGACAGCAGGGCTTCTACTTCTTACGACACCCGCAGACAATCTGCTGTCACTGTCAATGGCGTTGAACCTCCTTCTTCCGTTTCATTCATGCACACAAGAACCGGCTCAGCCACGACTTTAGGAACTAGAGCTAGCCGTCAGTTTGAGAGGGCCCCCGGATCATCTCGCGACTCCATTGCTTCCAGGGCCACCAAACGCACGTCAGCTGCTCGTTCATTCCATCGCGATTCTTACACCGAGATCCCGCTCAACGACCCTACTCTGTCCCGACCAACTAGTGACACCAACAGGAACAGCCAATCTCGACCTGCCAAGTTCACGGAGACTTGGGCCCCAACTGATTCACTGATCTCCCGAACCAACCAACGCCACCGCGAAATGGCAGCTGCGAAGACGAGCGCACAAAACCGGGGCAGCAAGTCGTACGAGGCGCTGACCCAGCGTTATTACAACGACGATTCCTCTGACGACGAATACGGCGACGAAAACATTCAGATTCATCAAGACGATGAGGCCGATCTTGCGGGAGACCTATGCCCCCATCCCTTGCGCTTGAACCCCCCGGCATCGGAACAGTTGAGCCCCCCACGTACCAACGCACCTTTTTACGCAGTTGGCAATTCATTGTCTGAAGTCAGCTCGAACGCGCGACGGGTTAGTGCTAGCCAAGACATTGCTGATGAAAAGCCCGGCTTGGCACCTGCAAAGCCCTCACCGCGAAACAGACAAAGCTCCATCCAGCCGGAGACAGACTTTTACGCTCGGCCGTATGGTGAACTGAAAAGTGCTACGCCACCTATGATGGTTGGAAGCAACCGCAAGGTTTCTTCTGGAAATGACTACGATTCCCAATATGCGCCCGTTGCTTATGAGAGGCGGAATGTGAGCGGCAAGATTGCCGAGGAAGGTCGAGGAGGAACTGGGAACCGGGCATCAATGTATGAGACTCGTTTTGGTCGTGATGAGTGGTGAAGTCGAAAAGAAAATACCCGGGTAGTCTTGTTGAATTTCCATGTATGCTAGTTTATATGTATCTGTGGCTGGTTTGGTTAATGGTGGGGGATATGGGGGATATGGCGCGATTTGGTCAACGTTGATGATATCACTGTGTGCAATAAATAGGATTGTGTTTTTTTTCGGGCTTCTAATGTACTCAATTTAGTTTTGTGAAGGGGGTGATTGTCTAATTAATTACTCGCTATGGATGAATCCTTTCCACGACATTTTCGAATCGCGTTGATCCCCTTTCCATCTTGTGTTGTCCCACGATTGCAGCTTACAAAGATGCCTCATTGTCGGGCGACCATGCGGGCAGTTCCAGGGTTTATCTAGTTCACCCATGTGTCTCACCAGAGTTTCCATTTGACCCTGTGTCAATGGTTTTCCAATCATGATGCTGCTCCGGCATGCCCTCATAGCAAACATCTTCCGTACTTTCGAAGGACGCGGTATGTGCTTCGATTCCGATGATTCATCGCCAAGCAGAGATATTAATTCCTCGAGATCTTTGAGAGTAAATGTGGTCTCGCGGCTCAAAGGCAACGCTAGGACTTGGCATCTTGAGCCCACCGGCTCTTCCCCGCTGGTATCCATGTGAACTTTGAAGCCGTTGGCCTCAATTGCTGCAATATTTTCCATGACAATCTCTTCCTCAAGGGCCGTCAGCTCGAGTCGTTTGGGATGAACAAGTCTTTGAGATTGTACAACTGTAGTTGCCTGTAGCCTCTCGAAATTGTATTTTTCATCAGTGGCGTGTTGGTCAATGATGAACATTTCATCATCCTCGCCTGGTTCCGATTCATCAACATCGTCCTTCTTGGCTGGGCGAACTGCAATAATGAATCCAAGATTGAACTGCCCTGCTATACGCATCCTTGAAAAGTCTCCCTTGGAGATGGTCAGTGAGAGCTTTTCTTCAGCATCTTTTGCGTTTAGATCTGTTAATCCGCTTTCATCCGAAGCGCGAGAGCCAGTCTGGAGAGAATGCTTCATCCAATTTGCCATGTGCAGCCCCAAAGCGTTCTCCTCAACCCTGATGTGCTGCATTATTTGAAGAGTGGCATCCTTTTTTCGCACGCCGGATTTTAATGGCTGTTCTCTTTGCTCAATAACGTTTGGTCCGGTGACATCATTGAGCGTTTGCGAATCCTTACTTGTATCTAGACTGATGTTATGATTATCTGTTCTTCGGTTTGAACCAACCTTCGAACTTGATGGATCTTCACTAGCCTGAATTGCACTTTCAGAATTGGGCTCCATGTCGGAGTGGACACTCTGGTCATCGATTATTGTTTGGCTTCGTGCTGTGTGCTTACTCTCCACCTTTTCATTGATACTGCTGATGGTGTTTGCGTCACACTCAACGTCGCTCTTTTCATCAACTAGCACACCGTCGTTCAAACTATTGTGGCTCTGCTTTTTTTGCGAGGCAGAAAACAACTGAGTGAGACGGTTTCCAAATGACGATTGGGACTGACCAGTGCCCGAACTCTTGTTGTTTGTATTGGAAATTTCAGTGTCACTGTTTGAGCCTTCAGACAAATCGGCAGGGTTGCTTATAACCTCGTCGCCAATCACAATTTTGGTGACCTCCGGCGCAGTTTGCTTCTGGGAACTTTGCATTCGACTTTCTCCAGCGCGGCTCGCCTGGTCGCGCCGTTGGGGACGGGTGGCAGGTATGCGAGGTTCATCACCACTATCTTCTTCTTGATTATCATCATCATGCTCCTCTTCCTCCTCCCCTTCCTCTTCAGAATCGCCATCAATTGAGGAGGAGGGGGGCACGATGGCCTTTTTCGAAGTCCTAGTGTTGACGGTACTGAATTGCGCTAGACGTTTGTTGAAATCTCTGACAGGCAACGGCTTGTCTTCGTCCTCACTCTCTGACACTTCTGAAGAGCTTTCCACCTGATTGGCAGCCAATCTTTTATTCCTTGAGCTGGCTTCGGATTCCGTCGTTTTAGTCGTAGGCCTTTGGACTCTGGAAGAAGTCGGTGTCTGGCCAGGGCTGGGTTGGTGCGTTGGTTTTTTTTCAACCCATCGACTGATCAAATTTTGACCTGATGTGTCTTTTGACAGCGACCGAGCCGAGCCTATAGTTTTTGCCCTCCCTAATGATAATTTGATGACGGGGGACTCAACCCCCGACTCCTCGCTTTCGGATTCTGTATCCCGGTCACGCTCATCGTTTGAGGCTTGCTGGTCAGGGGTTGGCTTGACGCTTGCAGAAGCAGCCTTGGCTGGTGTTATATCTGGACGACGAGGCTTCAAGAGTTGAGCGGCTGGAACCGAATAGTCTTGTGAATCAAAGAGAGAAATCAAGGAATTACGTAATGTGTCGAGTAGATCGTTTTGATCGTGTAGCAAAATGCTTCTTTTGTCGGGGCTGACATTCACGTCATATAGATCGGTATCCAGTTGGATATCTGCTAATATGAAAGGGTTTTGCGAAGCATTATATGCCTTGTACACCTCATTGAATACCTTGGCGAACTGTGGCAGACCGCAGGGTCGTCCGTTGACAAAGAACATTTGCCGATCCGGCGTTTGTCGGCCCTCGCCGTGAGCTGGCCGTGAGACATGTCCAACGACATGGACATCTCTGCAAGCGCTCGCAGCTCCGTTGTCTATCTGGAGACCTTTGTTGATAACGGATGGTTGCATTTCCAACTTCAAATCCAAAGGCACTAAAGCAGTCATCGTTTTTGCTCCGAATATGTTTATGATGTTTTCTCGTGTGCTCGGGTTGCCTCTTGTGGAGAAGAGATGGATGCGTTTGCCTTTAGTTGGCTGTTGTGAAACGCTGAATTTGAGATTTGTCTGAATGCATGCATATTGATTCAAGAGAGCGATGAGTTTGTGCCATTCCCTCTTGATATTTCGTTCCAGCTCGCGACGTCGTACAGGCAAGTTGTGGAACAGGTTCTCGACGGAGACAGTAGTTCCTTTCTGCGCGGCCACGAGCGTTGTTCCCTTCAGTTTACCTGACGGTTCAAAGCTAAGTCGGTTACCCTTAGGGACCTCGGAAGCTTGACAGGTAGTTACGGAAAGAACAGATAGAGCACACAGAGAAGCAAGAGCCTCTCCACGAAAACCGAACGTTTGAAGGGAAGCTATATCGGAATAGGATGAAAGCTTTGATGTGTGGTGCTTGAGCGCCACAGAGGGGTAGTTTTCTGGAGATATACCTGTCCCATTGTCCTGGACTTCAATGAGATCTAAGCCCTGGTTCCTAAACCGTACATCTGATGGCATATTAGTATCGGGTGAGCTGATGTTGACTATCGAGAGTAATGTTTGCGGGATAGGAGAGATGTAAAATTATATGACATACCGATACTTGTTGCTCCAGCATCAATGCTATTTTCCAGAAGTTCCTTGACAACAGAGCAGAGATCTACAATGACCTGACCAGATTGAATCTGATGGATCTGCGAGGCATTTACTCTTTAGCTAGGGAAGTCTTTGATGCTGATATGGTTGGATTTACCGTGCGCCCATCAATTTGTTTGATGGTAGCCATGATTATAACGTCTGGGCTTACGCGCCTCGTGCATTACTTCCGACAACAATGATTGCTGAATCAAATTATGACAAGCATTTGCACATGATCGAAGAAGTAATCATTTAAGAAGACTCAGGTTGAGAGTATCACAGAAGATGACCCGCCGACGCTTAATGCTGTCGACTTTTGACCTCGTTGACCAGGGTCATGTCACGTTGGCCGGTGACTTGTTAATTCCAGCGCGTTTGGGTCGTACGCGTTGAGCTGCGGGCGTGTAAAGTGGGAACGGAAGACGTGCAAGTCTAACCGTTTAGTGCATATTCGTCCCGGTAGATAGATACATAGTTGCATAACGCACTCGCATTCTCGCATGCTCAGGATAGCAATGACGCACTAGTACACCAAAATTGTGCATTGATGACATCTGCTCATATTCATTCGACAAGTTTGTGCCCAGTGGTTGTGGACATTTCACAATGGTGTTCATGATCCTCCGAACCCAACTTATTGAATGTAAGCCTGTGTATTTCACGTCCAGGCCGCGATATATATATTGGATTGGGGGTTACAACCCCCCACATGTAAATTGTTCAAGCACTCCTCTAATATGAGCATGCTTGTTTGGCTGGTTTATAATGCATCGCCCGGTCCATGGTGCTTGGCGGCCTGTTGTCCCTGCAAGCGCTTTCTCTCTCCCTACTTTTCTTTGTCACGTGGAAAATTCGTTGACTGTATCTCGTGTAAGAAAGTCGAGGTTGATAGCAATCCCACTGTGGCTGTCTTATCCGCTAAGTGGGTTTGGGGCGACGAGAACATGCTGCACATGAATGCACCAACTGCGAGTGAGTTCCGATCGATGGGGTTGAAAGGAAGCTTGGCTTCAGACTAGTTAGCCGATCAATCCTTCCCAGCAGTGGCGGCGAGGATGGAGGCAGGGGCAGATGCATGGATACGAGGTAGGAGGAGACCTGGCTAACTCTTTGTCGGGGCTAAGGTTGAATGGCTGGGAGGAACCCACAAGCAACAGAGAGACCAAACATTTGATGGGGCCCCGGAAATAGGCTGCTGTCTCTTGTTGGCTGCATCGTACATGCTCTGGCCTTCTACTTGGTCCGGACCGTTCAGTGTTCATCACGCTGGCCGTTAGCGTTATTACAAGGTTTTCCGGCCGATAGGTCCACCAACATCGTCCGGTGTATTTTAACAAGGAAATCCCCTTGAATGGGATCCCTGTGGTTTACAAAAGCATATTTGTGTCACCAAATCATGAGTGTACCCTTTTTCCTGTTACCTTAACCATGTGGTTTCCCAATCTCAGTGAGAGGTCAGGTGTGGGATATCCCGGGATGGTGGGTACGCCCAGGGCATTGCTCTCCACCTCGTTGAAACCAGGGCCACGTAGGACGAGGCACGCCATCTTGCGTTTGGGGGTTAATATTGTTAGCGATGATTTCCACCCTCTGTCCTCCGTCGTAGCCTAATCTCTTCAAATTTCGAACCATGATTTGAGAAATAGAAGATGAAGAAAATCGAGGAAGGAGAGCTGGAAGAGAATGATGCTCACTGGTACTAAGAGAGGATGGTTCAAGATCATGTGGGCGTATGATGCAGAGCAGAAAGATTTCTTCTCGCAAGATAAGCTCGGTAAGATGGGGATCTGAAATTAACCTGCCTTACCCAACCAAGCGAAGCCCATCAGTAATCAAGGTGGCAGTATTGTAATTTTCAAATCCGGCTGGTCCGTCAGCATCTTGCCTATGTTTTCGGAGCCGTTGAAGCGAAAACCATTGAGTGTACGATGCATCCAATTACTGATGGGTGGGTGGATGTGCAAGATGTCTTGTAGGGGGGGGGCGTTTTCAAGAAGGTAAAAAAAAGGGGAGCCACGACGCTCACTGGCCAGCCTGGCTGACAGAGAAGCCATTAACAGCCAATTTCCCATCCAGCGCCCCGAGACCACGCAGCCACACTGGCACACGGCACGTACTCCGTACGCAAACTAGGCCAACCGAGCAAGGTCGGCATGTGTCGCTTTTTTTTTCTTGCTCGCTTTTGCCAAGGTGCCATCGTGGGCGTAGCGTTAGAACACTTTTTTCCCTTCTTTTTTTTTTTTCCGCTCCTCGCTCTTGGCCCTCTATCATCGCTATTGTTGTCCGTGCCAAGGCGTCCTCAGCTGTATTCTCTTGCCAGAATTGGCTTAACCATCCAATCGACCATAGGACGACGTTTGGTGCTCGGTCCATGGAGCGGCGCCTCACACTCGTTTGATTCTCATTGCCCATTGGGCCCGTCTCCCTCGACCTGGTTAGCTGCTCTCGGCCGGTTGCTGCTCGTAGCCTGAACGAAAGTGGATTTCGCTTCTGCCAGCCCCCCCCTGCTACTTGCTCTGCTCCAGTGCATTCTAATAAGCAACCGCTGCAACTGTGACTGCTGCGCTTGCCGCCGTTCCTGTTGTCTGGGCTCATCTAATCATCAATTCAACGCCTCGGCCGTGTGCGCGTCCTCGTTGCCCTGCCTCGCCCTCGAATCCGTCTCGTTCCTGCTTCTCCGACCACGTCCCTCCTTTGTTGTAACCGCGCGATTCGGACCATCGATTCTAGATCCTTCAAAGCTTCGCTCCCAGGCTCGCAGAGTCTCTACGCGCCGTCTCCATGAAGAGGCGGTCTTCAGGGTCGGCCGATGACGGTGACGAATCCTCTCTCGACTCCGATATTCCCGATCCCGATCCCAACTCCCAGGCTTGCCCTTCAGGGCTGAGTTCTCGCCCATCGTCGGCTCGGAGCAGACGACCCAGTAGTCTCAATTGGAAACAGTCAAATGGCCGCAATGGCCGTAGCAACCGCGATGATCCAATACCCTCGGCGACCTTAGGTCGAGCTTCGCTCGCCGCCCCGTCCACTCCCAACATGGCCCTCTCCAGGACACCACCCCAATCTCCTTCGCCTGCACGCCGTTTTCGCCGCTCGCCCGTATCTATCCTTGTCGTCCTTGTCTCTGCTCTAGGCATCGCGCTGCTTTTCAGCATCCTTCGATCTCTCGTCACCAGGCAGCTCGACCCCAAAGGTTGCCGTATGTCATACATGCGACCGTCTTATATACGCTTCACCGAGTTTGACACGGAGCACACTCGCTTTGCGACGAAATATTCTCTATACCTCTATCGGGAACAAGGTATTGATGAGGAGGACAAGGTAATAATATATCGCCAGCTCATGGTTCAGTCTTGATCCTTGTATCATGCCGCTGACTCCTTCTCTAGTTGCGTGGAATTCCCGTCCTTTTCATTCCTGGCAATGCTGGGAGCTACAAGCAGGTGCGGCCAATTGCCGCCGAAGCTGCCAATTACTTTCATCATAATCTGGAACATGATAGCGCAGCATTAGACGCCGGAGTTCGAGGTCTCGACTTTTTTACTGTTGACTTTAACGAAGACATTACCGCTTTCCACGGCCAGACTCTACTCGATCAAGCCGAATACCTCAACGAAGCTGTCCGTTACATCCTCTCTCTATACTCAGATCCTCAGCGCAAAACTCGAGATGCTCACCTCCCTGATCCAACCTCGGTTATTGTTCTCGGCCATTCAATGGGCGGTGTAGTTGCAAGAGCTATGCTAGTCCAAAACAATTACCAGTCGAATTCTATCAACACCATCATCACCATGTCGGCCCCGCATGCTCGCCCACCCGTCA
Organism: Calonectria hawksworthii; assembly: GCA_020975415.1. Lineage (NCBI taxonomy): Eukaryota > Fungi > Ascomycota > Sordariomycetes > Hypocreales > Nectriaceae > Calonectria > Calonectria hawksworthii. The sequence continues at coordinate 915,171 of JAHXZK010000006.1, forward strand.
CGTTCGATGGACAGATTGTACAGCTTTATGATCAAATCAATGATTACTGGAGGCGTGCCTATTCCCAACAGTGGGCCAACAATAACCCTCTATGGCATGTTACGCTCGTTTCGATCGCCGGCGGTGGCCTTGACACAGTCGTGCCTTCTGATTATACGAGTCTTGAGTCTCTGGTACCTCCGACACACGGCTTCACAGTCTTTACCACAGGTATTCCCACAGTTTGGACAAGTATGGACCACCAAGCTATTCTTTGGTGTGACCAGTTCAGGAAAGTTGTTGCGCGGACATTGTATGATATCGTTGATGTGCACCGAGCCTCACAAACAAAGCCCCGAGCGGACCGAATGCGAGTGTTTAAAAAACGATTTCTGACCGGCATGGAGTCGACAACTGAGAGAGATGTTGGCTCGAAAGAATCCACAACTCTTCTGACGGTCGATGACAGCTCCAACTCGATCCTGCCTGCCGGAAAGCGTCTCTTCTTGAAGAGCCTCGGACACGAGCCAGAGGCAAAAGCGTACTTACTCCCAGTTCCCCCACAAGGCTCACCGGGCGTAAAACGGTTTAGCCTTTTGACAGATGCCCACCTTGATGAAGCTGGAGAGAGTGGAAAGCTCGAGGTACTCTTTTGTAATGTGTTATCTTCACATTCCGGGACGAGCAACTCACTATATCCGTTCCACATTGACCTCTCAGTTGATAAGTCCGGTTCGACAACAAGATTCGCCTGCAAGAACACGGCCTCGGACTTAATATTGCTTCCCGCCTCAACCTCGACGACACGATTCCCATTTTATCTCGACAGAGAGCGAGAGGTTACACCATTTTCATATCTCCAATATGAAATGAACCAAATCCTGGACCACCAGTTCGTTGTGATCGTTGATAAAGCAGCAGGGAGCACACGCAATTTTGTCATCGCAGAATTCAGCGACCACGCTGATTTCTACAAAAAGCAAGATGTCAGTCTGGCGAAACTTCTGTGGACCGGAGCGTCCTTTGAACTTGATGCAAATCGCCCAATGAGTGTGGAAGTCAATATTCCATCTCTTCAATCGGCCCTCATTGCCTATGATCTTGAAATTAAAGATGCTCACTGCAAAGTCGAGCACACGGCTTTCCGTCCACTCGTTCGCCAATTCCTAGATCGACCATATGAATCCAAGTACTTTGTCAATGCTCAAGAGGTGGCCGTTAGTCTTCATGGCGTTGCTCCCTATGTTCCACCGCCCTTGGATTCCCGAATCGAGCACGGGCTTACATTCCAAATCTGGTCTGATCCTTCGTGCAATACAACCGTACATTTGAATATCAAGCCTGATATATGGGGGAGTCTGGGTAAATTGTACATGCGATACCGAACCGTTTTTGCCGCATTTCCCCTCCTCACGGTTACGCTGGTTTTGCGAAAGCAGTTTCGTGTCTATGACACGACGGGCATATTCATCTCCTTTTCTGAAAGTCTAGAGATGTGCCTTCGACAATCAATACCCCTTTTGCTTCTTTCCCTGACTCTGCTCTCGACTTCTCTTAGCGGGAGCTCACTGACGGGACTGGGCTTGCTCGTGAATACTAGTATACCACCTGCTTCCGGCATCGATTTTCACCAACATGATACCTTGATTGGGACGGAAGACCCATTCTTCTGGTTCCTAGTCCCTTTGATTGGGATTGTCTGTATCGGAGTCTGCACATCCCTACACTATGTTGTGATTGCCTTCACACATATTTTTGGCATGTTTTCCAACCTGGCTCTGTTCCTCACTTCAGGAGCGGTCGAGGATCAGGGCCGTATCAGATCACCTGCGTTTGCTCCATCCACCCCGAGGCGACGCATGATTACGACAGCAATTCTCCTATTGTTGGTATGGACATTTATTCCGTATCAGTTTGCTTATTTAGTCGCATGCATTGTACAGCTTTTTACCGTCGTGCGGGCTCTCAGAATCAACACTGCTTTATCGTCAACAACCAACTCAAACTATTATCACTACGCGCACTCTATCTTGCTCCTAATGCTTTGGATTCTCCCTATTAATCTACCTATTTTGGCAGTTTGGATTCGCAACTTAGCAGTCCATTGGCTGACCCCTTTCTCATCGCATCACAATGTTCTCTCCATCATGCCGTTTATTCTTCTTGTTGAGAACTTGACAACCGGCAAAATGATCCCTCAGCTCACAAGCGGGCTTCGGCATGTCACAAGCGTTCTCCTCTTTGGAACTGCTTTATACGCTGCAATTTTTGGAGTTTCTCATGCTTATATGCTTCACTACCTGGTCAATATCATTGCTGTGTGGCTGGTAGTAGTGCACGCAACAAGTATCTCTTGGTCTTTGAGTGGGATCGGAGCCATGTTTGATGGCAACGCCACTGAGTCAGAAAAGAGTGGGAAAGCCCCCTAATGCCATCTGGGGTTCTATTCACGACTTTTGCGTGTTTTGCATAGTTTGCAATCTTTTCTAAGCCCCAAGAACGGCTCCAGCGGACAATTGCTCAATCGACTCCCCATCCTCGGCCTCGATATAATAACGGATGACATCGATCTGCCTCACATATTCCTTGCGTATTATCTCACACAAGTGACCCAACTTGAAGGAAATTCTATTTTGCAATAACTTCTTGAGTCACTTTCTCAACGTTGGCGGTTGTCTTTTTTCTTTTTCTTTAATCCTCCTTTTCCATTTGCATTGCGGGGAGTCAGCGTCTTATAGCCTCAGAAAGGGGCATAGTTGGGTGGTGTGCTTTCACTTGTGCCACGTTGGCATTATTATCAGCATTATTTCGGCGTTCTCATGGTAGACAGGAGTGGAGAGAAGAATGACTTTTGAAGTCTTGGTTCTTCTTCCAGCAAGAGGTGTTTTGTGCGTTCGAATTGGTCTTGAATAGTTGGGCACTATTTGGCTGCGGAATCATGGATAAACTTAACGTCGCACGACGTGGGCGAGAGTTTGGACTCTCACGTATCTAGAACTGATGTCAAGACCTCAAATCATTAGTATCGACCACAGAGGAGATGTGACAAGGCATGACAAGCATAAGTGACCGACAGCTCAGCTGTCGAGGGATAATAATCATTACGTATGGCTAAGCAACTAAAGTTGCAGATAGATATATATGAAATAAATCTAAAATATGTTTCACAATTACTCTCTAAGCGTGTGAATGGGTGCCTGCGAGCATTCCCCTGCTGCAGGTCACACTCTATCTATTTGTTGACTGGAAGGACTGTTGTAAAAGCTCGTCCTTAATACCATATGTCACCATCCCGGAAAACCAGTCCGGAATTTAGTCCCCGTTGCAGCCGTTTGTATGTACACTAATTGAATGGTCTAATCTTCTTCCTCGCCCTTGCCAAGGTCCTGTAGATGTTGCCGACGCTGTCGGCGAATAACGACTAGGGTAGTGGCGAGCCCTACAACACAGGAAACCACAGTAACACCATAGGCACTGCGGTAACAATCAAGGCCGTCGAGACAAGTTTGTTTGCCATTTTCGTCAATGACGCTATGTTGGTCGTAAATCTTGCCATAAATGATGTTGAAAATGTTGGATGAGATGCTGGGGGCCATAACCATAAATCCCCAGTTTTGGGTCAGTCCGTTGATACCAAATTCTTCAGCAACAATGGACGGAAAGACACCAAACAGGAACCCATAGGCCAAACCGGAAAGGCTGGAAACAAAACCAAGTAGGTGTGGGTTGACAATAGTCAAAGCGAAAAGTTGAGCGATGAAGAAGACGACACAGGCAGCGACCAAACACCAAAGCCGGCTAGCATTTAAACCTTTCACCAAAAAATCGGAACCAACTCCTAATGAAATATAAGAGAGAGCTTGGGTTGATAGATAAAACAAACGAAAACTCACCGCTGGATAGCCTCCCCAAAAAGCTACACACAGAGAGCGTTGAAACGTGTAGCTGCTGTTGCTTGACGAGAAATTCATTGGTGACACTTGGATCGTAGTGTTTCCATAGTGCTTTGGCATCGTTTCCAATATTGCTAAGATCGTGTGAGCGAGATCCCAAAATATGAGAGCAGGAAGAGCAGCATACTTGATAGTCATGATACCAACACCTGCTAAAATACCCATAATGGAAAACAACTGCCAGAATTCCAAGTTGCGAAGTAAGTTAAATCCACGAATATCTACACGGTGAGATCGATCAATATCAATATGGTTTCCTACGAATGAAGCATCGCCGACTAGAGGAGCTGGGCGAGACAACAATGACGTTGTCTCACTAGCCTCGGGGTCCTCAGGATCCTCAGTGATGACCACACGGCCACTTTCAGGCTCGGATGGGGTTCCAGGAACAGGTTTTGGATCCAGAGGCAAACCGGAGGCGGAGGAGGAGGCCGGGGCGGTACTGGGCGAGAGGGGCGAAGATACAGTGCTTGTGTTGGTTTCATTGGAATTGGACGACATACCAGGTTCAACATTTCCATGGGCGTGATAGGGCTTGGGTTCGTCGGAAGAATCTCCGCCAGTGGGTTCCAAGGATATGGGAGAAGCGGGATGATCGGAGGCCGGGACGGCATGGTAGCTGGAGTGAGGGTGAATCTTGAGAAAGAAGAAGCCCCCGGCTGTGAGGCCGCAGGTGCCCCAGGCCAGTAGCATGAGGAATGCGCTGGGGTTCCCGGGAAAGAATAGGGAACCCAGCGTGGAGAAAAAGAAGGCACTCAGGCCGAAAGCCGCAAGAGGGAACGCAGTAGCGGTACCACGGTTTTGCGGCCAGTTAAGGGCTGAGGTCTTCACGGCCGCAGCAAAGGCCATGCAGCCACCCAAACCAGACAAATAAGAAAAGAAGCATAGCAGGGGCACCGACCCAGAAGCTCTATCGTAGGCCTGGTGGAGAGGGAAGTATCCCAGTGCCAAGAGAAGGGCACCGGCGAGCACAGCAGGCCTCGGGCCCCGGTGGTCGACAAAAATGCCAATAGGGACGCCCAAGGTGTATTGGCCAAGATTGCCAGAGAGACCGATCAGATTGCTCTCAGTTGACGAGAGGTGAAGCCGTTCGGCAAATTGAGGAGCCCATGCCGAATAAACATACTGATGCAAGTGTCAGCACAGCAACGTAACGCATGTACGCCCGCTAGGATTGGGTATACGAACATTGGTACCGCAAGCCAGGGCGATGAGGGTTGCGGCAACACTAGCGACGATACGCGCATGGTGAAGCTGGCGCAGCTGTGTCTGTTGCGCCATACTGACGAAGATAATGATTGTACTATTAGCGAAAAGTCATCTAGAATGAAGATTATAATGGGAAATGGGTGGATGAATCAGCAGAAAACGGCGGAGCAAAGGGGGATATGGCAAGGGGGTGGGTGAAGGGGCACGAGTTCGTGGATGGATAAATGTGTGAGGGAGCGGCAAGTCACAGAAGGAGAAAAAGAGAAAGAGCAGCGAAGGAGAGGCATCAATAGACCGAGCGAGTACCGAAAAGATGCGGAGACATGCACGATGCCCGTTATCAGTCAGGTCCCGCTGTTGAGTTTGACGGTTAGATCGTTACTGAGACGTTGCGACACTCAGAATACGTGTATGCATACGCGTGCCCCCCGGCCGCCGCCGAGAGCGGAACTCAGCCCGGTAACTCGGCCCAGACCCAGGGGCGACCCAGCGGCCCCTCAGCGCCCCGAGTCTCTAAAAAAGGGCCCCTCCAGATGTGTACAGGAAGGTAGCGCCCAGGTCCCGAGGAACACGCCTTGTGATGGGTACCGATTCGCCGGATTGTGTCTTCCTCGCATCTTACTGGTGGGCAAGGGTATTCGGTGGTCATCAGCCGTTAGCCACAGCCCACCATAGGTGCAGCCACATGACCCCTGACATAAGAGCCTGGGCTTTGCCATTCACACGGCATTCCCCATACCCCGGTGGAACGAAGCCGAGTCAGCCAGGCATACAGGAATGGGAGGGCCCATTCTGGACCCGCCCAGCGTTAGCACCGACGTAATCTCACGTGCACCTACTTTCCAAGTAGCCTCGTCAACTCTGATCCACCAGCCTCATCATCCCATCCCCACCAGCCTCCTAGGCAATCATCGTTCCCAGGCCTCGTCTGCCACACAGCGCCAACCGATTTCGCCGTCTGTTCTATCCGGCGCACCTCTCTTGCAGTGCTGGGCCACTGAATACGGAGATCGAACCGGCAGCATCCTTCTCTCCGCGCCCACCCGCGTCGTCCTTTTACCGCAGCAATCATGGGTGCGCTCTTGTCGCTGCCGCTCCTCGCGGTGCCAAGCGTGAGCACCGTATGTCACCCGCCCTCTAGCATTGATGTGTGTCTGCGTGAACTAACCCGTAAACTTCCGTTTAGATAATGTCCGTCGGCGCAAGCTGCTGTGGTGCCGCCACCTGCTCCATGGTTTGTAGCGCTTGTGGCAAGTGTGGTAACAGGTACGATCCCGATTGTCAACTTGGATGCTCTCCCATCTAACTAAGCCCTCCTAGCGTCGCAACGCGTATCGGATATGCCCTCCTTCTTCTCGTCAATTCGATCGTCGCATGGATAATGCTTACACCATGGGCCATTGAGAAGCTACAGCATCTCATGCTTGACTATGTCAAGATAAATTGCCCCAATGGCAGCTGTTACGGCTGGCTTGCCGTCCACCGCATCAACTTCGCCCTCGGCTTGTTTCATATTATTCTCGCCGGTTTACTATTCGGAGTGTCTTCATCCAAACACCCTCGTGCCGCTATTCAAAATGGATACTGGGGCCCCAAGGTTATCGCTTGGCTCGTCTTCGTCGTCCTGTCCTTCCTTATTCCCAATCCCTTCTTTGTTGTTTGGGGCAATTACTTTGCTTTTGCCGGTGCCATGCTCTTCTTGATGTTGGGCCTTATCCTCCTGGTTGACTTGGCGCACAACTGGGCCGAATATTGTTTGGCGCAAATCGAGGACACCGATTCCAAGTTCTGGAGGTTCGTCCTAATCGGCTCCACGTTGAGTATGTACCTTGGCTCCATTGCCATGACAGTCGTCCAGTACATATTCTTCGCTTCTGGCAACTGCCACCTGAACCAAGCCGCCATCACCATTAACCTCCTTCTCTGGCTCATTATTTCCGTCATATCCGTCAACCCCACCATCCAAGAGTACAACCCGAAAGCTGGCCTGGCTCAAGCTGCTATGGTGGCAATTTACTGCACCTATCTCACCATGTCTGCGGTGTCCATGGAACCTGATGACAAGCAATGCAACCCTCTCATTCGTGCACAGGGCACCAGAACCACTTCTATCGTCATTGGCGCCATTGTTACTATGTTGACAGTTGCATACACGACCACCCGTGCGGCCACTCAGAGTCTTGGCCTCGGTAACTCGAATGGTGTCCGTCTTCCCGAAGAAGACGAACACGGTCTTGTTACACAACAGCCGAGCGCACGTCGTGAAATGCGGGCCGAGGCTCTTCGTCGCGCAGTTGAGGAAGGCAGTCTGCCTGCAGATGCCCTGCTCTCAGACGATGAGAGCGATGCTGGCGACCATCCTTCCCATGATGATGAAAGATCTGGAACCCAGTATAGCTATAGCGTTTTCCACATTATCTTCTTCTTGGCTACTGCGTGGGTAGCGACTCTCCTCACTATGAACTTTGATGAGGCCAACCAAGATGGCAGCTTTGCGCCTGTTGGCCGTACATATGCTGCAAGCTACGTCAAGATTGCGAGTGCCTGGGTCTGCTACGGCATGTATATCTGGACGCTTGTGGCACCCATTGTCCTGCCCGATCGTTTTGACTTTTAAGTGTTCTTGTCGGCATATATAAAGGAGTTGGAGGTGAGCGTTAGTCCGTTTGGCCACATCGCTATGTAACAGCATTTTCTTGGTCCTTTGTAAATTGGTATATACTCTGCCTAAATACATACGTTGTGTTTTTATATTGGATTGAACGCAGGTGTAACATTGATCCTTGTTTCCAACGCCTCAGCTTTTTAGCCATCTTGTGAGATACATCAATATGCAGCCGCCAGTAGCTTTATGTCTGATAGGACCAATAGGAAAATTGATTCCATCGGTTTACTACAGCATCAATTGTGGATGGAATGGGCAGGAAATTGCAATCCGAGTCTCAAACAATTACAATAAACACTCACGAGAATGATACGCCGTTCGCGTTCAATAAGTAACCTTGGTCATCCACGCATTCATCATCCAAGAATCATGGTCTTGTTGCAAAGGTGCTCTGCAAGATTGTCTAAGTGGCAATCATTCAAAGATTGCATTGCACACTCAGTCGGATAGCTCACTTGAGGCAGAATAAGACCAGTGATGAGGCCTGAGGAGGTACGTTTTAATGGCCATGTCGAGACCTTCTAGACGATGAAAATGAAGCTCCTCATCATTCTAGTGGCCAAGTGTACTGTCCCACATTTCACTATGCATTAAAATCCGTGTCCCACATTTTACAAGTCATCTCGATTAACTCCATAACTCTTCACCAACGCCGAGTGTGGATGATGTTACAGGTTTTAGATCACCAGCTGTGCGGTGGAGAGACTCCATCTTCCAACTACAAGGTCTCCCCTTTTTGGCGCACAAGAATCACGCATCATATGTAGCCACCAGTGTTTTAGTAATTAGGCAAACACTGTACCGCGGCAGTGGGAATACCCATCCAATATCCCAGAATAGACTGAATCCAAAGCCCAGCAGCTAGGATGAAAGATATTCGTTCCTCATTTAGCCAGAGGTGTCTGTCCCAGTTCCTTTGCTGCCCCGGTAGCATGGAAGCCATCAAGAGTCACCGTCACGGCACCAGCCTGAACAAGCTGTATCTAGGTTAACGACGGTCAGGGGGGGAAAAATATGAGGGAGACATACAGCACGAGAGAGATCCTCAATAAGGTCATCAACGTCTTCAATTCCAACACAAAGTCGAATAATATCCTCGGGCATCTGGCGCTCTCTTCGCGTTTTTGCGTCAATGCTTGCATGACTCATTTGGCACGGCATGCTAATCAAGCTGTTCACACAGCCGAAGCTAACACTGATACCCCAGAGTCTAGCGGCCTCCACAATACGCTCGGAAACAGCGCTGTCGCCAGTCTCAAACGAGAGGACGGCGCCGGCGCCGCGAGCCATTGACCAATGCAAATCATACTGGGGGTGAGACTTGAGGCCGGGGTATCGGACGCGGAAACCCTTGGACTCTAGAAACTCTGCAATAGCCTGTGCGCTGGATTGTTGCTTCTCCATTCGAATAGCAAGCGTCTTGATGCCTCTCATGAGGAGAAATGAATCATTGGGAGAAAGGCCACACCCGGTCGAGTTGATAACGAAGTACAGTCTATCAGCAATTTCGGTGTCGTTGCAGGCCATGACACCAGCCATGATATCGTGGTGACCTGAAAGGTATTTTGTACCAGATTCATACACGATGTCAGCACCCATGTCAAGTGGGTTAGCAAGCATAGGCGAGAGCATAGTGTTATCAACAACAACAAGCGCCTTGGGGTTTGCCTCGTGAACAAGCCGTGCGATGGACGGGATATCGACAATCTTGATCAAGGGGTTTGTGGGGGTTTCAAGTAGCACCATGGCTGTCTTTTCCGAAATTCGTGCCTGCACGCTTTCAACTGTGGTAGTGTCGACATGATGAACGACGATACCTTGGTTAGCAGCAAGGTAAGTGAGGAGCCGGTGGCTACCTCCGTAAAGGTCGTCACCAGTGATAACCTCGTCGCCGGGGCGAAGGAGTCGAGTAATGACATCCAGAGCGCCCATTCCAGAACTAACAGCCAGAGCCCTGGCAGCATTCATGATTTTAGCGACATGGCGTTCGAGATGAGTGCGCGTGGGATTGCCAGATCGAGTGTAGTCGTATTCTTGTTGACCACCACTTGCGGAAGTCTGCTTGAAGGTGGCAGACTGGTAGATAGGGATACTTGAAGCACCATACTGGTCCTTGCTTTCGGTGTAGACAAGCTCGGTTGCCAGAGCATACTTGCGGCGACCGTTGCGGGGGCTGGATGGAGCTGGAGTGGGAGGAAGATCATGACCATCAAGGTCAATTCGCTTAAGTGGACTGCTGGACTTGCCGGCCAGCTCGTTGGAGGTTGGGGCCGACATAGTGGATGTTATATATGAGGATGGAGCAAGATGTCGAAGACGAGGATTTGAAAATCGAGATGTCGCAGATGGGTGCTGGTTGGGTAACAATGGGAGAAGTACCCCGCGGTATGGAAATCTTTGGTGGGGTGGCAAGGACGCGCTTAAGCAAGACAACGCAATTGAAAGGCGGTTGGATGCGTCGCAAAGCCACAAAGCCCAAGATATAGATGCGATCGCAAAATGATGGATGATATGGTAACTGTCGAAGATGGAAGAAAAGGTACAATGTATAGAAAGCAAACGAGTCAGAGTCTGGGGGGAGGGACGGGAGTCGGGAGTCGGAGTCACGGTGCGACCGCTCATCGGCGGTCTAGGGAATGGAGGATTTCAATCTAGGCCTCCCCAATGGCTCCGGGGCCTGCCCTTGCAGCGGGATGCAGCATATCTTACAGGGCCACGCAGCGCCATCATGCGCTGTCTCATCCCGCCTGTGCCCATTCCGAGCCGCCAACGTTCCAACGCTGTCCACCGCCATTCACCTAGATCACCCGCCCGAGTCCGGAGGGCCGGGCGGAATACCAAGGTACTCCAGGTGCCACAAAAAGTCAAGCGGGTGGGCAAGTACATCATTAACAGAACCCCAGAAAAACGTGGTGGGTCACACAAATGACGTGATCCGGCACGATTTTCTTCAATCGTCAATCAATTCCGCGTTATACTGTACCAGGCAACGTTTCAGTCACATAGCCAGCCAATTCCATCGCAAACCAAGCGAAGTACCTAGATCCTATTGGGTCAATGGGTCAATCAATACAGTGTTGCACATACAGTACAGCTAATTCACCATTGAAGAAATTCTCAGACAACCCCTGTGGAAGAAGAAGATCAGTTTGCTGATTGGTCATTTGAGCGGTGATGCCATCGTGGGGAATGTTTTCTCTATTCATGAAAATCGTTTTGCTGGTATCTAATCCTGTTCTTCCGCCACCAGCTCGTTCACATCTTCGTATTCGGTTGTCTCTCCTCCAGAAGGCCGGGAAACCGTTGCCGCTACATTGGCCTTAATCTGGCCTCCTTCTCGTCCAAGAAAATCCTCGGACCTGATACCTCGAAACTGTCTTGGGTCGACGGCCGACATGGATTGGCCACTTTCTCGGTGTTGTCGCATATACTCCCGTACTGGTACCATGGCAGCGTCCCGGCATGCCTCCTTAATGTCACTACCTGAAAGGCCTGCTGTGATGTTGGCGATGTATTCCAGATCGAAATGTTTGGGATCTGTTTTGGTATCGCGCAAAATAAGTTGCAAGATACGGCGTCTCTGCTCCTTGCCTGGCAACGCAACAGGAAACTTCTTAGGCATGCGACGAAGGATGGCTTCGTCAATATCGTGAATGCGGTTCGTAGCTCCCAAGACCATGATTCGGGCCGGCATTCCAGACGAGTTTGACGACGTAAGGCCGTCCCAGAGGGTCATGAATCTGCAGATGGTTAGCTCACGTGCCCATATTCGCTCAACATATCCAGACATACTCAGCCTTAACCATGCCACTAGCTTCATGCTCACCACTCCTTCGAGTTCCAAGAACAGCATCGATTTCGTCAATAAAAATGATGGCGGGTTGCATCTTTCGGGCTAACGAGAATACAGCCCGGACAATCTTGTTGGAATCACCATACCATTTCTCCGTCAAAGTTGAGATGTGCAGGTTGATGAAGGATGCCCCGCTCTCATGGGCAACAGCCTTCGCCAGCATTGTTTTACCACAACCTGGTGGCCCATATAACAACACTCCGGAAGGCGCTGAGAGCAGAGGTGCGGCATGTGAGTAGAGGTGAGGCATCGTCAGAGGATAGATAACAGATTCCTTCAACTCCTCGATGATGGTATCCAAGCCACCAATGTCTAAATCGATACAACGTCAGCTTTTAACGCGCCATTCAAGAATCTTGCTCGTCTTCGCGAGCCGCGTTGGCAAAGCGCACCATTGAAACCAACAGATATATCCTGAGGCGGAACCATTTCCAGTGCCACCAGGTTTTCGTATTCGTTGAGGACCAACTCTTCCACTCGAGGCCCCCTTCGCGAGCTAGAATCGTCGTCATAGTCGTCATCGAGCTGTCGTTGTCGGTTCAGGCGCTCAAGATGTGCCTTGGCCTGGCGCCTGGCCTGTTCATGCTTCTCTTTATCTGGGTCTGCCAGATTGCTGAGTATAGGGTTGAGAAATGTTCGCGCGACGTAGAGACCAGCCGTCATCTGTAGAGAGTAGATTAGTGATGAATTCTTCGGCTTCAAGGTACCAAGCCTCCGCCTACCATTCCAGCAAAGAGCAGCAAGTCTACGGCGACATCGCCAAGCTTGCGTCGCTCCCCCATCCCGAGGAACCAGCGCAGCCACGGGGCTGACTTGTCGCTCATGAGTTGGCGCTTCGCCGAGAGAGAGAAGGATGAAGTTCAAAGGAGAGTTGAGAGATTGAGCAGGAGTGCGACGGTGGCGCTCTGCGTCCTAGAAGGCAAAAGATGCAGGATGGCATGCAGCATGAATATTTGATGCTGGGATCAGCGGATGGACCGTGGCCGCGTCAAGGCGATAATTGATTGGCACATGCAACTTTAGTTCGACACTTCACCTTATGCGTTCCCTCCCCTATCGAGCTACCAAGGCCGGCGGGAGAGTGGCGGCAAAGCAGCGCACGGACCACTGTACCTGCCGTCGCGCCGATTCCCACTGGACAATCCACTGGTCGTTTGTTTACATTGGCAGCGCAGAAAGATCCAGCCAAAACATGTACAACCTTGTCTTGTTGGATACTCCCCTCATTTCCCTCGCCATCTCACGGGTTGAAGATACAATCTAACAAATATATCAAGCACCGAATAATCGCGCAAGCATTTACTTTTGACTCAACCGATCGCATCGCAAACTACAACACAATCGCCCAATAATTTCTTCTCATCATCAGCGCACTCAAATGCCACGCGCAAAACAGACTGCAGCTCTCGCGGGACTTGTTGGGACAGACTCGGAACCTGACCTCGACGATTTTGACGCCTCCGAGATCCAAGCCGCGCGCAACCAAAGAAATTCAATGAGCGTTACCAAAAAAACCCGTGGCCGTCCACCGAGCGCATCCAAGGTTACCAAGCCAGTTGCGAGGACGACGGGCCGAGCAAGAGGTCGGCCTGCAGCGGCAGCAGCACAATCGACACCGGAATTGGCCCCTACGGGAAAAAATAACAGTACCGCACCTCAAAATAATACACGCCAGTCCAGGAGACAGGCCCAAGACGATAGCGCCGAACTCGAGGACATTGAAGAGCCCACGAGCGTTGTGACTACTCAGGCAAAACCGGTTCGTGGTCGGCCTAAGGGGGTTGGAAGCGCCGTAAACAAGTCGGCTATCAACAATGCGTTAGAAAGCGTTCCAGCCAGCGCGGCGAGGCCAAGGGGCCGTCCTGCACGGCATGTGATCGCAGCTCCCCCGCTAGAAATACCAGAGACGCAGTACGAAGATGCTGAGCCTGAGGCCATGGATATCGATATTGCCACACATGATCCAATCGGCGAAGACACAATCCCACATCATACAGATACGGCTGAAGATTTAATCGGGTATGATGTAGGCGATACTTCGCTTAGAAGGCGTTTAGGGGACCTTGGTAAGAAGTATGAAACCCTCGAAATGCGTCACCGAGACCTTCGAGAAGTTGGCGTTAAGGAAGCTGAGCGAAATTTCGATCGTCTGCGAAAGCAATCCGAGGAGCGAACTACCGGTAAGATCTCACAACGCCCATAGGAGATCTCAATTCACTAACTAGGATGCAGCTGCAAACAAGCTTATTGCCGAACTTAAACAAGAGCTTGCAGCCCAAACAACATTGGCAAGTGAGGGGGATGATCTTCGAAAAGAGCTCGATGCAAGTGAAGCCAGGGCAGAAGGTCTTGAAAATGAAATAAAGGTCCTCACCAACTCATTGGCTGAAGCAAAAAAAGAAATCAAAACCCTTTCAATGAAATTAGCAGCGCTGCGATCAGGGGAAGGCAATGCCAGGATTCCCGGGAGCGCTTTGAAAGCAACCTCCGCTGCAAGCCGCACCGTACAAGCTGAAGCAGCCCATGCAGCGAAGGCTAAGGAGGAATTATACGGTGACCTAACAGGTCTCATCATATTGGATCTAAAGCAAGACGAAACAGAAGACATTGTCGACTGTATTCAGACCGGGCGCAATGGCAGTAAGTTATTTACCAACATGTGTAACGGGGAAAGATCAAGAAACTTAATGCTTTGTGCAGGTCTCCATTTCAAGCTCGTCGTCGAAACCCCTGAGCTGGCGGACAGTTACGAGGACTTGCAAGTCACCTACCGACCACAATTAGATGCCAATCGAGATGGTGATTTGATGGAAATCCTACCAGAGTACCTAACTGAAGAGATTAGCTTCCCGCGGCCACAGGCATCTCTCTTTTATAATAGGGTAATGAGGTCGTTGACGGACAAATTAGATTAATTTTTCTTATAATGGGGAAGAGGCGTGGAGCAGGTGCATGCAGCAGGCGTATTCTTGTTGTTCTTTTGGTTCGGACTGATACCCCTGGAGTTTGTATTGATTTGATTGCATTCGATGATCTGGTCAGTTGGTATGGGAAGACTTAGCTAACTCAATGAGAGATGGGCATGATGATACTGCCTTTGCCTGGTTGCCCTGGCCTGAAACATTGTCCGCACTCATCAAGGTCATGTGTGTTGTGCGCCTGTGGTTGCACCGTCCGGGTTCCTAAGAGACCATCATGACTTCCAGTATATGTTGAGTACCGTACCCACAACAAAATGGCGGCATGGAGCGAAGAACCGTGATGGTCTCAATCCAAATCACTTCCGCCCAAACTGCGAGAGGTTTCTCCAACCAAATGTACGCCCATGTGCCGGGATTAAGTGAGCGCAGGCCATAGCTTAGGCAAAATAAATACATAGCTTTCAGCCATCCATTGAATGTCCGCCTCCTCAGGACAGTCATGAAAGCGTGTCTAACCACGTGCCAAACAGGTCGAACAATGGAGGGGGAGTGAACCCAGCCAGGGGTGGTCCCTTAGCGCATTGCATGTGCTGGCTAGGGATTAGCGGGGCTGTGGCCAGTCTGCAAGGTACCTCGAACGCGACTGGACAGAATCGCGTCGGGCCATTAACATTTGGCCACGGTTTTCGCTCTTTATTTTAGTTACGAAGCCATTAACTTATACACCTACTTTTGAACCCTCATCCTCGTCTTTGCCCAATTTACTTTACCTCCCTTGCTCGCACCCTCGTCAAGGGACCCGCGATTTACTCTTCTTCTTTCCGCTTATTATCCTCCCCGAGCTCCCCGCCACTACGCCATGGACCTCTCCCTTTCGCCTTAATATCTTTGTGGAAGCATCCGGTCCCTCCACCACCCCTGACTTACATCCACTCTCTTTTTACAATCCTGGTCTCGTCGCACTGCTCTCTTTTGCGTCGCAACGTCCGACCCGGCCTCTTCCAGGCATCATCATCCTGTCAAGCACGTCTCGCTACCTCGAGTCGCCATGGCTGGCTTTAATCGATTTGGCTTCTTAGCCATTGCGGTTGTCTTCCACCTAGTTTATATCCTATCCATCTTTGACATATACTTCGTCAGTCCTATTGTCTCGGGCATGCGACTCTATGGTGTTCAGCGCCCCGAAACCTCCAAAGCGCCTGCGGACCGCCTAGTCCTCTTTGTTGGTATTGCTTCCCCAAAAATGGTCTCTTAGTAGTTGGCCTGTCACTAATACCATTGCGACTTCAGGCGACGGATTGCGTGCGGACAAGGCCTTTCAATCATTCCCTGAGCCCTATCCCGAGTCCGACGACGACCTCACTCCTCGCCCGCTTGCTCCTTTCCTCCGTTCGCGAGTTCTAGAACATGGAACCTTTGGTGTTTCCCATACCCGTGTCCCGACCGAATCGCGCCCTGGGCATGTGGCCCTCATTGCTGGTCTTTACGAGGATGTCTCAGCTGTCGCTACGGGTTGGAAATTCAATCCGGTGAACTTTGACAGTGTTTTCAACCGCAGTCGGCACACATGGAGCTGGGGAAGCCCAGATATTTTGGCAATGTTCGAGCACGGCGCTGTTCCGGGCCGAGTGGATGCCTATATGTATGATGCAGAATTCGAAGATTTTTCAAAGGACGCTACTCATCTTGACTATTGGGTGTTTGACCATGTCAAGGAGCTCTTTGCCGAGGCTGCCACCAACGAGACACTGAATACCGCTTTGCGCCAGGACAAAGTTGTCTTTTTTCTTCATCTTCTTGGGCTTGATACAACTGGCCATGCTTACCGGCCATATTCCCCAGAGTACCTCCACAATATCAAGATTGTGGATCAAGGTGTTAAAGAGGTGACGGAGCTCATCCAAAACTTCTATGCGGATGATCGCACTGCATTTGTTTTCACTGCCGACCATGGCATGAGTGATTGGGGCAGCCATGGTGATGGCCATCCGGATAACACCAGGACACCGCTCATTTCGTGGGGTTCCGGTGTTGCCCCTCCTCAGTCCTATTCCGAGTCAATCGCACCTGGTCATGACGATTACTCGTCTGACTGGGGCTTTGATCATATCAGAAGGCACGACGTTGCTCAAGCTGATGTTGCTGCTCTCATGGCGTATCTTATCGGCACCGAGTTCCCTGCCAATGGTGTTGGCCAGCTCCCTCTAACTTACCTGTCGGCCAGCACGCAGGAAAAAGCAGAGGCATCTCTGGTCAATGCACATGTTATTTTAGAGATGTATCGCGTTAAGGAAGACAAGAAAAAGGCCACAGAGCTACGATTCAGGCCCTTCGAACCTTTGAGTGAACAGTCACTTACCCCAGACCAACACATCGCTAGGATCCGTGCGCTTATAGACAGCAACCGCTATGAAGAAGCCATTGAGGAGTCGGATGCTCTGATCACCATTGGGTTACAGGGCCTTCGTTATCTTCAAACTTACGACTGGCTATTCCTGCGCGCTCTCATCACTCTCGGCTACCTCGGATGGATTGCGTACGCTGCCACCACCGTCCTCACCTTATACGTCGTACAAGAAAGCGTACCCTCAAAGCGCACCATTGTCAGCTCCATCTTGTTTTCCTCCGTGCTCGCTGCCCTATATGCATCCTTCATCATTTCACAATCTCCTGCAAACTACTATGTGTACGCTTTCTTCCCCGTCATGTTTTGGGAAGACGTTTATGCTCGAAGAGAAGCTTTAGCCCGTGGCGGCAAGGCCCTTTTTGGGCACATTCAATCAGGGGGTGCAGTAGCAACTCTATTGATCAACATCATTCTCTACATTGGTGTGATTCAGTCTTTGGTATTGTCCCCTATTGCCAGTCAACCACCTTCAAAGTTTCTAACTGTTTGCAGGCCCTTGGGTATATACACCGCGAAATCTTGACGGTGCTATACGTTTTAGGAGCATTCTGGCCCATTTTCAATGGCATTGCATTTCTTCAGTCTCATCTGCTCCTCAGCCTAACTTGGTTTGTATCATGCCTGGCTATGAGCTCTTTTACTTTGCTTTCTGCTATTAAAATAGAGAATATCCCTCTTATGTAAGTTGACACTATTACATTCCTGGTTAGAAAATGAAACTAAGAGAAAAATAGATTAGTTGGTGGTGGATTGATGGTGCTCGTTGGACTCGGGTACTTGATATTCGAAGATGTTGTCTTGTCTGGCACTTCATCAACTCAGCCAAAACAAGAGCGCTTGCATACCAGCAGGACCCTCCTTGGCGTACAGGTACATCCCCAGTGTTCAATTGGGCCGAGTAGGTTCGGCAATTTAAAAGTGTAGAGCTAACGCGTCTTGAATAGATCGGGTTGACTCTCCTTTCCATGCTAGTAACCCGCACCAGCGCAATGTCACTCCAAGCTAAACAGGGTCTGCCCCGCGGTAGCCAAATTGTGGGATGGATTGTTCTCGGTACGTCAAACCCCCTCTTAGTGCATGAAACCAAAGCTGACCGAATCAACGCAGTCTCATCCCTACTGATGCCGCTGGCATACCGATTACAACCTAACAAACACTATATTCACCGCCTTGTTGTCATGTTCTTGACATGCGCTCCCACTTTTGTCATTCTGACCATCTCTTATGAAGGTCTGTTCTACGTTGCATTCAGCATTACACTTTTCGCGTGGGTCCGTCTCGAGTACAGCGTAGCAGCAGCGAAATTGGGCCACGCTGAAATCCAGACAAATACACCTCGACCATTAGAATTATCAGATGCTCGTGTGGCCCTGTTCTTCATGGTTCTACTTCAGTCCGCTTTCTTCAGCACAGGCAATGTGGCATCAGTTTCGTCATTCAGCTTGGAAAGTGTGTACCGATTGATACCGATTTTTGATCCCTTTTCCCAGGGGGCCCTATTGGTTTTGAAGTTGATGATTCCATTTGCACTCATCTCCGCGAATCTGGGAGTACTCAACAAACTTCTGGGGGTTGCGCCCTCGGCCTTATTCATGGTTGTATTAGCAGCAAGCGACATTCTCACATTATACTTTTTCTGGGTTGTCAAGGACGAAGGATCGTGGCTCGAGATTGGGTCCACCATCAGCCATTTTGTTATCGCCAGTCTTCTGTGCGTTTTTGTCGCCGCACTTGAGCTAGTCAGTGCATTCTTCATCTCGGGCATCGAGGTGGAAAACGGACACGCTGAAGGCAAAGTGAATGGCGGCCCAGTGGCTAAGTCAGCTTCAACAAAAACGGCCAACGGCAAGGCAAAGAAGAACTAGTGTCCCAGCAGGCATGGATATATGAGCAATAATGTATATGCTACTCTCAACTCTCTACGGCGCAAAGGAGGGTTGGGGGAAATTAGAATGCAATAAATTCATGTTAATCATACTGGCACAGCACAGTAAGCGAAGAAAAGCGTCATCGTTCCCCATGACCCCAGACGCAACCTGAATGAACCATACATTGTGCTGTCCTGGATTATAGGGCTGAGGCAGCAAGTATCCGGAAGATGGCCGTAAATCCTTGTCAGGATGACAACCCAAGGGAGGAAGACTCGGGGCGAGACCCGACAGGTACCATTCGATACTGTGAAAGCATGACATAGCCACGTGTGGTGTGTGGTAGCCTGCAGGTGATGGTGAGGAAGACAGTGATGAGGGAGAGTCGGAGGGAACGTCGGAGGGAGTGTCCGGAGGGTATGGTGTGCAACCAAAGGTGGACCCCATTGATTGCGGGGCAAAGTGCTTCTTTTGGGGAAAAGGTGTAACCGCATTTGCATGTGAAAGCTACCTTGAGGCGACTCATGACATTGGTCGAGGTGAAAGGCCATTGGAGGGAACGGCAGTAGGTTATGCAGGAATTCAGGCCCTCGTGCCCCTCCCACTAACCCCTGCAATATTGTGTCGTTGGTATCGAGACCGCCCGGGGAGGGTGACTGATGCATCCTGCGTGCGCGTTGGCGGGAGAGGGCCGCACATCGAGCATGTAGGAACAAAGACGAAATGCAGCGTAGGGTGGGAGTCGTGCAATGGGAGACGCTGCCGTCGACCATGATCAAAAGAGGATGGGTACCATCCGTTATGCTACACTTACGGGATTGAACAACTAGCTAAAAAAAAAATTAAAAATTAAAAAATTGAAAAAAAAAAAAATGGCGGAGGAAAAATCAGCCACGAAATGAAGCCTGTGACTAAGATGAAGTAGCCCGTATTCCCTACAATAAATGGTATCAACGGGCTTGGCAATCAACCAGGCATAAAAACAGCCAGCCAATGTTCGCGCATCATGGCGATTAAGTCTTGCCCATCTGCTCATTGTCCTACACAGCCATCCTAAATCGTCTGGGTGTGTACAAACCAACGATTACCCCAGAGTCCGTAAATGCCAAGTCATCATCTCCACAGGCGGGAATTTTGTTCCCCGGCTTTCCAGTCCCCAGGATACCATCCAGAATGACGGGCGGCTGTGAAGCCTGCATCCCGTTCCAGCTACGGGGATGGTGGTGGCGCCGGCGGTGGATACACATCCCATGTTTCGAAGCCGGGTTTCTTGATCAAGAACCTCCAATCCCCCTCCAAGCCCTGGGTCAGGTCGAAGCAACTAGAGCTAAACTGGGACTTTCCGCCGTCGCCGTCGTACTCTGTTCATTTGTCTCATCCTGGGCACTAACCGCTAAGCGCGCGAAGCAGATGTCGCTCTCACATGTCATAATATGATCCATTTGCGCCTCGAAATGTCTTCAAAAACACGCCAATCTATCAAGTAACCAGCTGGAGTTCACATTCGCACCCATCCCACGTAGGCAGAGCCAACCTATGCTTCTGTCGGGAAGGGCCGACCAGGCACATGCATCACGCGCCTCAGCTGGTAATTCCTTCTCCCCGTGGTGTTGCTCGATGAATCTGAATAATCCAGATGTACATCAGAGTGCATGGGGGATGGGTAGAGCGGACTGCCTCCCCACCATCATCACTCCCGCAGACCCGAGCTCCGGGGGTGTGCCCAACCAATGCATAAACAATCAATTCGGGGCCACCCCCCTCCAGCCCAACTCAGCAAAAGGGTGGTTTTTTGCATTTCCCCGTCCATCGTTCTCTACATGGGGACCAATAACTAGTAGAAGGACCAGCATCCAACGTTAGCAGGCACCAAGAGAGGGTGGTTGTATAAAGTAGGCAACTCAGGGCCCAAGTTGGGCCACTTTTGCCGTTTCTCGTCAGCGGTCGTCCAGCTCCTACAGATTTAAGCTACGGGCTGTCGAGAAGACGGCGGGAACAACGTCTCAGATGACGCTCCCGCCTCCCCAGCTAGCTGTGCCTCCTCCACGCCCACGCCCCAGAGGATTTCGGGCATGATTAGCAAGGTATCTAGCTCCAATACCGGAGAACAGTCACAGCTCCATCATACCCTAGTTGATATATCTAGCCACATCCCGGACTCTCGATCCTGTTCTCGACAGCTACAGCCAACGTTTGATTTGGAGCACCCCCCTTGGGTCGTGTTGATCATTCCCATAGACTGGCATGAGGTCTGGGCTGACTGACCAGATAACGTCGGCTTATTAACATCAAGAGCGAACACCTGCTTCTCACGTTTCCCAATTCTGCCCTGAGTAGTCTCCAGTCGAAATCTCTTTTCCTTTTTCTTATTTACCCAACTACAACAAGCCCGACCGGTGTTGCCTTATCAGCTTTCTCGACTCGCCTTCAGCATTCATCGACGTTGACCACCAACATATTTATATTACGACGTCGGACCTAGCCGAACGTGCGCAACGACAAGAATAAAAGAGACGAGCCTTGAAGGCCTAAAGGACCGATTTCTAGCACGCACCACACCCGCTGGCGGCCTTCACTGCCTGGCCTGGCCCGGCCCGCCCTGGCCTGATATCGACATTTGAGACCCTGCAAGGCAAGGGCTCACGACCATCTGCTGGTCCACTGAACTCCACGGGGCTTATTGCTTTGTGCGGCGTCAATCCCCACGGTAGGCCCGCTGGACGGACGGCCGACCCAGTTCGCCCTCCACCAACTCCGACACTGCAAGTCATCTCTTGCAACCTGAAATCTGGGCAAACACTCCCGGCAGTCCCGTCAATCACACTCTGGTCGCTGGGGTCAGAACCGTTTCCTCAACTCCCTCCTCCTTCATCTTTTTTTTCCTTCCTCGAGATCTTCCATCATCGCTGCCTTCTCAACCCTGGTGACGTTCGACGGACCTTGCGCACTTCCGGTACAAGCCCCGTCCGTCCCGCCTGGTTCCCGCAGCCAGGCTCGCCCTCCTACCCCCGTCGTTGATTGCGCAGAACTCCGCTAGTCACCTCCGCCCTGCTTTGTCGGCAAGGTTGTGCTGTCAGAAGCTAACTAGCACTGACATTTGAGCTCCTCGGTTGCCTTCTATTGTCTATTCCGCTTGCCACCGACTTGCCCAGCATTTGAGTGGCTCATTCTTGCCTCTTGCTATGCGCATGCGACACGAGGCGCTGAGCAACTTTGTAGTCTGAGCAAGAAAGGAGACGCGCGTGAGACCTGTCTGCTACCCGGTTAGGGGCCCCAAAGTTACAGCGCCCGCAGCAGACTTGCTGTCATCCTGACCTTACCTGCCTGTCTTGGTTGGCTAGACTGACGGGCGGCGCTGTGCTGTGCTGCCCTGCGTTGGTGGTGCCTCCGTGCGCGGCCGTAGACGGCCAGATCGCGACGACTTTCTCCCCTCACCCTTGATTTTCCTCTCTCGAATTGAGCCGGCTCCATGGACGTGGAAATGTCATCAGGCGATGGGCCACCACTGGCACAGTCCAGTTTGCAGTCTCAAGACCAAGCCCAAGCGCTAACCTCGACCGCAATGTCCACCTCAACGCCCACACCTCCCGCGTCAGCGCTCGCATCCAATGCCGCAGCGTCATCCGCGGCCGGACAGATGAGCTTCAGGAGGTATGTTGAAACCTGCCCATTCTCCCCTACCGGTCCCAGCACCCCAGGACAGGAGAAAATGGAGAGAAAAGAAGGCGGCTCTCATGGTGAGCTTTTGCTGATTTTTTTTCTTCTCAAAATTTTAAAGACAACGAGCGTCACGCGCATGCGAGGTGAGCAATCAACCTTTCCTTTCCACCCACCATCGCGCCATGGACCCCTCGTGCCCCTCAACCTGAGCCGAGGCATCTGTGGGCAATATCTCCAGTCTATCTTGAGATCCACCAAACACATTCATGCCGGCAATTGAATTGAGTGCTGACCACATGCCAATAGACTTGTCATGCTAGAAAGGTATTTTGATCAACTTGTCACCATCGCTATCACCGCCACTCGTCAAGATTGAACCCCATCCGCTGCTCTGTCATCGCCAAAAGTACCTGCGTGGCTAACCCCCCGACCCAGGTCCGATGCGATGCAGCCAGTCTTGGTGTGCCATGCACGAACTGTGTCGCCTTCCAGATCGAATGTCGCATCCCAACTCCTAAGCGCAAGAAGGTCCAAGGCACCGGCAACGCCACCGGCAAGGACTCTGATAGGTACGGTTCATCTTGTTTTCATATCTTGGGATTTCCGCTGATCCTGCTTTCGTCCACTTCACAGCGACCGAGGTGATGCCACCGACGAACCACCTGCACGCCCGCCTCAACCACCGACGGCCTACCCTTCGCGGACACCACCGTCCGTGTTTCATTCCAATCATGGCACCCCTCCTACCTCGTTGACAGAGGCCCAGGCAAGGAAAGAGGAAGTTGACAGTGGGACCTATCTCGACCTAGTGATGAAGCCCAAGTTCACCCGGGCCCCGATCACTGAGGCTGGGCGAGTCGCATACCTCGGCGAGTCATCCAACCTCACACTACTTGTCCATGATCGCCAAGGATCTGCCGATGTTGTTCACTATCCACTGCCTGAGAATGTCCGGGGCTCCCGGGCTCGACTTACTGAGCTAGACAACGTCGAGATTGACATACTTCACCAAAGAGGAGCCTTCCTGCTTCCACCACGATCCCTTTGCGACGAACTCATTGAATCCTATTTTAAGTGGGTGCATCCAATTGTGCCCGTCATCAATCGCACCCGCTTCATGAGACAGTATCGCGATCCGAAGAATCCGCCCTCACTACTACTTCTGCAGTCCGTCCTACTAGCTGGTACCCGTGCTTGTAACAACCCGCAGCTCATGGATGCCAACGGCTCAACCACGCCTGCCGCGCTGACTTTCTACAAACGAGCCAAAGCCTTGTACGACGCCAATTATGAAGATGATCGTGTCACCATCGTTCAGTCTCTGCTGCTCATGGGCTGGTATTGGGAGGGCCCAGAAGACGTTACCAAAAATGTCTTCTATTGGAGCCGCGTGGCTACTATCGTCGCTCAAGGCTCTGGAATGCACCGATCCGTGGAGCAGTCCCAGTTAAGCCGATCAGATAAAAGATTGTGGAAACGCATTTGGTGGACGCTCTTCACGCGAGATCGCTCTGTCGCAGTGGCACTGGGAAGACCTGTTCATATCAATCTCGACGATGCCGATGTGGAGATGCTAACAGAGGATGACTTCATCGAAGACGAGGCAGAACGCGCCAGCGAGTATCCTCCTGACCCAATCCATGTTCAATTTTTCCTTCAATATGTCAAACTTTGCGAGATAATGGGTCTCGTCTTGTCGCAGCAATACTCTGTAGCGTCCAAGGGACGGCAACGAAACGCCATTGATCTCACTCACAGTGATATGGCTCTGGCTGACTGGCTTCAAAATTGCCCGAAACTTGTATACTGGGAAATGCCCCGGCATCATTTCTGGTCAGCACTGCTTCATTCCAACTACTACACAACTTTGTGCTTGTTACATCGAGCACACATGCCCCCTGGTGGTGCAACTCGCTTCCCCGATCATAATCCGTACCCCTCCCGCAATATTGCATTCCAGGCCGCCGCAATGATCACATCAATTGTCGAGAACCTTGCCGCACACGACGAACTCCGATATTGCCCCGCATTCGTTGTGTATAGTCTTTTTTCGGCCCTGATTATGCATGTCTATCAAATGAGGTCGCCAGTACCCTCGATTCAGCAGGTCACACAAGACAGGCTTCGCAGTTGCATGCAGGCCATGAAAGAGATTTCCAAGGTCTGGCTAGTTGGGAAGATGGTTTACGCTCTTTTCGAGTCGATTATTGGTAACAAGGTGCTTGAAGAGCGGTTACAAAAGGCCGAGGGTAAACGACATCGCAAGATGCGTCAAGCCCTCTCTCAGTTGGAGCAGCAGAACCGGCAGCCAGATGCCCCGAAGCGAAAATACGACGAAATGGCCATCGACTTCACGTCCAGTACTCCGCAGCCTCAAGAGTCATACGAGCGTTCACGGCCGCAAACCCCAAGCGCATCAAAGAATGATCACCCCAGTGGTATGCAGCCGCCGCCTGTAACATCGCCCAACACACGACATGGAGTTGCAGATACGTTCATGGGAGGAACAAACTCACGACCGCAAACCCGACCAGCAACGCCTTTTAACCCATCATTCTCGGTGCCTCCCACACCTCCAGACTTGTATCTCGTCACAAGAAATTCGCCAAATATATCACAATCATTATGGGAGAACTTTCAGCCCGACCAGTTGTTCCCAGACAGTGCCGCCATGCCTACTTTCCCTAACCTATCTCCAGTGCAAACACATGCTGGGCTAGATCCAAATGTCATGGGTACGGTGCCAGGGGGGAATATGCAGGGCGGGATTCATAGCCAAGGGGCTGCCGCGCAGTTTCAACAGCAAAGAAGCCAAGGGAATGGGATGATGCCACAGGGAAATGCTCATGGTTTTCAAGCACAGGCCAACATGTGGCAGCCAAACTTGGAGTCTACACTTCCCGAGGGCGAGAGCCCAGATAGCTGGAGCACAAATTCAGGCCAGGGACAGCCTGTTCCATCAGCACTAAACGTGGAGGATTGGTAAGTCTTATCTACTGTGGGGAGCTTCATTTAGCTAACATGGCTCAATAGGTTCCAGTTCTTTGGCATCAACGGCGATCCCAACAACCTCAACTTGGATATTCCATTTGGTTAAGATAATTGGGGTATCAATACAAGCGGCTTTGTGTGCATGGCAAAGATCAGAATGTAACACGGTGACGGCTCGTGAAGAAAGCACAATGGCCTTGTTCATTGATTGAGAATTCGGCCAATTCATCCCATGTCTTGGGAAGGAGCATACATTTCATGAAAGCACATCTCTTTGTCTCGCAATTCTGCTACAGCAGGAAACCGCATTAGACAACCAGCGCATTCAAGAACCAACCGATCATGGTATTTTCCGGCCACGATAAACCCATGGAAGTTATGATTTAAAACAAAAAGTGAACTAGCAGCCATGGAATTGGCCGTGTTATTGCCAGCAAACTCAGTTGGGGTTGTATGGAGGCCAATCTCAGAGAGAATGGGGCTGTGGGGAAGGCAGTCAGTGTCCAGGTATCCGCGTATTCAGTGAGGGTCCAGATGGGCTTGAAGGGAAAAAGGATGATAAGGCATTAGTGCCCCACGTGCGATTGTTATGGCCTCTATCCCAGTCAGGGTGCCAGGAAAGTAAAGCCGGATGTTGTGGATATGTCACGGGAAGAAATGATCGAGTGCGTGGTTTAGAGTGGAGACTGGCTGCGGGAGGAAGTACATAATGAAACAACATAATGATATTCCCAGTCAAAACGCAAACCCCGTATTATGCAGTTTGGAAACGCCAATCATTTTCAAGAAGATCAATGCCCATAAACAGATAGTGTTGAAGGATCTAATTTCGTCGTGACCGCAAATGACGCGGACAAAAACTGCCATGAATGAACTCGGTTAGTATAGCCAAGAAAGATCTAGTCAGCACAATTCTGTTTTCTCGGGGAAACAAGTGTTCATGAGGGGAATAAGCCTAAAAGAAGGTCGCAGACAATGACCATCCTGTCTCAAGTATAAAGTGTGGCCGAGTTCCGCGCATACATTTTTAAGAGCAGCATTACGCGGCCATGATATCCGGGCCGTCGGGAGACAAGGGATGGAGAATTCCACTCAATTTTGTGCTGGATTTCCATTCCAGCTGTTAAAAAGAAAGGAGGCGGGGATCACATCCATATTCGAAATAACCCCTTGCCATAGGTTCAGCGGCCCCTGGTGGAGCCCAAGTTGTTCATGATACTTGACAAAGAGGCCAAGCATTTGGTGGTCAAGGGACTAACCGAGAGCCCCGCGGCCCCCTAAACTCTGTGAATTACTCAAGCTAGCTCCCCCCTCCAACCCACCAAAAACACCGGGGGGGCCAGAAGCAGAAGGCTGACGACGGAGGGAGGGGGGCCGGGCTCGAGCGGTGGACCAGGTTCGGAGTAGAGGATTCGATTTCAACGAGGCCGCGTGGAAGGCCACTCGATGACGCTTTTTTTTTTTCTCTTTTAAAGTGGCCTCGATGGAAACGTGAGCTTTTCTCGGGGTTCCCCATGAACCGCTGCGGGCTATGCACTTTTTTTTTTAACTACCATGTAACGTAAATTCGTAAGGCACGCTGCTATCGACGTCTTCTGGAACCACAAGGCCCCGTATCTGGGTTCCGCCGCTGCCCACTGTCGTGCTAGCCCGCTACCATTGTTCCATCCCACCAACACTAAACCGCTTCCCGCCACTGCACTCTGCACAGCGCTGCACATGGGCGCTACTGTGTTACTATTATTACTAGACTCGGTCGTGTTCAGGCCAGATCCGCCGTATCGCAATCCCGAGCTGCCATACCATCCATACGAGACACCAACCCAACCCAACCCATCCTTCGCTCTCGGTCTCCTGTCGCTTCCCAACACACCAACCTACTCGCTGCCTGTGACGTGGGAACCGTCTGCTGCATAATTATTTGGCTCGCCTCCTTGCACGTATTGCATACCCCGGTCTGGTCCTTCTCGGCTCCCACCCCCAACGGTCGACCACCACCTGCAATCTAAAACAACGACGACAGAACAGACGTCAGGTTCAATGCCAGTACTCTTGCTACGTCTTTGCCCACCATAATCAATTCTACCGCTCAAGCCCTCGCGGTTCATCAACCATCGGTGTTCTACGTCCATTATCCCGATCTTTATCTTACTCATCCTTCTCCATCCACCACCCCTGTCTCAGCCCTCGCCATCAGACTCGCCGTTAGTGGGCGTCCTAGCTCCTCCCCCCCCTCTGGCCTCTTCCTCCTTTGATACTGCAGGACAACAGCATCAACACCGGGTGTTGCATGTCGACGACAACCTCATTCACTCCAGCGCGGGTCGAAGCCACGTTCTGATGCAAAGCCGCCGCCCGACTCGCGAGCTTTCGTCACTGCCGTTGTCGCCGACCCGGCGGCCATCATGACCGACCACAGTCGCTCTGCCACGTCTTTGTCGCACCGGTCCTCGTCGGCCCTCGCGCCTGCGTCCCGGTCTACAGACTCTAGCTCTATTCGGCCTCGCAACCGTCGACTCCTTAGTACTCTCGACAATGACGATTCCAACGACGAACTGACGGCCCGGTCCCGCATCAATGATTTGAGATCCTCCTCCTCCACACCGAACAGAGGTTATGGCCTACTCTCGGCCCTCAGTCCTGCCAACAGCCGCTCGGGGAGCCCTCACCCCTCGACAAACTCCGGTGCGAGTAATACCAACGGCGCCAATCTCACCAACTTCTTCAATGACTCATTATCCCAGAGCTGGGCGTCAGTCCAAGGCTTTGCCTCCTCTCTCATCTCGGGCGAGGATGATGGCTTGCGAGGCGGGAGGTCCCAGTCCAGCACTCGAGCCGGCTCTCGACCAGGCACCTGGGGAAGAAACACCAGTGCCCCGAGGAAGGGACTTGGCGCCTGGGGGCCGGCACCCCCTCACAAAACCCCCTCGATGGATGATGTAGCGGCTGGCTCGCGAGCTGAGAGGGACGCCGCATTGAAGGCTGCCAAGCGGGCCAAGGTTTTGGAGAGTCATGATGGCGTCAATGGGGGACTAGATGTGACGGGAAATCACAAGCGCAGAAATTCCGACGAGATCGCCACCGAACAGCAGCCGCCGGAGGAATACTACGTCTATATCCACAAAGTTCAGCCAAATGACACATATGCAGGCCTCATCTTGCGATACCAATGCAGGGAAGATGCGTTCAGAAAAGCCAACGGGCTTTGGTCTCGGGACAGCGTGCAGATGCGCAAGTGGCTCACCATCCCCGTGGATGCTTGCGAAATCCGGGGCCGGCCCTGCGAGCCACCTTCATGGCAAAATGGAAACAGCGTCGATCTGCTGGCCAAAACTCCCGGGGCCGAGGACGAGGCTTTGAGGACGCAGGCACCTCACGATGACTTCTTTAGCCGCCCCACAAACGGAAATTCCGCCAATCCAAAATCCCAAGAGGAGGACGATAGGCCTTGGACACATGTACGCTGGGTAAAAATCGATTCAATCCCACAGCCCATTGAGATTGGCCGGGTGGCACGGAATGCGATGGGTTACTTCCCCCCTCGAAGGAGGAAAAGCATTCGCACAGTTTCGACCTTGTCCACCCCTCGGCAAAGCTTCGACTTATCCAGCAACCCACCTGGCTCAGCAGAGGGAACAGCCTCCCGCCGGACGAGCTCTCTAAGCCATCGGCCTCAGTTGTCCACAAACATAACGTCTAGCCCAGGGAGAGCCATCAGCGAAGGGGGGGAGACGTTACCCGCCTGGATGCGTCGGCCAGGTGGTGTAGGGTCCATGGGCGCCAGCGCGCGAGCGCCGGGGCCAGATAAGGATGTGCTCACAACGTGGACCAAAAAGCATTTACCTGGCCTGAACTTGGACAATCTCCCCTCCATGTCTATCATGGGTTCCGAGACAGCACACTTTGGTTTCAAGCCGGAAACGGGGGCCATAGTTGATAGTCATATCGGAGAAGGTCAGAATGTCAACTCAACGAGTCAACAGGGCACCGGTTTGGATAAAGCTGCCGCCGCCGTCGAAACCTGGTTAAGAGGTGCTCTTGCGAGAAACCCAAGCTCCAGCTTCGGTGGGTTTGGAAGTCAATCCAACACTGAAGGAGACCTTATCGAGTTGACCGATACGGGAAGTGAAGACGGCAGGACATTCGGGGGTCCGCTCACGAGTATAATGGAATCAATGTCAATAGGGGGAGCTGGCAGCAGCGGTCGAAGCGACGGAGGTGGAAATATCCGAGGCAGAGCAGCAGGTTCGGGTATCAAAGGAGACAAGGATGAGTGATTAGTGTCCATCCACAACGAGGTTGTGAGTGGGTGGCCTGTTGGATTTATACAGGCTCGATCACCGACCAATATATACGGTAGACCTGGATTCCCCAGCTGGATAAGAATGGCGGCGTTTTATTGCTGGCGAAGGCCATAGGAACCTGTCTTTATTTGGGCACATGCATGTTGTTGAAGCTGCCAGGCGTTTGGCGAGGGCATTCGCGATTCATCAGAATACAATACACCAACGATAACCAAGTACGCAAGTATAGCAGTGCTGTAGACTTTTTTTGTTTGTTCTGCATTTTTGGGTATTAAAAAGAGGGAATATTCATGCACATAAGAACTAGAAAAAAGATAGACCATAAATATGCGTGCTCCTAAAAAGAAAACGAAAAGGTGGTGGGATATCATCGCATGTAAGCAGTCTGTGTAGTTGAGTTGTCGTATTCGATTAAACGGCAAACGAAAAGGAGGTCCCCACGTCATTCGTTGGCTGCGTGGCCCGCACCAGCATCCCGCCATAGACCCATGGCTAGGGAACGACAACCAAACCCTCCCCGATGTCAAATCCCAGATGACCTAGCACCAGCACCTACCGACAAACACGCAAGCTCAAGCTCAAGCTCAAGCCCAAGCCGCCGCGCAAATGCCCATCTGCATCGAGTGTCGGCACCCGGTCAAGACGCTATGGACACAGTACTCGGGTGCTGGTGACAAGGCCAGCGGGCACAACATTCGCCTGACAGTCTGTCGCAAATGCGGTCGCTTCTGCGACAAGTACGTTGAGCATGACTTTGTCGTGCTCTTTATTGACCTTGTTCTCATCAAGCCACAGGCAAGTCATGGCGCACCCCGCCTCTGCTTCTGAGTTTGCTTTTTTTTTTCTTTGGTCGCTGGCCTGGTTCTAACGCTTGGTTTCGCAGGTCTACCGCCACCTCTTGCACAACACCTTGATGCGCGATGGCGATCGCTTAGATGTACGGCCTCTGATCCCCACCCATGCAATTCATTTTCCTGTAGCTTAATGCTGACTGTTCGTGGGGATAGCCGTCTGTGGTTCGATTGGGCATTCTTCTCCTTCTATTTGACGTCTACTTGACCTGGGCGCGGCTGGAGAAGCAGGCGGTCCCCAACGGTGTGCCGGGCGAAAGCAACCTAGGCAAGCTCGCGCAACAACCCATCGTGCTCCAGTACATCTTCTTTCGTACGTGTTCTCCCCTCCTGCAGTTTACGGAACTTTGGAACTCACCCAACAGTCGTCTTCTGCTTCCTCTCGACGGCTGCCTTCCACGCCAGCATCCGCTTCCTCACCTCTTCGCCCTTCTCACCCCTCCACCACCTCGGTATCCTCACTCGCTACTCACGACCCAATTCTGTCTCCACCGCCCTCCTCGTCTCCTCTTCGACAAAACTATTTCCTATTCTCATGGTGGTTTGGGAATATGACGTACCCGCCTCCGCTCGCTCCCTTGGCTGGGCCGTTGTGGCCAACAATGTCGAAGCCCTCCGTATTCTACTCGATTGTAGATATTATACTGCATGCCTACTAGCAATTGCGGGGGCTGCTTCGCGCTGGGTGGTTGGTCGCGCCGTAATGGGATTTGCTGGCTTGGGGGATGTCGACGCCATTGGCGAAAGCGGCGTAGGTGTTGATGGGAAAGCATTGTGGGCACTGCTGAGATATACGGGGGACTGGGCTGGCCGCCTGGCACTTGGGTAATAATGGCAAGGCCCTTGATGTCACACATGAGGAACTTGACCCAAAATATTGTGATTTGTAGAGCGTATTTCAGCAGTATAGAATAGGCACCAACTCCGGTTATGAGCAACACGATAACCGTGTCAAAAAGCAACAATGATATAGATTACAGCCATCCGTCTTTGCACCCTGTATCCGCGACCCTTCCTATGCCGGGGCCATCCGTAAAAATCACACCTTCCATTGTGTCTAGTAGATCTGTTCGTTCGTTCATCCGTCCGTTCACTCGAGGAACTGTTCGCGAAGGTCGCTTCGTCTCGGCGCAATCAGGGGGTTGAGCTGGGCCAGGAAGGTAATTGCCCACATGAGGTAGCAGCTCACGATGGCGAGGATGAGGGATGAACGCCAAAGACTGTTCCGGTACGAAGACCACGAGGTTAGCTCGGTAACAAGGGGTTGATGTTGATAATGACAGTTGCCTGGCCCTGGGGGGTAACAGATTGATGACGACGATTGATCGGAGGTACTCACACTTGGTTTTCTCCCTTGGGAGAGAGGAACCACGACGCGGCGCACAGAGCGACGATAATGACGAGGCCGATAAACACTGCGGAGCTGTTGGCGATGGGGGAGAGTCCCCAGGTGTTAGCCAGTCGGTTCCACGCGTCCTTGCTTAAGCCGTGTTTGCGGTGCTCGTTGACCTGGCTTGCCAGAGGGGGGAAGACATTACCCGGTGGCCATTTTGGGCGAATTCGGAATGTATGGGAATGCAGTAGTATCTTAGTCCCGGCCGGCAGGAGAATGAGTGATCGGATGGGATGGCAGTCGATTCGGATACGCAGGAAGCTATTGCGGCAGGCCGGTCTTCTGGGGGTCAGTTTACTGCTAGAAGTTGCATCACCCAGTAGCAGATAGGTACCTGGGTAGCTTGCAGGTGCTTAGTCAGCATGAGGAACCGCGTTTGGGTATGACCCCTGTTAGCGCGGTTAGTACAGGGTAGCTGCTGTTGACATAGGTTTCAAGCAATACGGCACATCATTATGGGTGAGACAGAGTTTGTGGAAGTGCTCATGCATTTTAATATTGGAAATATGTGGAGGAAGGGTAACGGTCCGTATGTTCTCTTTTGTTTATATGTGTTCCACGTGGATTATCAGGTTATCTACCATCAAGCATCATTCTCAAACTTGAGTCCGGCTTCCTTCCGAACAGCCCCATAAATACCAGCGATATCTCCGGAAGGTCCAGCATGTTCTTTCACCTGCGCCAAGTGGGCATCTGCAGTCTCAACATTATACAACCTCGTCCCAGCGGCCTTAGCTAGACTCATGGCGTGGCGTGCATCCTTGCGAGCCAGGTCCACGGCGAACAGCGGCTCATCCCGCTTGTAGTAATCACCCCCACGCATCCGGGTGCTGTATGCAGCATACGGGCCCGGGAACATGGTTTGGACAAAGTCGTGGATGGCATCTGTGCCGAGGCCGGATTTTTCAGCCAATACATGCGCCTCTGCCAGCTGCTCGACCATGTTGAGGATGAAAGTGTTGCCCAAGACCTTGAGAGTCAGCGCTTTCCCGTACGGCTGGTCGCTCATGTCAATCTCAGCCCGCGAAGTGACCCCCGTGAACCACGGCTTGGCGCGGGCGACGCTGGCCTTTGGTCCAGCGAGGACGCCGATCAGCTGGCCTGCATCAGCCATCGCGGGGGCGCCAAACACGGGGGCGGCGACGAATTGGGCGCCCTTGGTTTCAACTTGCTTGGCAATGGCCTCGGTTGTCTCTGGGTGGATGGTGGAGCTTTCGATGAATAGCTTACCCGCAATGTCGCCTTGAGTGAGAGTGCTGTAAGTCTCCTTGACGGCCTCGTCGTTGGCAATACACGAGAAGATTACATCTGCACGTGAAACACCATCCGCAAGAGACTCGACAACCTCGGCTTTGCCTTCTGGGAGGGTGCTCGTGAAGTCGACGGCCCTCTTAGTTGAGCGGTTGTAGATGAGGAGGGGAGAGTCAAGGCTGCCCTTTTCGACAATATTCTTACTCATTCCCTGTTTCCCCCCACGGGTTAGCTAGCACCAAGACTAAGTGGAAAAGCAGTGTCATTAATACCCTCCCCATGTTACCGAGGCCGATCCACAGAAGCTTTGGAGCCATGGTGTTATAGTAGCGGATGTTGAAGTGACAAAATATATGGGATATGTAGCGGTAAATGTGATTGCTTTGAATGCTTTCTGTGGCGGAAGTATATCGGAATGGACGACTGAAGTCGTATCTCATTTATATACCTGTTCTTGTTCAATATGGCTCTCACTTCCGGATGGAAGTGGGGTACCGGATCGGATTCCGGCACTGGCATTGCCCATTCAGGGAGCAGCGGGCACCGCTTAGAAAGCATCGCAATGAAACAGTTACCTGTTCAAGAGCCTTAGTGACGTATGCCGGCCTACGTTTTGATGAGGTGGGCAAGCCTCAGTGCATCGTAAAGGACATTGCCGCATCAGGGACTTTCCGCAACAGCTGCTTTGTCACGGATGGATCGTTTTCTTCAAGAGGCGCAAAATTGTGGACATCAATCGCATGACATTCTCCATTCAGAAGCGTGGCTAGCTCTCGAGTATTACAAAGTGAAGGTGGAGTCGTGCCGTTAATCCCACGTTCCAAGTACCCCATGCAATGCGGGGGGCGATGAGATTGGTATTTCGCAAACACGGCCGAGTATCGCAATGCAGTAAACTTTTATGTGGTACAGCGGGCGTTTTCGCGTGCTAGAGGCTGGTCGCCAAGCCCAATTGCCCTTCTTGTAATGTCAAGACTTGGTGCTATTCTAGTTCTTTTCTAGCGCCAGCTACTATTGATTTTTTGCTTGCTTCGAAACCCACTTTGATGTGCAATGTTGAACCGTGTTGACCCGTTCGCCCGCCAAACCGACACCTGTAACTTCTCGATTAATCCTTGTCATGTAGCTCATGTGCTCCCCAGAGCATGTGCAAGGGCGAAATCGGCGTAGAGACCGGGGCTTATCGGCTTATCGGATACTAGTTTAGACCCTCCACATCAGCTCTACACCTCCACTACCCGGAGCTCAGAGATTCTTTTGGTGGTTTTTGACTCACGACCCCGGCGGTCACGACTGTATAAACCCCCACACAAAACTGACACCCTGCCCAACTTTTTTTTTGCCTCGGTCTTGAGACGTCCCCCCGACAATGTTCTCTAGCTAATAATCTTTGTTTCTGGCCGCAGCATACTCAACTTCTCCTCCATAGGCCATTCGGGACGCTCCTCCTACGTCGTCGGTTACTACGTGACGAGGGCTCCGCGCATCTGCCGGGGCCCAATATATCACCGTTCGCCATGACTTGCACCCGTGCCTGGAAGAAGGCCTCGAGCTGCGGCCAATACCTCTCTACTACTGAATCCCGCTTCATTGGCGCCCGACCACGATCGCATTGTTCACAATGGGTTCTTCGCAGTCCCACTACAAGAGGATATGCTTCTCAGGCCGTCAATGTTAACTCGTCGTCGCGCCAGAGCACTGGTGCTTCGCGCTACATGTCCGGGGCATCCGCAGCTCGCGCCAAGAAACGAGCATTTGATCGAGTATGTTTTGTCTGGGATTGCGCATTGGCTAGGATGAAAGCGCCTCTAATGTTGATACCAGGACTTCATCGTTTCGGTCTTAGAAGTGTCCGCCACCAAGCGAGACGCTAAAGGCTACCTTCAGAAGTATGCCTCGAATCCCAAATCCCTCGCCGATGCCCCCAAATTCTATCAAGGCGGCCAAGTGCAAGAAGAGCATTCAGATACCAGGAAGCCGTTGCATGTGGCGATTATGAAGCTTCGCGCGCCACAATTGGTCGACTCAGAGACGCTGCAAGGGGTAGCCAATACTCTATCACAACTCCGGAAACTTGGCCTATTGAGTGTGGTGGTGGTTGACTGTGGTATTGAAGAGAGTCGGTTGACTTTCCAAGACCAAGTTTTCCGTCTTTGCGAATCCATTGACGCATATGGAGAACAAGGTGCAAGATTGACCAAAGACATCTTCTCTTACCAGAAATCGTCATCACGAAACTCTCCAGCATTTCTCTCTGCCGATATAAATCTGGATGATGGAGGACTCATTGAACGCATTCTCCACGAAGAAAAGATTCCAGTTATCCCTTCACTGGTTGCCCGGGACCCAACATTTGCACCTCAACCCGCTGACTCCAACAAAATCGTCCTTGCTCTAACTAGATATTTTACCGGATTGCAATTCGAAAATCAAGCCGATCCTAGCGGTGAGCTGGCTCGGCCTAGGCAAATTGCTGAGGTGGAGCGCATCATTTTACTTGATCCGCTCGGAGCCACACCAGCTACTGGTCGTCGGATGTGGCATCGGTTTATCAACATTGAGCAGGAGTATGATTCTATCATGAAGGAGCTGATGGGCCCAGATGGTTCTCCTCTTGCCGAAGAAAGCCGAGCTCGAGCCTCAGTTACGGCTCATGCGGCAAACTTGAACCTAGCTAAGGATGCACTGGCTATGCTGCCATCTACGGCATCAGCTCTGATTACGACACCATCTGCAGCAGCGAACCTCAAGGACTCGAGCATTAGGTCTGCAGCATCAGTGTCACCATACGGCTTTGGGGGAATGGTGACGACCAGACGTAAGAAGAACCCACTGCTTCACAACTTGCTCACCGATAAACCGGTGTTCTCCTCCTCTTTGCCGGTTCCGAAATCACGGATGGACCCCAGCCATGTCCAAGCTGAGCTTTCTAGTGTTTCAACGTTGTTGAAGAGGGGGATGCCTCTTACAGTTTTTCCAGATCTTGGTGAAGGGCCCTGGCGACCTCCTGTACCAGGAGGTCCTCGGCTGCGTTTGACGGACAACTGCATTGACCTACCGAGATTGGTTCACTTGATTGAAGATTCTTTTAATCGGAAACTTGATGTGGACGATTACCTAAATCGAGTCAACGACAACTTGGCGGGGATTATTATTGCTGGAGAGTACGAAGGCGGGGCTATTCTGACATGGGAGCGACCTGAAGGATTGGATGAAGATACAGCATATGCTCAAGGCCGACTTGTACCGTACCTGGACAAGTTTGCCGTTTTGAAGAAGAGTCAAGGCAGCGGTGGGGTTGCAGATGTTGTCTTTAATGCCATGGTTCGCGGTTGTTTTCCCGATGGCGTTTGTTGGAGAAGTCGAAAGGACAACCCAGTCAACAAGTGGTATTTCGAAAGATCTACAGGAACTCGAAAGCTATCCGGGTGTAACTGGACTATGTTCTGGACGACGCCCAACCTGGATGCTCATGATCCAACACTCCTCGATTATGAATCAGTCTGCCGTGGAGTGGAGCCCTCTTGGGCGGACAACAAGCACATTTTAGATTAACATTGGATGGAAAACAAAGGGTTGGTTTAAAAATGGTACAAAAAACGGATTATTAAAAACTGGATATTGATGACATCAAATGAATCCCATGGTGTTAGTGACTCTGGAGGCGACTGGTATTTTTGACCAGTGCACGCAAGATGGCAGCGTGAGGACAGGGATATGTATCACAGACAGGAACATTGCAAGCTCGTTCTCTTTGGGAAAAAAAAAACGAAACCGAGATAGGCATTTTTTGGAACTTGCGCGTGCCATGCTATAATCAAGCATACCCATGTCACACCCACACCCCTTAAGCAGCCCGTTTGAACCACGCATTCGTCATCGAAGTGGCTTATGGATGAATCCTTTGGATTGCTCAATCACGTGCAAATACACTGGTTGAGCTAGATGGTGGGTAGCACCCTCATCTCTGGCAGCGGAAGCTCGGGCCACCTGATCTGCAGTCTGCCGGGAAGACGCCAAGTTGCCATAAGGGTACTGTTCTCGGCCCCCTGCCAGTGTGTACACTTGGTACCTGCTGCTGAGTAGGTAGCAGCTAACAATGTGAGGAGCCACTGGCCCCTGGAAGCACTGAAGGTTGTGTGCGGCAGCTTGCTGTCTGGCCTGTAACAGAGACCCTCAGGGCATTTCGCTTGTGACAACGTTCCCATATCAACGCTGACACGCCAAAGCCAAAGCCAATCCTCATCTTCACCCATCCGCTCCCTCATTTCAACCTTCCAACGTCCTCCGCGAGCGCAAGCCCCATCGATATCGTCATCGCCATCGCTACCAAACCTCGCTGCGTCTCTTTCGCCGACTTCCAATTTAAATCCGCCACGATGAATTTCGCAAACTTCGGCAAGAACCTCTCGTACGTAAGCCCAGCGTGCGCAGACGTCGCGCATAACCCCGATAGCTCACTCGCCGCTTCTGATCGAATTCCCATTCGACCAGATCCAAGACTGACATGGCGACAGCGATCTCGGGTCCCAGTTCACCCCCTTTGCCTCGCGCACCTTCCAATATACCAAGGAGCAGCTTGGCCAGGCCGAGGATAAGGTTCGTTGCATTTTCACAACCTGATCGATGTCTATTTGCGCAGCTGTAAACTGATCCCTTTGATTGCATTTTACAGACCCAGCTTCCTCCCGACTACATTGACCTCGAGAAGCGTGTCGATGCCCTCAAGCAAGTTCACCAGAAGATGTTGGCTGTGACGTGAGTACACCCTTCAATAGCGCCTTTATATTATATCTCTCTCCGATAAACTGACCGGTTGACCCGTGCCTAGCAACCAATACTCGAACGAGGCCTACGACTACCCCCCCAACATCAAGGAGACTTTCCAAGATCTCGGCCGCACCGTCAGCGAGAAGGTTCACCTTCTGTCTTCCGCCACGTCCCCTGCCGAAGCCCAGGCTGCTCTTGTTGCCCCTCCTTCAGCCAAACCCCAGCCCAAGACCTTTAGCCACGCCGTTGCCCGCGCCAGTTTGGCCAGCAGCCAGCTCCTTCACCAGCACCACACGGGCGCCGGCGAGGACCCTCTTGCGACCGCACTTGAGAAGTATGCGCTCGCTGAGGAGCGTGTGGGCGAGGCTCGCCTTGCCCAGGACGCCCAGATCCAAAGCCGCTTCCTCGCTGGCTGGAACACCACCCTCAACACCAACTTGACCTTTGCCACCCGTGCCCGCAAGAAT
Organism: Calonectria hawksworthii; assembly: GCA_020975415.1. NCBI lineage: Eukaryota > Fungi > Ascomycota > Sordariomycetes > Hypocreales > Nectriaceae > Calonectria > Calonectria hawksworthii. The sequence continues at coordinate 953,713 of JAHXZK010000006.1, forward strand.
GTCGAGAACTCTCGCTTGTCACTGGATGCCGTCAAGGCCCGTGTCAAGGGTACTACCTTCAAGCTTGGTGCTAGTGGCAACGATCACCATGATGAGCAGGATCTTAGCCCCGAAGCCCAGGAGGAGATTGAGAAGGCCGAAGACGAGTTTGTGACACAGACTGAGGAAGCTGTTGGCGTCATGAAGAATGTGAGCTAATACATGGACCCCGTGCTAAACGAAGTGACCTCTTTGCTAACCATAATAAGGTTCTGGATACCCCTGAGCCCCTTCGCAACCTGGCTGAGCTCATTGCCGCCCAAATCGAGTACCACAAGAGGGCGTATGAGGTGTTGAGCGAGCTCGCCCCCGTCATTGAGGGTCTGCAGACTGAGCAAGAAGTTAGTCGTGCCTCTGCCTTCTGAGTTTCCTAACCAAGGGCTGACGTGTCTGCTCTAGGCTACTTACCGAAAGAGCCGCGAGGAGGCTTCCTAAACGATGCAAAGGCTAGCTCAGCGAATAGCTACTTTTGCGCCGATGGTTGCGCCGTTACGTCGGGACGATTGTTTCGAATCGGCCGAACAAACACCAAGGACCTAACTGATTCAAATGATTTCTTGTCTCCATGTTAGGGTGTTGAGGCCCCTATATTTTATGTTTGGCACGTTGCCGAGTTATTGTCTTGACTATTAAGATATGGGCAATTCAAGATGTTGGGATTTCTTTTTCTCCATTATGTGGTGCATGGTCTCTTGGGGCTGAGTTCATCCAGAGAGCTTCGAGGGTGTGATGTACGCATGCATAGGACCTGAAAGGATGCATGTTCCTTTGCCGGATGTCGACTTGGAATTTTTAGAATAGATGAAGTCTCATGGCATGTTCAAAACTCGGCATCGAGTCCTTCCCCCACCAACGCCTCTGAGGGGCAATCTCGAGGTATTCTCTGAGATAAGAGTCGATTGCACACTGATTTAGCACGACTGCCAACATCTTGATTGAACAAAGTTCCGACTCTGGGATGTACATTAAACATACATATGGCCTCTGTATTCTCTATTTACGTACCATCACGGAGGGGGCCATTTGGGCGTTCCAAACCCAAATTCCATCCAATGTCTCATTCTGCAATCACGTGATCACACACGTGCTGGGTAAATCCGGCAATGCTGGGGCGAATGGAGTCCAATGAGGTCAATTCAATTTCCTCTGACCATCAACCTCCGATCTACGACGAAACATTGCCAATTGACCTCGCCAGCATGCGGCCGACAGCTCGTGTGTTTGCGCGCTACCTAGAGGCCGGTACGCCCACCGGCCTCACAGGTCTCTGGACTCACGGCACTCCCCGATCGACCCTGCTGTACCTCTACAGCACCACACTGAGCAAGCTCCAGTCGATTCCCGAGACGTCCATGTACCGCCAATCTGTCGAAGCCGTCACCAAGCACCGATTGGGCCTTGTAGAGCAGATGGTTCCTCCCGGATATGCCGAATGGACCGCCAAGGCTAAGGAGCTCATCAATAAGAACCCCGCTCAGTTCCGTGTTGCCAGTGGCCGTCTGGACGGCAGCGAGGCCCGAACGGTCAAGCTTGGCGACAAGATCTTTGTCGTCGGCCGCAAGCATGAGGCCGGCGACATCCGAATCGAGGAATGGGATGGCGAGGCTGACGAGGGTGCTGAACTTGAGGGCGCCCGAACTTTGGAGGAGCGACAGGACCAGGCACTGTGGGCGGAGCGCAAGCCTCTGGAGGACCACGAGCAGGTCGAGTGGGTGGAGGAGCCCCAGCTGACGGCAGACCAGTGCGTTCACCTCAAATGACAGCACCATACGAATTGGTATGACCAAACCGGCTAACTTATATGAAATAGGATCTCGGAGTTGGAGAACAAGATCGGAGCTGGCCTTATCGAGGAGGTCATTCAGGTTGCCGAGGGCGAGCTTCAGCTGATTGACACCATGGAGAAGAGCAAGGTGTAAGTGACCGACATAAAATCAACGACCAAAGAAGAATGTTTTGGCTAACGTGTTTCGCCTTAGCTGGGAGGATCTTGAGGATAAGCCCGTCGATGGCCAATGGACCTACTTCGAGCGCAACTTCGATGCCACCAAATAAGCGACCGAACGAGGTAACTATGTAAAAGTAGAGGAGGAATGCTGTGTATATACGCCAAGCTGATGGATGAATTGGTCGAATGGCTCAATAGAAGGATGTGACTTTCCACTTTTGCTCGCGTCTGAAGCAAACCGGTGATGTTTGTTCCTTGTCTTTGTGGATCACCGTGACTGGGTACCATCCATTATGAGGACAGACACCATCTGTGACATGTTTTGAACCATTTTTTGCACAACATTGGATACGTACAGATCCATGGGTTTCATCCCTTATTTTATTTTATTTTTTAATTTGCTGCGTTTATCTATAGTTGCCGGGCTGCACTTGTTGCCATCTACTTTGCCTAGCGAAAACAACTCAACCAGCGCAACGGTCAAGAAGTCAAGCAAAAGCTCACTTATTTTTGGTGGGGCGCTGGACAAACTACACTCAATGATCCACGAAACTTGGTTCTTCGATTTTCATAGTCCCGCTTGATTCTGCATTGAGACCGCTGCAAGGATGTCTTTTCTTGATCCTCCTGCTTTTTCCCAGCTAAGTCGGTCGAATAAGCGCAAACAGCCACCAACGGCAGCCGACGGCGACGAAGATTCGGGGTTTTCTCAGCCCCCTCAAGGCTCTCTCAACCCGTTCAGCCACTCCCCAGGGCTGGTGCGTCAGTTTGCCACGGCCGGCCTCACAGAGGCAGACGAGAACCCGGCTGTTCTCGTCCCAGGCTTTCCACACCGCGGCCTCGGCCGCGGGGCCGGGAGCCGCAGTGTCGAGCCCGACAGCGACGGCGACGTCACGGACGGCGATGGACAGAAGCAGGGCAAGACCAAAAAGAAGACGACTCAGGACCCTTGGCGCGGCGGCCACTACGAAGCGCTGCTGCAGTCGGTACAGCAGTTTCTCGACCGAGGCGATGTCGACAAGGCGGCACGGGCTTACGGGATGCTCTTGCAGCTGCGGCCGAGTGGCCAGCCCGTGGACATCAAGCGCCACAACTTGTGGGCGATTGGCGCCGAAATCCTCATGCGGGAGGGGGAGACTTCCGAAGGCGCCGCGGAACCTGACAACCAGCAAGACGGCGAGGGCCAGCTGAAGAGATGGGGCCGGGCGGCCAACATGAATAAAGTAAAGGCCTATTTTGACACCTTGATCCAGCAGCACCCATACGACTACAAGCATCCGCGGGCAATTTGCGCCGTGGATTTTTGGATAGCTATGCTCAATTGCGAGGTTTACAACGTTCACACCGAACATATCATGGCTGTGGACCGCATGGCAAGTCAAGATGTCAGCGATCCATTCGCACCGGATGATAGCTTCGAAAGCGACGGGCCTGAGGTCCAAGCTCAGCACAGGAAAGAAGAGCTCAGGTTGCGAGCGTTGGTTGCCATGCGAGATATCACCAAGAGAATGGATGAGTTGATGCAAGACCTTCCTTACTCAAAGAATACACACCTCCTTAGATTGCGAGCCATGACCTCGCTTTATATTGCCGATTTGGTTGTACCAATGACTGATGTTTCACCTTCCGATATACAGGACGCACAAAGGGCGAGACAAACCGAACAACAAGCTACAAGGGGCTTTCTTGAGAAAGTTGTCATCAATGGAGGTAAATTAGACGGGGCCATCAAGGCGATGCTGTATCCTGCAGACGAAGATGGCAAGGACCCTACAGTGCCACTGTATTCATCACTGCCTATCCGAGGGCTATAGAATTTAGAAAATACACAACTGAGGTTATTTAGCAGGCTTTGCTACTTTGGCAGATGTCTTCTTGGCCCAGCGTTGCAGGACCATAGCCTGGTTATCACTTCCTACAACTACACACCACTCGCCTCCTGGACTCCACGCCGCTTGTCTTCCAACAAAATTAGCAGCCGATGGCTCGACTCTGTGCGCATGAAGGGCCTTGTGTGGGTTTTCCATGCTGTACTTTTCGGCCCAAGACTCCAGTGTTTCAGTACTAAATTCCTTGCCATCTTCGCGACGCTTGAGTTCCTCGCCCTGAGCAAGGGCAGGAGATTCCTTTTCTGCTGTATTCTGTTTAGGCTTCGCAATGCCATCCGTCTTCTGACGGTTTTGCAATGGCCGAAGCCATGAGGGCCGAGGTGGTACGCCCTCGCTCGAGTCATGGTTTTCAAGTGCCTTCATAAACTCGCTATACACTGTCAACCGCTTCAGGTCCCAGAAGTAGATGTTGCCTCCCGCATTGCAGAATGCAAGCACAGGATGTTGACCGGGTACGAAATGCAACTTGAAACGCATAAAAAACTGAACACCGCAATTAGGGGTTGCAAAGTTTAGTATTCTGGTGTATTGTGCTGGACATTGAGGAGATATGGTAGGCACAAAAGCTGAGCGAGTCAAGCGAGCCGTGTCGTGCTTAGCGGAGACGCCACCTTGAGAGTTTTGTGTGTTTGGAATCACCGTCTGGGGGGTTGGGGCCATGTCTTGTGAAGGGGGCGGGCCGTCAGAAGAAAAGCCTTCGATTCTCCAAAGAGCGATGACATTGTCGTGACAAGCCCGCGACAAGATCAGATCTCCATAGAATGCAACACTACGAAAATTAGCTTTGGTGGTTTCCTTCCAAAAGGAATAATGCCATTACCAATCAACGATACCACTATGCACAGCTGATGTTGAAAAGTCCGGGTAATGAACTCGAAGGGGTACTGTAATTGGCTCAGTTGGTAGATTGGGAAGTGTCCACTTGTTTCCATTAACACCATGTCGTATTATAGATACATTGGGCGACATACCAAGTTTATGATTTGATCGTGGCCACCAGAGAGGATGTACCGGCCAGTGTCATGAAAAGACTATCGAACATGAGCTCATATGACCAAGCAAAAGTTATGGCAAGAGATGAAATGATAATGAATCACTTACAACGCTCAAGAGAGTAGAGGAATGGCCTTCGCCAGCGAGGATACACAGGCATGGCCGCTCTATATGTTTGGGATCGATACTCCAGATGCGAACACTCGTATCATCAGAAGCCGATGCAATAATTGATGGGTCAATGGGGGAAGTTGCTAGGTCATTGACGTCCTGCATTTAATGTGAGACAGCCATTGTAAATTGGTCAAGGATGTAAATACTTACGCTTCCATGACCAGAAAAGCACTATTGTTAAAGAAAAAAAAGACTTAGTGGCAGAGTTGCATAAGGTAATGAGGAACGATACACACCCTGAACAGTGTCCCTTCGAGAACATCGTATATTTTTACCTTGGCATCAACTCCTCCGATACAGATGAGAGGTCTCCCAGTCACAGGGTCTTTAGTCCAGGTACAGCAACAGGCCGAAGCTTCTGGCTTGATGGAAGTTAGTTTGTCCTTGCATATAAGAGATATGATGGGGTAAATTCACGTCGTCATCTCTGATTACCCCGATAATCTCACAAGGATTGGCATCCCCCGAGCTTTGAGATATCCTACATAGGACAACCTAAAGAGGGATTAGTTCTGATCTGGTTGCACAATGGGTAATTCAAGAACAACTAACGTGCTTTTTGCTCACAGCAGCAAAAATGGGGTCGCAATCTAAGGGTTGGTAGGGGCAGAATTTGACGTCGAAGAACTCTGAGCGAGCAGAATTAGCAGGTTCATACAAATTATTTTGATGTAGTCAATGGCAATGGAAGTAATTGAGTGCCACAGGGCTAAGCGGGGAGAGCTACCTGCAACATCATCCCCATTGTCGAGAAATGTTGTATCGTCCTGTTGGGGACAAGCTGTCAATATTTCTATGAATAGAAAAAGGAAGGGGCTGAGAAAAGGGTCACCTGAAAACCAAAAGAAACCCTTAGCCTTGGAAGCTCGGAGTCAGCATCGTCATAAGTCGTCATTTCCGCCAGTGGTGATAACTGCAGGCGTATTTGAGTGGCCAGGATGCAAGGAGTGGAGGAGTTCACAACAGAGCCGAGAATGCGCGATGGCGTATCTGGTCGTTGTTGCGGGACCAGAAGTCACCGTTGCTGTGGTGCACTGTGGAGGTCTTTTTTTGTTGGCAATGAGGATTTGATAGGCCACGCGCCGTATGAATGACAGGGACCTAGCGTACCGTACTTGGGCGGCGCCACACGGATAGGGAAATTCTGACAAGGGTCGCGTTGGTGGCGAATTTACAGCGGCCGACGCGAGTGTCCCAGAGCAAGCAGAGCTGAATGACGACGTGAGGTTAGTGTGTTTGGATACAATTTGTCAAGTATGGATAGGCTGAAGGAGGAGAAGGGAGGGTGGTACCTGGCTCTAGCGCCTCTGTTGCCCTGTCGTGCACCAGTCAGGTGCGCTGGAGCCCCAGCTGGCAGGTACCATCCACACTGACAGCTGTTACTATGAACCCCTGTAAAAAGTGAGGTATCTCGCTCCCGATTCATTCATAGATAGACGTGAATCGTCGGTGCTGTCACCTCTGTGCTCCAACTCCAAGATCTGTACCGTGGCCAGCTTCCTGGACCTTTTCGAGGGGATCGCCATTCCATGATTACATGCATCGCCTCCAGCCATGATGGCAATGTCATGTGGCCCCCCTCGGTTCGGCATGAACCTTGATTGAGGAAGCACATATCATCCATTTTCACTGATATTGGGAAACTCGTATTTTACAAAAAAGCAAAGACTGTTTCAGAATGTGATACAAAGCATTTCCCTTTTCGCTCTACCTGCATCTGACCACTATCAACAAACGACGTCGGACTGCGCACTCCCCCGACGCCACCGAGGAAAATAAAGGGCTCGATCCGGACTTACATGACCTTCAGGCAGTATCGAACAAATCCAGACCATTGGCACTACACCCTCATATAGATGCCACATCACTGGACAGCGGTATGCCGATACTGATGTGGCACTGGCGAGCTAACATCCGCTGAAGGTAGATGCCACTTGGAAAGCGAATGCGATGCAGAATAAGCAAAGCCAAAGAATAGTTCGCGCTTGCGCGAACATATGTGATCGCTCGCCTCTCAAATATTGGGAAGGCACGAACTCCTTGATGCAATGTCGGATCGGGTTGTCTATTCTGCCTGTTGATAGTCACTTATGGAAAGCCGTAACTGGAGTTTGGCTTTCTGGCGCGCTGACAATGAAAACGACATCGATACACTCAGCACAGATAATAGCGGGGACACTTTGACGTCTCCTGCTCAGTCCTGGGTGTGACGCGAATGGGAACATTTCCCTGGAGCGGAACAAGGAAAAGGTGAGTTGAGGTGCTAGGCGAGAGTGGTGATACCACCTCGCTGCCCAATCAGCCCTGCATGTAAAGCTTTTCTCCCCTGGACATCTCCCGCCCCTCGTTCTAGTGGCGCCCCCCTCACTATTCCCCATCGCGTCAGAAATAAATCATCGTAAGCTCCATATGATTCCGAGTATTTTACATTTGACGAGGCATGCCCGCGAAATTTTCGCTCCATCAATTCATACTTGATATTTCTACGGAGTACATTTCTATCATAGTTTATCAACTTTTTTTTAAACTTTTTTTTTTGCCATTGTTACGCCTAAATATTTGCTTTTTTATTGATGTCTGTTGTTTGCTCTGTTCGATCTGAAAGATCCATGAGGCAACACAGCCATCGACTGGGTTCCCACGCCCTTGTCATCCTGGTGGTCGATCATTACCGGGAGAGCAGCTGGCCCAGCTGCAATCCTACTTCGCATATGCTCGTATGCTTGAGCGAGATATTGAAAGCCGTCGTAGCTATTGCCGAGTTCGGCTTTCCTCCGCCTGGGCATGAAGCACGGCGTTCCTACCCTTGCCAATGTGGCTTGCTGCTGAATTAGACTAGCTCTTCGCTCATGGAACTTCCGAGAGAAACGCCGGACAGTGTGTTATCAAAGCACACACACACTGTATGCGCCACCACCCAACAACCCCGGAGAGATTAACACTGATGAATCCTATTGTCCTTTTCTGAGGAATTGTATGGGTATATTGGTCAATAAAAAAAAATAGCAACACCTTCCCTTATCTATTTCTTCGTCTAATATCTTTATACACAATGCAAAAGCTTTAGAGACTTGATTCATTAACCTTTTTTCCTGTTCGGTGTTATCTGTGACTTGGTGGAGACATTGTGGTTGATAGACAGGATTGTCTCGTCACTCTGTGCCCAACTTCGGACAGTGAAATTGCACAGATGCTCATCCTGGAGCGGCAACTTCGCGCTGGGATAAATGGTCCAAAACCAAAATGGACTTGGGCACAATGAGAGAATGGAGACCCGTTTCCTCCACCGAAAATCCTGTCCCCACTCAGCGGCAAGCCCTGTGGGAATGGCGCTTCGTCTCCACCGTTGCGCCCCTCCAAACTATTTGCGACCTAATGACGCCTGAGCTGGGGCATGAAGATGAAATGAGACAAGAAGGTGTCTGGAGTGCATGAGGGTAGCGCCAATGGACCAAGGTGCAAAGTGAATCCTGGTTTTTCAAGACCCTCTGCACCGGAAGCGCTTTTCGCAGTGCTGCAATGTGTCGATCCAGGTGAGTATGTTGCAGCCCCTACTTAAATCCGATGTTCTTGTATGGCTTCTGATTGAATGGCACTGGAAACACCATGTTATACGTGTGGTTGGCCCATTGTTTGACAAAGCCTTACTGCCTTTCTGGTTTCGGGGGAAGGTAGGTGGCCGAGTTGATGAGAAGCCTCTTATGGAGCCTGGTCCTGATCGATTGCTCACACTGGAGTTGGCTTCTTCGTGGCTTTCCCCCAAGCTGTCAAGCAAATCTGAGGAAACAATTCTGACATAGCTTGCGTTGCCGCATTCTCGGACCGCAATTCATCTAACGTCATAGCTTGGTTTCTTCTCCCTTGATAACATGCAGCAAAAGAAAATAACACCTCCAACTAAATCATCGCCTCCGCCTAGAAGGCTCCAGTCCTGCGTCAGAAGTTTCATCTGCTTCCTTTTGGTTTACGTCTGGTGGGCTTGTGAGTTTGGCATTTTCCGGTATGCAGGCTTGCCTGGTTTAGCGTAGCACACCAGGCTGCTGACTTTTCTTTCTCCTTCTTTTTTTTTTTGCTTTTTATCACACTCCCCCGCAGTATTTGCGGCCTTTGCGACTCCTTGTCTGCCCAGTCCTAGGAAGAAGAAAAATACAGTACGCGGGTGCAAAGTGGTAAATCCTCAGTTGATTGTGCGCCCGAAAGTCTTCGGCCCCAGTCTTTTCCAGTTGGGGGAATCATCTTCATTTGTTTTTATGTTGTGTAATGATGGCTTCGTACATGTACGCGCATTCGCCGACAGTGTAACCTCGCAAGCGGATTGCTCAGCCATGTGCGACAGTACCATGGGCCAAGTATTTTGGCCTGTGACTGTCCGGTGCCCACGTCTTCTCCGACGTGAACGAATTATAGCAACTAATTGGCTTCAGTTGTCTGGGGCAAGGTACGGGGGAATGATGTGCGACGTCAATATAGCCCTGTCCTGCACATTTGCGCTACTGCAATCTCCTCGGGTGCTCATTTCACCACCAGGTTTCTTTTTAACGTCGTTTGTTTTCAAGGCGGTCCAGCGCCTCCCACCGCTCAGGTGCCACCGCCTCTGGCGTACTTCTTGGGCCGCACACCCAGCCGCCGTTTCTGTCCCATTTTCCTCTTCTACTGTGCTTCTTCTTCTTCTCTCCCTCTTACGAGTATCTTTATTCAAGGCACAGCGTCGTACCCAGATCCCAACTTGCCGAGACACCAGTACATTAGAGCCGGTCCCCCATCCGTGCTCCATTGCACCAAGTCGACTCGACCCAACTTTGACTCCCGTCCGCCGTAGCTTCATCTCGTCTACAGCAAATCACCAACCAGACGCACCGCCACCGTTCACTAACTCCTCTAACCGCAGCCCTAGCTACGGATTCTCCGGGTTTCCCTTGCCGGTGGTGTCGCTGGCGAGCTATTAGGCGAATTCTGGACCCCTTTCCGCGTTCCCGTTCCCTTGGCCTAGACTGCCGCCCCCTGTCTCCTATTGTTTCTACATTTGAGACTAGTACATGCAGCGCCCAACGAGCATTGACTCAAAGGAACTGGGCATTCACACCAAGTCTGTCGGAGATAGCCTCAAGCTCCCGTCGACTAACATTAATTATTTCCCCGATCCCCGTTGTTGGCATTTACGGTTGATTGCTGTGTGACCGATACCCACAAAGTACATCTTCACTTCCATCGCCAACATCGTCCCTCAACACGCTTTTTACGCCAGCTTTACGTTAGTGCCCACAGTTATCGACGCGTTCGCTTGCAAGAGCCGCTCGATCCTGAGCAGTCCCGATGGAGCAGACGTTTATGACGATTCACAGTGAGCCATGTCCCTAAATCATATGGATCTTCGCTGACCTGGTTCCACGATAGACTTGACGCCGGATGCCAATATTCTCTTTGCATCCGAGTCCATTTTCGACATCCTTGGGTATAGCCCTCAAGAGGTCCTCGGCAGGTCCAGTTTTGATTATTTTCACCCAGAGGAAGTGCCGTTTGCGCGCTCTATTCATAATCGCGGTGTTCTTCTTGATAAAGCAGCTGTTTTGCACTATTGCCGCATCTTATCCAGCGATGGCCGCTGGATTGGCTGCGAGTGCTGTTTCACCATCGTTCACGATGTTCTTGTAGCATGCACTAGCATCTATCGTCGAGGAGAAAAGAGTGAAAGTAGGTCCTGTAACAAATCCCAAACACAAAAGCACCCTCAATTCTGTTTTTAAGCAGTAAAGCTGACCCAGTACATAGGGCGCGCCATCGAGGCACCACAAATTCGTCGTCTATTCTCATGTTCCCCAAGGGACCCTCGCTACCATATGCTGGAGCATCTATCTCCCAAGTTCAAGATGTCCCCTATGGAACGCGAACCTCGGGCTGCTCTCATTCTGAACCGGTTTACTCGGACACTCACCGTCATGTTTGCAACAGAAGCCATCAGCACTATTCTCGGTGTATCGCCGGATGAAGTGCGACACAAGAGTTTCTATGAATGTATCCGCGAAAGCTCTTTGAGTGATGCATTCAAATGCGTTGAGAGTGCAAAAGCGAACGACTCAATCGCATATTTACGCTTCTGGTCGCGAGATCCTCGCCGGGCAGAGGATTTCGAAGACATTGAGGAGGATGATGGAACAGATGATGCAAGTGATGAGCAGAATGAAGGCAATGATGCCTATGACCCAATGGACTTGAACACCAATGATGTATCACAGAGAAGGGGCTCGCCTTCCAACCCACAGCGTCTACTGCAAAGTCGTCGGTCATCTGATTCCGAAGGAGGTGGCGTGAGGTTGAGCGAGGACATGGATGTTGATTCGTTGCAACGACCCAGCCCTCCCATCAAAATTGAGCCCGATGTTGACGTGCAGGATGGGGGCAGTCCAGGGCAGCCATCTGCCTCGGGAGCCTTTGCCCCCTCTGATCCTGGATCCGTTCCCCAACCGTCTTCCGTATGGAACTCATCAGTATCCACCTTGTACACTGAAAACACTCCACATAGCGCACACAATCACACACAGCGACGGCGTCTGGCACCCTCGGTTGAACTTGAGGCTGTCGTTTCGTGTACTTCAGACGGACTGGTTGTCATTCTCCGTCGAGCAAGACCGCCCCTTCCCGGCGTCCACCCTCCCCTCGTTCGTTCCGAGTTTGACAACGGCCTTTTTGCCGCACCCTGGGGGCAACATCCTATTCGCCCTGATCACCAACATGAGAGACAACCCGATTTCCATCTGCGTGGCCCCCAGCAAGTGCCTTTCCAAGGTGATTTAAAAATTCCAGGAGGCCCTCCACTGGACCAACTGATGACTTCGATCCGAGATGTCGCAGTTTTTGCCTGGGCGCTTGTTGGTATTAATGGAAACATTGCTTCATACGGAAACGGTAACCCTACTGGCGAAGCACAGCCTCCTGATGGTCTCCCTATCTGGGACCCTACTGCCACTTCGTCTTCATACTTGGGCCCAGAAAACCAGGCGGCTCGGCGCTGGATGGATCATCAAACCCAACATGGCGAATCATCCAGGTGCGAAAGACAGACTCACGCAGGATCCTCAAGGGACGTCGACACAAATTACTTGAGCCTTATGAGTGATAGAAATTATTCTTTCGGAAATGAGAACAGTTGGGCGTCATCGACACAATCAGTGGCACTGTCTTCATGGCACGAACACCCTCCAACATACACCCCTGCTCAAGGTGCAATTAGATACCAAAACAATGACCGACCACCCCAGGCCTCAGACGAATGGAACAGAGGTAACAACTCTGGAAACCACGAGCTATTTTCTCCCAGAGGAGGACCTGGACATCATCGGTATGATCAGTATTGAGATTTTGTTGTGCGACTTGGGTGGGGTTCTTGAGAAACTTTCTCCTAATTGATCACGAAAGGAACGTTTGAGCAATGACCTTCATTGTGAAGTATCAGAATGGACAGCAAAAATTAACATGAAGCATACGAAGCGTCTGATTAGTTAACAATGACCAACTCTGAAGTTAGGTCTAAGATACCCATGGTTTTAAGCAATAGCGAATAACGGTTTGAACATTTTGGGAATTTGAAGCTTGGATAATACGAACCCCACATACCTGATTTAAATGTACTTTGCAACGCACTTGAGTGATTTTATCCATGTCTCGTCCATCTCGCACGATATCTAAGCATCTTGCATTGCTAGTCGCTGTTTTAAACCCCTGGTGAGGTCCCGCGCACAAGTGGTACGTACTCATTATCCCATTCAGGCACCTACATTCATGTGATTGGTCATGGCCAATAGGAAGCTTGGGCCACATTTCTTGCAGGGGCGTGGAGAGGCAACCGTGGAAGTTTCGCATCAATGTTCAGGACAGCACTACCGAGATACGTCAGCTTTAGCTTTGTCCTCCAACAAAATCGCTTCATCATCGAATCCAACCTGCACCACATATTGCCGTGACAATAGAGCAGGCTTGAAACCCACGAGCAAACAGCCGTAATTTCCGACGACGTCAGCCAACATCGCGCAGCGCTGCCAGCCCCTCCGCGGGACCTCTCCAGAACCATGGCGTCCAGCTCTCGAGGTCACTATGAGAATCCACCTTTGGATGACGATGATATGATGATTGACCCCGATGATGGTATGAAAAACTCCATGCGATAAAGTTGATGGACGGGACTTGATGTGGCCTAACTCCTGGTCGAGATGCACTAACACAGTACAGCTGATCTGAACGATTTTGATGACCCCCTTGGAAACAACTCCGCGCGACAGCCTCTCACAGGCAACATCGGTTCTGGCTCATCCTCACAGCCGCTTAACGAAGGCTACCTGACATCGCGAATCCCCGGCGAAGATCGACGAGCTCCTCAGAATACAATTGACGAGTCTGTGTGGGATACATTGCGCCGTGACTTGATTGCGGTTTGGGCCAAACTCAGGGAGGTGCTCTACCCGCGATATCTATTGGGTGGCACCATGTTTGATTCCGATACAGGTTTTCGGGGAGCCTACTCTAATATTCGCGGTGCTGGCATATCGGGTACAAGAGAGGAACTCACGGGATTGGCTAGTCGCATGGTTGATGCTGAGGCACTCCTTCAGAGCAACATGACGCCTGGCCTGCGCGATTGGGATCTTTGGGGTCCCCTCATCTTCTGCTTGCTCCTTAGTGTTTTGTTGAGCTTTACTGCTGGGGCTGAGCAGAGAGATCATGTCTTCAGCGGCGTTTTTGCTATGATTTGGATCGGCGAAGCCGTTGTGACGCTGCAGATTAAGCTGCTAGGAGGCAACATGTGCGTATTTGGTTGCGCCCCAGTCTTTCTAAGTCCTTATTGCTAACTTTATCAATAGTTCCTTTGCTCAGAGTGTTTGCATTATTGGTTACACCTTATTCCCCCTCGTCCTCGCCGCTATGATGTCCGCGTTGGGACTCCACTGGATCGCCCGGATACCGATATATCTTCTTCTCGTCGCTTGGTCTCTTGCCGCCGGAGTGAGCATCTTGGGTGGCAGTGGTGTTGTCAAGAACCGGGTGGCCATCGCGGTCTATCCCCTCTTTGTCTTCTACCTAGGCCTCGGTTGTCTGTGCTTCATCAGTTAAGCAGTAACTTGCTGTTTTCCGAGGAAAGTGCCTTTTTCATATAGCAAAGGCCTGACTATGAGGGGAAGGTATTTGGAGAAGGGAGCTGGGCTATGTACTTCTACATGGAACGCATTGTGTCGTTCAACTGTAACAACTCTCTAGGGCTATAGGGCTATGGGACAGCCATTTTCTATTTTCTATCTGCTGTTTTCTTCTTTCATCATTATCAATGAAGACAATATATGCATTTACCTGTACCTGGAACCTCGTGCCTTTGATAAGTTAACTGAAGAAAGGGCGTTGTACTGCAGTCCTTTCATTTTTCCGTGGCATTGGACTGCATTCTACCATATGATGCATCATCGAGAATGGAGTGCATATGCTGTCTTAGAGAGTGATCCACCCGTTGACATCAAATGGGTTAATGCACGTGTGGCTGCTACAAATAGAGAAATGGCTGAAAACCCCTATCCATGCCAAACAGCGCTGCCCAACCCGATAAGGTATGAAGTAAAAAAAAATGCAAACCAAGGCAAGGGCATATGGGTTCAGTTTTCGCATGCATAATGCGGTGCAGTCTACTGCCAGCGGTAAACTAAGCCCAAAAGGTCGTGACATTGTTTGTCGGAGAGCAGCCGATGTTTCATGCATCTTTGAGGATACGGATCAAACAAATTTGCGCCTGTCACCATTTACGCGTGCTAATTAGCGATTGACATCCAATGGCTGTGTTACCCCTCCTTCAAGCGTCTACCTACCTATACTCTGAAGGTGGTAAGCGTGGGCGGTGAAGGTTTTAGTTGGTTTTGACGTCTGCAACTCAGTACAGCCTTGATTGGAGGAGGAGACGCTGTGTCGGTGCTCGGGTCTTCTCTGCCGCTGGCGCTGAGCCCAAGTTCAGTGTTCCTGGACGCCGACAACTACCAACTCAGACAATGCAAACGAGTCTTTGACCTCGACAAACACTTTTTTGTGCGAGCGTGTCATATCTTCCTTTCCACATTTTTGTGGTCCTTGTTTGCTGTTCTATTATTTGGGATATAGCCGGTGAGCTGCCCTCTGAAAAAAAAAAACCCACCCTAAACAGCCCCATTTCCTTATCCTGCCGCCGCGCTTCGTTTTAACCTGGTCGACCATCCCCATCCCGTCGTCATCCAACCGCAAACGCACCGCACCGCATTTCACTGCAGCGTACCACGCAACAGACTACCACACACACTCTAGTCAGCCCGACATGGCCGACGACGCTCCAGACGCCAGTCCCAGGACTGATCCCGTCAATATCGAAACCAAGGAGGACGCTGAGACTCGCGCGGCCCGCCGCGAGCTCAAGCAATCTTCCATCTCCGACCCTGCCCCGGATACTGCTGGTTCCGATACCCCCTCTGCTGCCAACAGCGCCGCCCGCCCTGCTACCCCGGCCGACAACTCGATCGATGTCGCAGAGAGCGACCTCAAGGAACAGGTTGCGTCACCCAAGAAGAAGCGCGCACACGACCAGCTCGACGGCGAGAAGGAGAACGAGGACAACGATGCGACCAGTATAGCCTCGTCCGATTCTGCTAGAGACCGAGCCTTGCGACTGGAGCCTGAGAAGAAGAGACACCGAGACCAGGAGCCCAACGAGGTAGGCCTGGCACGCCGGCGGCAATTTTGACGCTGCCAACGCATCGTACATTCTGCTAACGCAACCTAGATTTCGAAAGCGAAAGACAACAACAGTGAGGCTGGCAAATCGCCAACTAAGCAAGCTCCACTCCAGACTTCAGCCAGCGCTTTTGCATCCTCGACCTTCGGAAAACTCTCGTCAGGGACATCGCCATTTGCGACCCTCGGTGCCAACAAGGGAAGCGCATTTGGGTCCTCTATTACCCCCGCCCTCACCTCGTTTGCCTCTCCGTCCGCCCCCCCTCTTGCCCAACCCGCCGCGGCGCCCAAGTTGTCGTTCGGTACCACAGCCGGCGCATCGCCTTTTGCCAGCATCTCATCTGGGACTAATGGGTTTGGGAGCACACTGGGCGGAAGCCCCTTTGGTTCTGCGCTAGGTGGGATCAAGCCACTCGGGACCTTTGCCGCCCCTGGAGGAGACACCCTTAAGACCGACAAAACCTCAAAGCCATTTGGCGCTCCCGATAGTGACGCTGATCAAAGTGACGGAGAGCAATCAGGTAATGAGGAAACTCGGTCAGAGGAACCCGAGCGAGCCCAGTCACCAGAGAAGGAATCGGAAGAGAAGAAGAAATTGAGACTCCAGAAGGGTAAGCGAACCACTCGGCCTTCATGCAGCGACCACATCTAACACCGTTCAGTTGAGGTAAACGACGGCGAAGCGGGCGAGACAACGATTACATCTGTAAGAGCGAAGATGTTCTACCATGACAAAGAAGTCGGGTGGAAAGAGAGGGGTGCAGGCATGTTGAAGATCAATGTTCCGCAAGCGTGCGTCGAATTTGACGATGCTGGTGTGGCTATTCCCGGTTCATTTGATGCTTCCGCATTAGATGGCAGCGATGAGTCGAACACACAGGGTCATAAAGTGGCCCGACTTCTATTGCGACAGGACCAGACGCATCGTGTCATCCTTAACTCCGTGATTTTGCCTGCCATGAAGTTCCAAGAAAAGGCATCGTTGAAGTCTGTTAGCATCCTCTTCACGGCCTTTGAGGGCGAGCCAGCAAAGCCCGTGAATATCACAATGAGGGTAAATTTCTTCTTTTCCGCATCTCTCCTGTCTCCCATTAGCTAACTCGAACCAGATGACTGCTGCAAACGCTAAGATCTTCATGAACGAGATTGGCATGATCCAAAAAGAGCTCCTCAGCAGCAGCTAGATGCTGCAATCTAAAAACTCTGAAATTTTAGTGACTGGATAATTATGCGACAGCTAGTCCTCCAGCCAACTGCTATCCCTTCATAGGGATCCATATACCTGAGACGGTTTGTTTCGATGGAATGCACACTTGCACGAAATGCAGGCCGAGAGCCTAGCACAGTTATGAAGGATGGGTGACCTGAATAATACAAGGTACTGCCTCAGCTCGGCACAGGAGTGTTCATACAAGGAAGGAGACTTGTGGTCTAACTACTAACTATCTGGGTAAACCGGCATGGGTAGAATTGTGTATACGGGAAGGCTGGGGTGCCAAAAGACTTCGAGAGTTGGAAGAAATGGAGGTTCTGGGCGCGTTCTGGATCCTTGCTGGCGAGCCGACCCTGGAGTTGGGGATGTGGCTCGTAGTTATGTCAATAAATACAATTTGTATCGTCATTCTCTGCGATTATCTGATTGAGATCAAATAACTAAATATCTGAACTATATTATCTCTATGTCTAGAACACAATTGACTTGGGAGCGATGTAGAGTTATGTTAGAGGCTAAGACCATACACGTGATTTGGCGTTAATTCCGCGACTGGAAAGTAGCCTTCTTTGACTGTCGCCACTTTTAACTTCCTATCACTATCAATCTGGATATTTGACAACCCATCTTGATTACTTTATGTCTTGTCAATATTCGCCAAGCCCTGCGTATAGATAAATCCGCTCTCTTGTCCATAATGTTTGACCCGAATGCTCCCAACGAAGTCAGTAGGCCAGGTCCCTCAGCGCGCGGAGGCAAGCGCAAGCGTGAGAGTGCCCAACAAATACCTACTCAGGATTCGGGAAACGATTCATCAGGCAGTGCCAACACCGAGAGAAATAAAATAGGGAAGGGAAAAAAAAAGAACACTAGCAAAAAAAACACTGCGAGTGTGACTGTCCCGTGCTCGATTGAATGGCCCGAGTCGTTCAAGTCGTTAGAGAAGACATATCGAGCTTTGAACTTGGTTTTTACGTTTTGTTGCACCCGCAAACACATTGCAACAACATTTCAAAATCTGAAATCGGCAGTTGAGGCACAGACGAAGAGACCCTTGTCTATTCACGATGTCGCTTCAATGGCTGCTCTTCGTCCAGACGGTATCAACTTTGCCTACGTGGATGAGATCACGCTGCAGCTTGACGTAAGAGGCGCAGAAAGAGATGAAGTGTTTCGAACGGGAAACTCAGCTAGGTCTCAAGTTCCAGCATATGATGCGTCTGTCGGCGGTGCGACTGGCAGGGAGAGCCTGGAACCTCATGGCCAACGCCAACCGGGACAGGAGGTCGGTGGCCGCGAGGTTTTATTCTTTGAGTTTATTGACGGGGACCTTAAAAGACAGGTCCCAGACAAGATATCTGGTGAACCGACACGGCCTAATCGCAGACTGCGCGAGGAGCAGCTGAGAATGCCGGTATTCAGCCAGAAGCAGATGACGACGTTAATTGAAAAACGGAACCAAAAGTTCACCAACGCTATTAACTTGTTTCTCAACAAATGCGCGGAAGCCAAACTAGATCCAGAAATTGTCTTGACAGAAGACACAAAAGCGTATATCCCGAAGGCGAGCGTCAAGGAGAACGACGCCCTTGAGAAGGCAGTCGAGACAATTCCCGAAACTATCCCCAAAGAACGAAGGTCGATACCTGAAATCATTCAAGAAATAAAAGAAAGCTCATGGTACACAG
Organism: Calonectria hawksworthii; assembly: GCA_020975415.1. Classification (NCBI taxonomy): domain Eukaryota; kingdom Fungi; phylum Ascomycota; class Sordariomycetes; order Hypocreales; family Nectriaceae; genus Calonectria; species Calonectria hawksworthii. The sequence goes on from JAHXZK010000006.1 coordinate 972,388, forward strand.
GACAAATTGTACCAGACGGTCACCGAGTTTTTGAGCCCCAAGAGGCCATATATGGTGACTTACAGTTTCTTCTTAGTCAGAACATGGTAAACGCTTTGTACAACGCAAAAGGCATAACCAAGTTCTATGCTCACCAAGCAGAGGCCCTCAATAGTCTCTACGAGGGCCAAAATGTTGTTGTGTCAACGTCTACTAGCTCGGGAAAAAGTTTAATCTACCAGCTCCCCATTCTCTACGCCTTGGAAAAGGACTATAGCTCCAGGGCTATGTATATATTCCCGACCAAAGCATTGGCCCAAGACCAGAAACGGAGTTTAAAAGAAATGCTAAGCTATATGCCCGACTTGGAAGACATTATGGTTGAGACGTTTGATGGCGATACCCTCATGAGCGAACGCAATGTTATTCGAGAAGAGGCACGTATTATCTTTACGAACCCTGACATGCTCCATGTCGCTATTCTTCCACAAGAGGAGAGGTGGAGAACGTTTTTAAAAAACCTGAAATACGTCGTTGGTAAGTGACGCGACCCTGGCGTCTACCCTACTGCTAACAACGCGTGATAGTTGACGAATTGCACTATTACAATGGCCAAATGGGATCACATGTCGCCTTCATTATGCGAAGATTGCGGCGTGTCTGTGCGGCAGTGGGAAACAGGCGAATCAAGTTCATATCATGTTCTGCGACGGTAGCCAACCCCAAGGAACACTTCAAGACCATATTTGGAATCGATAACGTGCGTTTGGTTAATTACGATGGGTCACCATCCGGGCGCAAGGAGTTCCTCTGTTGGAATACACCGTATAAAGACCCGGGTGATCCAGCCTCCGGCCGCGGAGATGCGAAATTCGAATGCGCACGCCTCTTCTGTGCCCTCATGTTAAGAGGAGTGCGCATCATCGCATTTTGCAAGATTCGAGTTCAGTGTGAGGTTTTAGTCAGTGCAATCAAATCGGAATTAGAGTCTTTGGGCCGGCCTGAGTGTGTCAATCTCGTGATGGGATACAGAGGTGGGTATACACCACAAGATCGCCGCAAGATCGAAAGAGAAATGTTCGATGGAAAATTGCTAGGGATTGTGGCAACTACCGCACTGGAACTTGGGGTTGATATTGGCTCCCTCGACTGCGTTATGACATGGGGTTTCCCGTACACAATCGCTAACCTCCGTCAACAAAGCGGCCGCGCGGGTCGCCGAAATAGAGACTCTCTCTCTATCCTAGTGGGAGATTGTTTCCCTACTGATCAACACTACATGCAAAATCCTGGTGAATTGTTCACAAAACCAAATGGGGAGCTTCAGGTGGACCTGGAGAACTTGCTTGTACGAGAAGGGCATATCCAATGTGCTGCATACGAGATGCCGGTGAAGCCGAAGGAAGATGCACACTACTTTGGGACAGATCTGCCAAAAATCTGCCATGAACGACTACTGCGGGACGAGCTGGGATTTTATCACTGCCACGACCGCTTTCGACCAATCCCCGCCAAGTATGTGGCTATTCGAGACACGGAAGATGAGCACTTCGCCATTGTGGACATTACCAACGGCCGAAACGAGGTCCTAGAAGAACTGGAGGCCTCCAGAGCAACCTTTACCATCTATGACGGTGCAATTTTCTTACACCAAGGTACTTCATACCTCGTACGTGACTTTTTACCGGACAAACGTATGGCCAAAGTAGAAAGAGTCAAGGTGGACTGGACTACCGTTCAAAGAGACTTTACAGATATTGATCCTACAGAAACAGAGGCCATTCGAAAGATTTCTGGATCATTGTCCCAAGCATACTATGGCACAATCAAGATCCAGCAAAACGTGTTTGGATTTTTCAAGATGGACAAGAAGGGACGAGTGCTGGATGCGGTACAGGTGGACAACCCACCAGTCATTCGGTTCAGCAAGGGAATGTGGCTGGATGTGCCCAAGAAGGCAATCGACATTCTCCAGGAAAGGTGTCTCCATGTAGCTGCTGGGATCCATGCGGCAGAGCATGCCATCATGAGTCTGCTGCCAACTTTTGTCATAAGTATGCCAGGAGATGTACGGACCGAATGCAAAGTGGCGAAGAAGGAGTTTGCTAGACAGGAAACCAAGAGGAAGAGGCCAGCGCGACTGACATTCTATGACACCAAAGGCGGAGCTGGAGGATCAGGAATCAGCACCAGGGCGTTTGACCACATTGATCAGCTGCTCAGAGACGCTTTGCAGCGAGTAGATGCATGTGAATGCGAGCGCGGGTGCGTGGAGTGTGTGGCGTCGGAGCTGTGCAAGGAGTCAAATGAGGTGATGAGTAAGGCGGGAGGTCAAGTGGTTCTGAGGACCTTATTGAACCAAGAAATCGACATGGAGTCACTGCCGATGGGCCCGGAGGCGTGTGCGCCAGTGGGGATCGAGACTGTGGTCGTCGCACAGCCAGTACCATACAGGGCAAAAGCCTCGGCGGCTACAGATACGAGCGAGGATAGGCCCAGCGGCAGAGGGATATAACTAATTCTGTAGCCTAGTGAAAATGGAGCCCGTGGCTTGATACAGGAAATAAATCATAGAAGTTTGCTTTATAGGATCTCAGTAGAGTTTAGAAATAGAACTATTTCTAGAGAAATGATGTCTCTTCTTGGTCGTGTAAGAATAAAGAAGGTCTTGGTCGAGACCTCGATTTTCAGGCTGTGCAAAACAATTCCTGTCCATGGTGTGTTTCAAAAGCCCACCAAGCCAGAGACGGGCCTAGAACTTTGTCATTGACTTTGAGGCTAGGATTGGGTCTGCGCCACATCAGCACCAAGGCACAAGCTAAACAAGTCCCAATGTGAGCACTGGCCTGGTTACCAGCTTCAGCACCGGCTCAATGCAGAAGAATAATGAACCTGTGAACGTTGGGAATGACAGACGAGAGGCACCGGCGAAAGGATCGGCGCAAGCCGGTGCTGGGCGGTCGAGCGGTGATGATGATGATGAGGTGCAGCGCATAACTTAGTGGCGACATCGTGTCAGCCTGTTAATGGATACGAGTATCTCATTGTGCATGGCAGGGCTGTAAGCGGATCTTGCGTGCCGGTTTGCCAAGAAAATACCCGATAACGGTCGAGACTTGAGATGGCCAAGCTTTTAGCGAGCAGGGGTCCTTCCCGGTAGGGGGGTTGGGCGCTGAGGAGGCACTGGAAATTGCGCTTTGGATGGGACTCTGCAGGCGACCAGACCCCTGAGCTCGAGGGAGCGGATCTTGGGTCGCAGGGTGCCTGACCGCGGGAGGCGGTGGATGAGAAGTGCCAAAAATCTTGGCATGAACACGATGAAACTTGGCAGCAGAAGTAAGTCTGCAGCTAGATCACTAATGAGACAATTGTATAGGTTTGATCGGGTGTAGAACGTCGGCTCGGCAGTGGTACATGCTGGCTGGGTATTGTCGTATCCATTGTCGGGGATTCCCCTCGGCCGCCCCGACAAACGCGGTTTGTTTTGATCTCACCAAAGTCCCTTTTCACATTGATTTACTTTTTTTATTATTTGCACAGCCAGAGGGACGAATGTAGTGCTGATCCTAACCAGGCATAGTAACACAACTAGCTTCACACAAGTTGCTGCCGTCTTCAACACGGGGATCGCGGAACATGAGCTTGGACGGTCCACAATCCCCAGCCAGAGGCCGCCAAGGGATAAGGAAGCTGTGGGATTAAACCTGGGCGGAAACCAAATCTAAAATTATACTGTAATTCCAACCCAAAATAAGGCCTGAGTGGTGGTGCGAAGAGGGACAGGACCACGACCATCTAGCTGGTGCCAGTGGTCGACGGGCTGGCCGGGGCCCCTGCTTAGGGCCCCATGTCGGCCCCCCCTTGTCCCGCCGCGGGACCCTCAGACATTGTTTTTGGGCCACTCAGACCCCTGCTGTATGTTACTTGTTTTGTGGCTGCTTTGCTGTGCAATGCGCCCCTCTGAACCGACTACACCCAGTTGGCAGGAGAGGTCAGGTATTAATCAAGACGATCGTCCTCACTCATAAACCATCAATCACGCTCTACCCGTCTTCATTCGCTCTTGCCCCCCTTCTGTGAGGTCTAGGACCACTCGTCCGCATCTGAAGTACCCAGCCCGATTCGAGAGCGCCGTCGACACCTCTCTCACCGAAACCCTCACCGAAACCCTCACCGTCTTCGACCGAATAGCGACAAACCTTCTTCGTCGCCATGCCCCGTGACATTTACCGCGACTCCTCGCGGCGGCGGCGTCATTCTCGCCAAGGCTCTCGCCACGATTCTCGGCACAATTCTCGCCACGATTCTCGCCACGGTTCTCGCCAGGGCTCTCAGCGCTCCAGTCACCGCGTACCTCATGACGATAGAGACCTGCCCGCGCCCAACACGCACACCGAGAAGAGGTCGCATCCACGGGTAGACCCCCGCACGCCATGGATCCGGCCCGCTGGTGAAAGTGGCCGTTCTGGCTTCCATCCTATCCACTTTGCCCATATCTCGTTTAAGTCGGCCAGCCGAGCAAGTCTACTATGCAACTTCCTATGGCCTGTAGTGCCAGCTGCCATTGCCGTGCGATGTGAGAGACCCAACGGCCCCCATGAATGAAATCACCATGTCTAACCGCTACTCCGACCAGATTGCCTCCCCGATCACCACATTCTCATCTTCACGCTCGCCTACATTGCCATGGTTCCTTGTGCCAACATGATTGGTTTCGCAGGCCAAGAGTTGGCTCGAAAGCTCCCCCACGTTTTTGGTGTCTTGGTTGAAATCACGTACGCCCCCATTATTTGGCTGTAATTCCTACCAAAAAAAAAAAAAAGGCTAACCCTGTATAGTTGCGGCTCTGTCGTCGAAATCGTTTTGTTCATGGTGCTCCTCTCGAAAGATCTATTCTACGTCATCAAGGCCGCTATTTTAGGATCTATTCTGGCCACAATGCTTCTGTGCCTTGGTGCTTGTTTCTTCGTTGGCGGTCTCTGGACTGAAGAGCAGTCTTTCAGCGAAGCCATTAGCGAAGCCGGAAGCGGTCTTCTTCTCACTGCGTATGTCTACCCCAATATGACCAGCTTGTTTGTCTTCTTATTAACCTGTTCTGAAGTGGTGTCGCTTTGGCCGTGCCCACTGCCTTTGACAAGGGCATTTCGACTACAGACTTGGACATGGCAAATGTTCCCCACGCAGTCCTCCAAATTTCTCGTGTCGTTTCTGTTCTTCTCCTGATTGCCTATGCTGTGTACGCCTTTTTCCAGGCTCGCACCCATCATGGTATCTACGACGCTATCTTTGAGGAAGATGAGATGCGCGATCGCGACAGGGCCAAGGTCGAAGCAAAGCCTAAGCTTACGTTGACTGAGGCTACCGTCGCCCTGTCTGTTTCAGTTGGTCTTGTCACTCATAACGCCATCATTCTCGTCTTCCAGATCGAACCCGTTATCCACCACCACCAGGTCACTGATGCATTCATGGGTCTTATCCTGGTGCCTCTTGTTGAGAAGTTTGCTGAGCATCTCACGGCCATTGATGAAGCTTGGGATAACCAGATGAACTTTGCCCTGTCTCATGTTCTTGGTGCTACTCTTCAAACTGCCCTCTTCACTGGTCCTCTGCCCGTCATTGTCGGCTGGGGTCTCAAGAAGGATATGGACCTCAGTTTCGATGTATTCCACCTCGTCATGCTCATTCTCGCCATTCTCACTGTTGGTCGATTTTTGCAAGACCAGAAGAGCAATTATCTCGAAGGTTTCCTCCTTCTTACCCTCTACTTCGCCATTGCCTGTGGCGCCTGGTATTACCCGAACCCAGCCAGCGAGGGAGGTGAGAGCGCTGAGAGCACAGAGAGCTCCAACAGCACAAGCTCGCACAGCGAGCGCTGGGCATACTAGTCCCGGCATCGCCAAAACATATCCATCCAAATTAAAATGGTAGACTGACATATTGGTCTGGAGTTTACGCATTTTGCAATTGGTATATTTTTTACGGCGCAGAGATAGCGGTGCATATTGCAAGAACAATGACAGTGTGATGAATTGAATTAGCCTTTTGTTTTTACCTTGTTGTCTTTTCCCTTCTGTCTAGTGGTCATGGTAAATGCACAGGCAAGAATGATAGAAATTAAAATTTCCGCCCTCCAAAATTGTGCCTAAAGTCTCTAACTTATTCCAGAGTCAAAGTTGTCCCGTGTGTTCGAAACAATCCATTGTGCATTGCTCATTCTAACATAACTTTTTCACATTCCAATGCCGCGGCCCAAGAATCCGGGCAAAACCTATACAAATATCTAGAAGAAGATGAGATCATCCTCACTCCAACCCATCTCGAGGAAAATTTGCTTTGCGCTCTTCTCCATTGGCTCAGGCCCGCACACAAGCACCAGTGTGTCTCCTTCATCGCTGGGAGCCAACCCTCGAAGCTCGCTTTCGTATATATCCTTGGTAAGCCGACCCGTCACACCGGACCAGGCGCTAGGTGGCTTTGTGAGTGCATATGTCAGCCTACAGCGCTTTGGATTCGCCGCCACCAGCCCGTCGAGCTCTTCCTTGCACAGAATATCCTCGTATGTACGGTTGCCGTCCAATACTATGCACTCCGTTGGATCGTCGGCATCTTGGAGCACGGCACACAGGACTTGGCGTATTGGGGTGATACCGGATCCGCCGCAGATCATAATAAAGCGCCGGACCTGACGAGTGCGTCCTGCAATTGTGCACGCACCTCGGCCTTTATACTCAAATTTGCCGACGGGACCCTTGAACTCTACCCAGTGGCCAAGTGGTAGATGGTCCAGCGATTGTGTCATCTTACCGCCAGGGTGCCCTGGCGCATCGTAGTATATCTTAATGAGAACGTCAAGACGACCGCGTTGGGACCCATCGGAATAGGGCGTGTAGGCACGGATGATAGCCTCGCGAGTGACTGGGTCGCGAAGACGCATCATGAGATGCTGTCCCGTGGGGAGGCCGACTTGTTGTTCCTCGTGGTTGAGCTTGAAGGAGAAGATCTTGGTATCAGATGAAATTGGGTCCTTGCGGTCCAATATGGCCTTGCTCCATGCCTTTGCCTGCAGGAAGACAGGACGTTTCTCGTCAGCTTCGGTAGAGTCGTCGCCTTCGGTAAGAGCCGAGCGAGCCGCGTCGTCGAGAGTGCCAATGTGGTAGTCTGGCATCATTGCCTTGGCATTTTCGCTGTCTGCGTCGAGTCAGTAACTATCCGAATCGAATGGGGGAACGATGGCAAGGTTTCTTACGAATAGTCACAAATTCCTCTGTCACATCCTGGCCAGCAGCACCGAAGATGGACGCCGCACCGCCAGGGTGGCCTTCCAAGAATGCTGTACCATCGTAAACCTGACCGTTGACGACAAACCACGGTTCTACCTCGCCCTCGTGTTTCTTGAGTTCCATGGCGCTTACAGAGCGATCGATTTTGGGGTTAGTCATGCAAATTTCCTTTTCCGGCTCTTGTGCTGTGGCCTCTTCTGCCTCTCCAGAGACCTTCTCGCCCCAGAATCCGTTGGCCAGGTTTCCGCCTTCCTTTTTGACTCTTTCCATCCAACCACCCGGCATCAAGGCTGGTTGTGTGGGATGCTCAAACCGCAACCCATGGGTTTCTTTGTGGATAACAACCCGAAACCAGGGATTGTTCATCATGCCCAGGACACTCCAATACATATCGCGGGGCTGTACCATCATCGACTCGTCCATTGCACGAATCATAAGGTCGTCTGCCGCCTGAAGATGATCGAGCGGAATATCCAGCTCCCAGAAACACCAACAGAAGCAGGTCTCTCGCCACCACATGTCCACCTTGCCCCCATACAACGTATCGCCGTCGACCGCAGAACGATATTCATCTTCGGGGTAGTGCATACGTGCGAGTCTCCACGACTTTCCCTTATCCAATGTGACCTCGACTCTCGTAACCCGCCTACCCCCGCCGCTGTATGCATATCCACGGGCCAAATACGAGGCCGGTGCATTTATGAATGACAATGACTCTTCGTGGCCAGGGTAGCATATTGCACTGTTGACATTGAGATCATAAATCGCATATTTCTCGTCCCTCCAGACGTCGGGCAAGTCAGCGCTTGCTTCAGGGGTAATCATTGTAGGTAGCACCCGGTTGTCAAAGATATGATACCAATTATCGCTTGGTTCAGGAGTGACAATGATTCTCTTAAGCCACTTGACGCTCCGTCCTCCTATTTGCCCTGGGATAATGATGCGAACGGGCTTCCCGTGGTCAGGGTGCAGCGATTCGCCATTCATCTTGTGAGCAACCATGACACCCCTGTTCGGGTCCATGCACCAATTCAGCTTGATGGAAGTACCATAGTAGCCATTGGGAAGTTTGTCGGCTCCCTCAAAGCAGACGTATCTGGCCCCTCTTTTCGGGCGGGCAGCGGCGAGCAGGTTGTGAATAGGGACACCAGTCCACAGCGCAGTGGACAATCCGGCGGCGCCCCATGAGAATCCCTTTGTCTTTCGTACCATATTTTGTTCTTTGCGACGATTTCCGGCGCAAACAAGAGTTACCGGGTATGTTGCCTGCTCATAATCGTTGAGCAGGTCCCGTACACTCATCGTTATGGGCTTTTCCACCATTCCCTCAACTGTAAACTCCCAACCAAGCATCTCCTCATCCTCACACTTCGGAACAGGCCCGTGGTTGCGAACATAGTGGAGGTCTTCGCTGTTGAGGAACCCTTCGTCGTATAGCTCGCTGAGGGGGGCTTCGACATTGAAAGGATGGGTGCCAGTGAGTCGGATCAATCGTGGATCACGTCTGACGTGGTTGTCTGGGGTCTTCAAATCCTCGGGGAGGACATCCTTTGATTGGAATGGTGGCGGTAGAGGATATGGCTTTGAGAGTTTGGCAGACGAAGCCTCTAGCAAGTCTTGGGAGCTGCTTGTTCGGGAAGGCTTGGCGGTATCAGGGGGTGTCGGAGGCAGACTAAAACTCGATGAGGTCTCTGAGGAAGTTTCCGAGTGTTCAAGAACAGGCGTAAGTGCCAACGGTGAGAGGGGCTCCATTTGGAATTATCTGTGATTTGATGCACAATTTAGAGGATGCATTAACTTGTGGGTTTAGAGATCAAAGGAAATCTATCGATTGATGGGGGAGGGAAGATGACAGTCAATAACAAGCACATTCCCACGGCCGCCCTTGGCTATAGATAAGAGCCGACAAGGCGCCGTCGCGCCATGCAAAATACATAATTCCGTCTTTTTTCGGGCAGTAAGCGAGGAGATGCATTTTGCGACCTGGATTGTGTCCGCGGAGGTCATCGCTCATGGGGAGATAGACACACGATGTTGGCGAATCAGGTGGTGTGATAAGACAACAGGAGTTGCACCGGAGATGTGTGAACCGCACCAGATCCACCCTGCCGGCAGCTAATGATGGGGAGATAAAAGAGGGCCAATGAAGATGGTGGAATTAAGCATTCATCCCGCTCCGTAGTTTCTTTTTTTATATTATAAGAAGAGCTATCCCGGGGGTTTCGGGGATTCCTAATCGCGCTTGATCTCCCATCATTGCTGAGGGATGTGACGGAATGTCAATTGGATACGGCACACGCTGATCAGAGTCCCCACGCCGGCACAATGACCGGAGACAGCGCCCAGTTTATCCTCACAAACAGGAACCGCATCCCAGGCATTGAGCCATATTTTTGCATACATTGGTTCTGGGCTTGGCAAATCGGAATTAAGCCGAGTTCTGTCATACCAGAACGTATTGGTCAATTGGCGGCACAGCCTTGGTAAATGCTCATCTAAAGACTAATAGTTTGATCGTTTCGTCGGAATCCATAGTCGGAATCCATAGGGTAATACGAACTAATCCTGGACTTGGATCAGGCCAGAGGCCAAATTGGTCCCAATTCAATGTTTTTTTATTGTATATATATAATTAAACATAAAATAAACCAGGATCCCCCAAATGTGAGGGTGGTGTTTGTTGGTGAAACTGGCTCCCCATGTGCAAGTACTATGCTGATTGTGCTTTATGTGAGTCATGCAATTGATCATTCTCTGCGCTTCCTAGATCGTTGGTAAATGTGTCTTGGCGTAGGTTTTTGAATGTGTTTTTTTAATATTTGTTTTTAAGGGTTGTATTTTTTTTATTAATACCGGTCGGGCTATTATTACATTTTGCTTTTTGGTGTTGAGATATTTGAGGTTCAATGGTGAGCAAATTGGTTCTCGCGTCAATTTGCGTGCCTAGTTTTACCCACTTTTCTTGTACTTGATGTCTACGGTAAGGGCTGGAAAGAAATGGAGAAAAGCTTCTCTTGTGCATTCTTGTATGTGAATTCAATATATTCAATATTGCAAAGAAACGTGCATTTTCGAACCCCACGCAAGCAATTTACTCTGTTACCTTGCTGGCTTTGCCACGCACAGCCCTGTTGGGTGCAGGGTAGGTGAGACAGCTTGATTGAGCACTGGCTAGGTACGTACCGCTGTACCCAATTAGTGATGATAGGGCACCCATTCCCGCTGCAACCTTTCTACCGACAGTCGCACCTCACATAACGTCAAGGTCGAGTCGGTCGCCAAACACCAGAGACGCTTCTCGCGCTGCCTTGCTCGATTCCCTCGTCCTGCCTCGTTGGATGCACCCATGTTGGCTCTGCTTGACCCTCTGCATCACCACTTCCCGGGGCAGCACATCCCTTAGCAGTCCCTCCCCGCGCCGAATGTAGCGCCACCCGACTCGATCATCCATCTGCCGCCTTGTTTACTTCATCGCCGCATTTTGATCCACCATGGATCGCGCAAGGAAGCGTACGTCGCCTACCCTGATTACTCACCCATACAATATCTAGTTTACTTACCCACTATATAGGCGAACTGCGCGCCCTGAACGAAAGAGCCTGGGACGACGAGAAAGGTTCATATCCAACACTACCCCACCACTCCTCCCCGCTCCCATTAACCACCGATATCCAGATCTCTTCCCCGTTAGCAAGACGCTCGACTCGTCCCTCAAGAAGAACACCGCCTTCATCAAGCGCCTACGGACCGCTATAACCTCCGCTACCCTCGCTACTTTCCTACAAGAAATCCGAACTCTTAGCCTGCACAAGTATCTCTCCGAAATTATATCCGCTTGCTATGAAGGACTTTGCAGGCTCAAGTCGCCTGGCGAGATTGAAGCCGGCGTCGAGATTGTCAGCTCCCTCCACCAGCGTTTCGGACCGAGCGAATTCACTGAATACCTGGCATGGCTACTTGGCAAGGGCATGGCCACTCCTGACAAGAGTGTTCTCAAGGCGCTTGCACCCGAAGTTCGTGAGAAGGAGGAAAAGGAGCGCATCACTCGCCAGCGAGCACTGCTGCGCGTAGTTACCGAATTGTGGTTGGTCGGTGCTATTAGGACCTTGGACGACGCGACTCGTCCTGACGACGCAACTAAAGGTGCTGCTGGCAAATCGGCCGAGATAAAACCACGAAGCAGTTCCAGCAAGGGTGGTGCTGCTGAGCCTTTCCCCCTCGAAGTTCTTAAGGATCTCCTCGGATACGATCGCGAACACGCAAACCTCCCACTCCTCGTCATATTTGTCAAGTCTTTCAGCTGGGATATTTTGGGAGTTAAGCCTACTGGGGCTGAGGGCCGAAAAACAGTCGAGGAAGATGGTGTCGCCACCGCCGCCAACGGAGACAGCCAGGATGATGGAACCGAAGAGCCTGATGTCTCTTCTTCTACTGACCAGCCCTTTACGGAGCCAGAATTACGGGAACGTTTCCGAAGCGTTTTGAAGAAATATTTCGATGACGTGAAAGCGCACATCGTGAGGGATCAGAAATCGATTCAGTCGCAGGCCAGGCGCAATGCTGAGGCGTATGTCAAGTCAGGTGAAGTTTTCGAAGATCGACAGGCCAACTACGAGAAGCAAGTCAAAGCCCAGGAACGCCTAGTGTCAAATGCACAAGTTATCGCTGATGCCATTGGTGCCGACATGCCTGATTTGAAGGATGCTGACGATTCCTTGGGCGCCTCAAATGGATCTATTGGTCTTGTCAAGACTGGCGATTATCTGCGATCGATGGGAGATGGTGCTGGGATATGGGAGGATGAGGATGAGCGTCGCTTCTATGAAAATTTGGTCGACTTGAAGGGCAAGGTGCCGCCTATTTTATTAGAAGATGGCAAAAAAAAGAAACCCGACACCGACGAACAAGTAGGAAAAAAGATTGATCAAACCGAGACGCCTGACGCGCCCAAACCGGCTGATCCTTCTGAAGATCAATCAACGGCAATCGCCAATAAGACGATCGGTGCCCAAGTCGACGCTTTACTCGCTCGTCTTCCTGAGCTGACGAACAAGGACATCGTGGATCAAACCGCAATCGATTTTTGCTTTCTCAATTCCAAGGCTTCTCGCAATCGACTAGTCAAGGCATTGACAGAGGTACCCAAAGGCCGGAGTGATTTGCTCCCATCTTGGGCTCGCCTTGTCGCGACTCTGGGCCAATATATGCCGGATGTTCCCAAAGGCCTGGTTGAGTATCTCGACGCCGAATTCAGAAGCTTGCAACGTCGAAAAGAGAAGGACTTCCTTGGCCAAGTCAGGCTCAGCAATATCCGCTACCTCGCGGAGCTGACCAAGTTCGGCATTGTCCCTGAGCATGTTGTCTTTCACTGTCTCAAGGTCAGCCTGGACGACTTCTCTCGGATGAATATTGAAATACTCTGTAACCTCATCGAAAATTGTGGCCGGTATCTCCTTCGGAACCCAGAGACAGCACCAAGAATGGCAAGCTTTCTGGAGACATTACAACGCAAGAAGTCCGTTCAGCATATTGGGCAACCTGAGCGTATGCTCATCGACAATGCTGTCTACTACGTTGATCCCCCAGAGCGGCCCGCCATTGAGCAGAAAGAGAGGACACCTATGGAGCTCTTCATTCGGAAGCTCATCTACGTCGACATGACTAAAAGAAATTATAGCAAGATATTAAAGCAAATTCGCAGGCTTCACTGGGAAGAGACTGAAGTTGTTGCTATTCTCGAGAAGGTTTTCTCAAAGCCTGGAAAGGTCAAGTATGGCAGCGTCCATCTACTTGGTATCTTGCTCAGTGCCCTCTACCGCTACCACCCTGCTTTTGTTGTCAAAGTCATCGATAATGTGATCGAGTCGGTCAGCTTTGGCCTTGAGCAAAACGACTACCGGTTCTCCCAGCGAAGAGTCGCCGAGGTCAAATACCTTGGTGAGCTATACAACTATCGCATGCTAGAGCACCCTGTCATTTTTGATACCATGTACAAGATTATGACGTTTGGGTATGGCGGACCTCCTATTCCAGGTCGATTCAATCCCCTTGATCCTCCGGACGACTTTTTCCGAATCCGTCTCGTGGCCACTATGCTGGAAACTTGTGGCATGTTCTTCAATCGGGGTGCCGCAGGAAAGAAACTCGATTATTTTCTCTCATTTTTCCAGTACTATGTCTTTACGAAGACGTCGCTTCCAATGGACATTGAATTCACAGTCCAAGACACCTTTGCATTGACTCGACCGCAGTGGAAGTTAGCAGCGAATCTCGAGGAAGCCGCAAAAGCCTTCCAGCTTGCGGTTGCTCAAGACCAGAAAACAGCGGGCATAGACAAGACGATTGACATGGACGATGCCACTAGTGGACCTTCATCTGATGACGAAAATGGAGACAATGACGATGCCGAAGACGATGACGAGAGCGCTTCTGAAGAAGAAGAGGTTGAGCAAGACCTGGATGATGACTCAGACAGAGAAAGCACCTTTGATGAAGAAGCGATCGTTGTTACTCGCCAGGAGGAGGAAGTCGATCCAGAAGATGAGGCTGAGTTTGAACGCGAATATGCTAAAATGATGGCCGAAAGTTTAGAGTCTCGCAAATTTGAGCGAAAACAGCTGTTTGACGTTCCTCTTCCAGTACGGCCCAAGAACAAGGATACAGCGCCAGGCGAGAGCGGCAACGGACAAGGCGATGCTGCTCCTGGAAATACCATGGCATTTTCCCTACTGACCAAGAGAGGTAACCGACAGCAGGTATGTTGGACTTCTTCTTCTTTTGAGCCAAGCTGATCAGTGATAGACGCGAACTGTCGAACTACCTTCGGATTCTACCTTTGCCATTGCCATGAAAAATCAGCAACAGGCCGAGCGTGAGGAGCAACAGCGCATAAAAAATCTAGTGCTCAATTACGATCTCCAGCAAAGCGAAGATCAAGATGGCGGTACAGACTCTTCACCCCTTTCAAGCAATACAAATATTCATTATTCAATTCAGGGAACGAACGACCGACGACGTACTATCACAACCGCCTGGAGAGATCGAACAAGGACCGGGGCCAAAGGGTTCGTAAGCTCCAGCTAAGCGATGTTGATTGGTAAGGGATTTAGTTTAGAAGTCGATTGAATGGTTTGAGGCTAAGAACACTTTAAGGACATGAGAGGACCCTCGACAGAGTCTTGAATCATCATCCCTCCTGACCTCCCCGTCAGATCCAATCTATTTGGTCAACAAGACAGGTATTTGCGACCGACCATGATGGCGGATCCCCTATCTGCATCCTATCAATTGAGAGAACCTGCACGTCAAGTCGCGGGCTCTCTCTGTCGCCGTCAAAGCTGTGGATGGGCTAGTTTTCGGATTGGCTTATGAGGCACGTATTGACGCGGGTACGACTCAACAGTGACCAAACATAACATGCTATCACTGGGGGTAATGGGGATGAGCCATTTGATAGCGGAAAGGGGAAAGCTGGAAATGGGAAGCGCCCATTAAAGTGAAGGTTAGGTAGGCAGACAAGGAACCTATGCACTATGCCAAAGCCCATGCTAAGGAGAATGGCACATTGTCATGGTTTGAGTTGTACTAGATATTTAAGATAGAGCTGTGACCTGGGTGATTTAATTAGCCAGTTTGCTGACACCCGATTGCCCGTGTTGAATTTTGAGAATGTGGAATTCCGACCTAATATGACTGCGGCGCTGTTGGTATACCGAGGGATAGATGTTTGGTCAAGTTGCTTTCTTTTGGCATGAACGGATTCCTACATGTGAAGGCACGGCCAATACTGCAACTTCCTGTCAGTGAGCGACTTGTAACTTCCTTTTTGTATAGCTTCATTCTATCTACGCTATAGGGAGCCTATTTCTCTTTGTACAATCTGATCCAGCCCTAGGCTGCTCTTTGTTAGAGAAAAAGAAGACGGGTCATTTCACACCTGCTTTGAAACCAACTAACTACCAAATTTGCACTGGCGGTTACTGCAAGTAGTCGTGTTTTCTTCGGGCCACGATCATCACTCCAGCCTGTGGGCGAGTGCTGCCGCTTCTCTACATCCCCCATTCTGGCCCCCTAGCGCAGATCCTCAACCCGAGATTCAGCATCGCGTTATTTTCCCAC
This sequence comes from Calonectria hawksworthii, assembly GCA_020975415.1. NCBI lineage: Eukaryota > Fungi > Ascomycota > Sordariomycetes > Hypocreales > Nectriaceae > Calonectria > Calonectria hawksworthii. The sequence continues at coordinate 987,765 of JAHXZK010000006.1, forward strand.
TCGTTACGAAAAAAGAAGGGAGATTGCGCCAGATGGCTGCTCTTGATGAGTGGCCAGTCCAAGACGTAAGTCTGGGCTGGATTCTCATACTGCGATGAGGAGGTTACTGATGCAACTTGAACGAAGATTGTATACACGGCTATTGTAGGAATTGTCATGTTGATGGCATGGCTTGAGTGGTTCCTCTGGCTGGCTGCCTTCGTTTACTGTCTCTTCAAGGTTTTTCAAAAATCCGAGCATTGGTCTATCAACACTCTTTGCGTTGTTGTTGGCGTGGCTTTCGTTCTTTTGCGGTACGTATGTCAAGGCGGGTCTGCAGGGATAGCGACTGACGTTGACTCATAGATCTATATGTTTACCCATAATGGTTGTAACACTCCCGCTGCATGGAAAACTCGCCAAGCTATGGCCCGAAGAGATGGTGGCTTCTTTGCAGTGGTTCGGGTTTTGGAGCTTTGCCGTTCTCTTGAACGTCCCGTGGCTTCTATGCATTTATCAGCTGTTGACAAATCAACTAAACAGAAATCGGCAAGTTAAAGAGGCTCTCCATGATGAAAACGCCCCTAAAGTAGTGATTGTTATGCCCTGTTATAAGGAGGAACTTGAAGTTTTGATCACGGCCGTCGACTCCGTCGTCGACTCTGACTACCCAAAGGCCTGTATCCACGTCTTTTTGTCTTTTGATGGAGAAGTGGAGGATGAACTATATCTCAAGACCATCAAGAAACTTGGTGTTTCCATGAAAATGCACAAATACCCGACGAGCATAGACATCATCTACCAAGGAGCACGGATAACAGTTTCACGCTTCCCTCATGGAGGCAAGAGGCATTGTCAAAGGCTGACTTTTGAACTTATTGACAAGGTTTGTGGAAAATATCTGGAAACGAACGATAACGTGTTCATTCTGTTCATCGACTCGGATTGCATCTTAGACAAGGTCTGTCTGCAAAATTTTGTTTACGACATGGAACTCAGTCCTGGCAATACTGGGGATATGCTGGCGATGACTGGTGTAATAACTTCCACGACTAGAAAACACAGTCTCGTCACTTTACTGCAGGATATGGAGTATATACATGGTCAGTTATTTGAACGAACGGTCGAGTCAGCATGTGGCTCAGTCACCTGCCTTCCTGGAGCCTTGACAATGCTACGCTTCTCAGCATTTCGGAAGATGGCCAAATATTATTTTGCTGACAACATGGAACAATGTGACGACATGTTTGACTACGCTAAATGCCACTTAGGAGAGGATAGATGGCTCACGCACTTGTTTATGATTGGTGCTAAGAAGCGATATCAAATTCAGATGTGCACCTCAGCGTTTTGCAAAACAGAGGCGGTACAGACTCATCGGTCCTTAATTAAGCAGCGTCGAAGGTGGTTTTTAGGATTCATCACAAACGAGGCATGCATGTTGACAGATTGGCGGTTATGGAAACGCTACCCTATCCTCATCCTGGTCCGTTTTCTCCAGAGTACAGTACAAACCACTTCCCTGCTATTTTTAATCATGAGTCTGTCGTTGATAACCACGGCGAGGAAAGTAAAAGACCTCCCGGCTGGTTTCATTGCTATCTCGCTCGGACTCAATTGGTCACTGATGATCTACTTCGGGGCTAAACTAAGACGATTCAAGATTTGGCTATACCCCGTTATGTTTCTTCTAAATCCGTTTTACAACTGGTGTTACCTGGTGTACGGGATTCTTCGAGCGGGACAGCGAACGTGGGGAGGACCCCGAGCCGATGCGGCCGCAGTGGATTCAACTACGACCAAAGGTGAAGCAGCTGAGCAAGCCGCGAAGCGTGGTGATGATCTTAATGCCTCCATAGATACTTTTAAAACAGCACCAGAAACATACGGGGCAACATTGGATTTCGAACCAACTTCATCCAGCAAGATTAAATGGACTGAAAGTGAGGCTCAGTCTGCCGACAAAATTGACGACCGATTCTCATCAAACCAAAAGCCTGCATCGATGGTACACACATGCCTTCGGGAGTCTGGCCCTGCATTGGATCTTGAGTCTGGATTAGCTGGCCGAAGTAATTTACGACAGTGTCACGAGAACAGACCGTGAGGAAATTCCTTGGATGCAGGCCCGGCTGACCGGACATGCGCACTGCATCAATTAGGGTAATCGATAGAAATAGGAATGGCCAAAAGCACCCAGGGGTTCAGTTTCGGAAATTACATAATTAGGATGGGACGAAGTGCCTAACCAGGAGCAATATATATTGGGGATATTGCTGGACTGGCCTATACGGAAAGAAACTCGGATTTTCACTACGGAAACTTGATAATAGTTTAATATGAGATTATTGTGAGGAGTTCGGGGTGGTAGAGAAGATCGCTTGAAATTAGGGAGCTGGTGTGGTAGTATTAATTGAGATGTGGGAAATTGAGTAGGTTGAAATAAGATGCTTGTAATAATAGAATATTAGCAGAGTGTGCCACGCGCAATGACGAGAGGAGTGGTTTAAAAGAGAATCAAGGTACTGAAGAAGATCAGAACCACTGCTTTAGAAGCAGCCCAGCATTGGCGTCATGTGCATGTTTAATGACAATAGTTTGTAGCCAGGTTGGATTGATGCGAAAAATAAGAAAAATAAATGGTTAAGCAGGACATTTTCAGCTCACATAGCTCATGGGTTAGGATGCATTACATCTTTGGGTTTCCAACCAAATTTGAAGGACAGCTTTGGCGTGGAATCTAAGAAGCGGCTAGGGGGGGTATCAAAGGGATATTTCACAGGGACATGAGACGGTTTTTTTTTTTTTTTTTTTTTTTTTTTTTTTTGGCTCGTAGCTGATGCTATTTTCTTTTACATCACATGAGCTGTATAAGTAATCGAGTGAGCCAAGAGTGGGTGCCCCGCAACGCGAGGTGTCCTGGGGCGATGATGACAAGGGGCTGATGGTGTAGGCAACGAAAGGGAAAAAAAAGACGCGCATATGAATTGAAAATGCATGAGCTCAAGTCAAGAAATATGGTATTTCTTATTCGCGTATTGCGTCAGTCGGTGAAGAGGCAAGACCTGACGGGCATCGATGGGGCGGGAGGATTCTGGGTGTGTCAAAGTCATGCAAACTGTCTCAGGAAACCAAACCTGTTTTGGCGGGTGTTCCATGCGAGTTAGTCATAGTCATGGAGAAGTAAAAGTTGTTGCATGAGGTGGGTATGAATGGCCAACGCACATCTGGAAACTTCTTTGAATTTCTGCTGCATGTGGGGACGTTCCCAGTTGGCACAGACTAGCTTTGGCACGTTCTCTCACCCTGTGTGCCTTTCTTTTCTGTGTCCTTTTTTTTTTTGCTGTCCCGGTTTTGCTCATCACAACCTAGTCATGAACCGGGGTCCATGCTGCTGCTGGCGATGGTGGCGGGGGAGGGGCAACACCGGGGTCGACCAAGGCTGTAATAGACGATAACCTGGGCGCTGCCTGGGAGACCACGTAACAACGGCCCCAGACATGCAAAGATGAGGCGAAAGAAGCAAATAGATGCAGAGGCTAAGGTGAGGCGACTAATGGCAACGCAGTGGTGGCGGAAGCATTGCATTGGTTAGGCGTTGTCTCTGTACTACCACCACCACGACGCCGCAGCAGCACAAGGCGAGAAAAAAAAAATACTGGAACATAACTGGGCTGATGAGGCTTTGACGGCCAGCCAATCTTGTTTCTCGGAATATGTAGGTGCCCAATCCGCCAAGCCCCCCTGTAACGCACAGCGCTTGGATGCCTGTTGCCATGACAGGTCCGTGGTGTTGGAGAGAATCAAGCCGAAGCTGGTGGTTGATTCCATCCGAGTCTTTGGAAGACCACGATAGGTACCTGAGCCACTACCCCTCCTAGGCGGCCCAGCTCACCGACGTAACGTGCACGCCACTGGAACCAATTCCCAAACCCCACTAGAATTAGGTCCGGTCCCTTCTGTCAGGGCGCTGGCGCTTGCAGCGTCCATCCTTCCACGAAGTGTCAGTTACTTGCGTTCCGTTGCAACCTGTAGCACCTGGTGCATGTACCTTGTACTTTCGGGCCAGCTAGGCTAATTTTTCTATCCTCCATCGCACATCATCGACGGGCCAAGCACCTGCTACCGGTCGCTGTACTTCACTGGGCCTTATCGTCCCCCCCTCTATGACTACGATCCATCTACTCCCCCTCCACCTTTTACAAAAAAAAACACAACCCAACCGCGCCTCAGTCTAAAAACTACATCTTTTCCCTCTCCCACATACATCCACGACTCGACGACTTTCTTCATCCCGCCCGCGCCCGCCCTCTCGTGAGCCTGTGCATTTCTTTCCTCCCTCTCATATTCCTCTTGTGTGTATTCGCACCGGGGCAAACCCCACCTCAGAAACCATGAGTGTTGTTGGTAAGTTTTGTTTTCCTGTCGTCCTTGACCCCTCGGGGCTTCGGCCAACGGAATAGTTACCAGCTGACTCGTTCTGTTTTAACCTCTAGGTGTCGATTTCGGAACCCTCAAGACCGTCATTGCCGTCGCGAGAAACCGCGGCGTCGACGTGGTGCGTATTCGACTCTCCTTGTACTCTTCATTCCTCCCCCACCAAATATTCTCCATTCCCCTCGTCACCCCTCCTCCCCGCCATTCTAAGCTCTGAGGAAGAAAAAAAAAAAAACCAGCACCACCACCAACCTCACGCCTCATGGCTGTTCACATACCTAAGAACTTTATACTGACGTTTGCGATTCTTAGATCACCAATGAGGTCTCCAACCGAGCAACCCCGTACGTATTTAATCAGTCCTGTGCTGGCCCTGCTTGCACTGGACTCGGCCGCCCTTGCCAAATACTCCGCTAATACTCGAAATAGTTCCATGGTAGGCTTCGGCCCCAAATCTCGTTACATTGGCGAGTCTGCCAAGACCCAAGAAATCTCCAACCTCAAGAACACCGTCGGCAGCCTCAAGCGCCTTGCCGGCAGGACCTTCTCCGACCCCGACACCCAGATCGAGCAACAATACATTACGGCCGCTCTTACCGATGTCAACGGCCAGGTTGGTGCGGAGGTCAGCTACTTGGGCAACAAGGAGAAGTTCTCTGCTACCCAGCTCGTTGCCATGTACCTGAGCAAGATCAAGCAAACCGCTGCTGCCGAGCTCAAACTCCCCGTCTCCGATGTTTGCATGAGCGTACCCCCGTGGTTCACCGATATCCAGCGCCGTGCTCTCCTTGACGCCGCCGAAATTGCCGGCCTCAAGGTCCTTCGCCTTATCAACGACAACACCGCTGCCGCCCTCGGCTGGGGTATCACCAAGCTCGATCTTCCTAGCGCAGAAGAAGAGAAGCCTCGCCGTGTCGCTTTCGTTGATGTCGGCCACTCCAGCTACACCTGTTCCATCATTGAGTTCCGCAAGGGTGAGCTCGCCGTCAAGGCGACCGCCTGGGACCGCAACTTCGGTGGTCGTGACTTTGACAAGGCTCTGGTCGACCACCTCGCCAAGGAGTTCAAGGGCAAGTACAAGGTTGACATCACGACTCATGGCCGTGCCATGGCCCGTACTATCGCCGCTGCTGAGAAGACCAAGAAAATTCTCTCCGCCAACCAGCAGGCACCCGTCAACATCGAGTCTCTGATGAACGACATCGACGCTTCTGCCATGATCACCCGTCAGGAGTTCGAGGCCATGATTGAGCCTCTTCTTACCCGCGCCCACATCCCTCTTGAGCAGGCCCTCTCTCAGGCCAAGCTCACCAAGGAAGACATCGACATCATTGAGGTTGTTGGTGGTGGCTCCCGTGTTCCCGCTTTGAAGGAGCGCATTCAGGACTTCTTCGGCAAGCCTCTTTCTTACACACTTAATGCTGATGAGGCTCTGGCCCGTGGTTCTGCCTTCAGCTGCGCCATTCTCTCTCCTGTCTTCCGTGTCCGTGACTTCTCTGTACAGGACATTATCAACTACCCCATCGAATTCGGCTGGGAGAAGGCCCCCGATATTCCTGATGAGGACACCAGCCTGACTGTCTTCAACAAGGGTAACGTTATGCCCTCCACCAAGATTCTCACATTCTACCGAAAACAGCCCTTCGATCTTGAGGCCCGCTATGCCCAGCCAGAGGATCTTCCCGGCAAGACCAACCCTTGGATCGGTCGCTTCTCTGTCAAGAGCGTCAAGGCCGATGGCAAGGATGACTTTATGATTTGCAAGCTCAAAGCCCGTGTCAACATCCACGGTGTTCTGAACGTTGAGAACGGCTACTATGTCGAGGATCAGGAAGTTGAGGAGGAGATCAACGAGGAGGGTGATAAGAAGGACCCCGATGTGAGTAGCCATTCTCCAGAGTTTGCTGCAGCTTATGATGCTTCTGCATCCTTTGTTCAGCCCACGTCTGATTCGTCATTCGCCCCTACCGGAGATGATGACCGTCAACCCGCTAAGCGTCCACGCTTGGAGGGGCAATCGCGTCTATCTGTTCCGCCCCCCGTTGTTTCTGACCCCCATTCTGAGTTGACTTCTGAACCACCACCGCTGACAAACTTGACCTCAAAGGCTATGGACACCGATAAGAAGGACGATGCCCCTAAGAAGACCCGAAAGGTGAAGAAGCAGGTCCGCAAGGGCGACTTGCCTATCTCCAGTGGCACCGGCTCTCTGGATGATGCCACCAAGACCGCCCTTCTCGAGAAGGAAGCTGCCATGGTTATGGAGGACAAGCTTGTCGCCGATACCGAGGAGAAGAAGAACGAGCTCGAGGCCTACATCTATGACCTCCGTGCTAAGCTTGATGACCAATACGCGGAATTCGCCAGTGACGAGGAGAAGGAGACGATCAAGGCCAAGCTTGAGGCCACCGAGGTATGTTTTTATCCCACTCGAATGCTTCTTGATCAATGCTAACCCATGCCTAGGACTGGTTGTACGACGAGGGTGACGACACTACTAAGGGTGTGTATGTTGCCAAGATCGACGAGATCCGAGCTTTGGCTGGTCCCGTTGTCCAGCGTCACTTTGAGAAAGTTGAGGCTGAGCGACGAGCCGTCCAAGAGCGCGTCGATGCCGAGCGGGCTGCCAAGAAGGCCGCTGAGGAGGAGGCTCGCAAGGCTTCTGAGGCTGACAAGGCTGCCCAAGGCGACCAGGAAATGAAGGACGCCGATGCTACCCCTGAGGAAGGTGCTCAGTAAATGTGCCAAGGGGAAGGCGATAGGTGGATGATGTGATGTGAAGACGACAAAATAAAACGAGGAACAAAGAAGATGAAGACGAAAGACGAAACAATGAGAACGGCAGCATAGATATGTCACGGTTGCAAAGGTTTTATTGGGAGGGATCATTATGACGGATATGTACCCCGCGTTAGACCACATTTATACTTAGTCACTAGGATCAAGACATGAAGTTGGTTCAATTAGTTTTCTTGGATTATTACACGAGATATTGCAATGGCCTATTAGTGTATCCGCTGTGCCAACCTACCCGAACAGTGATGCGAATGGGTCCTTGAATATTTAGGATCTCCGGCTATAGCATGATGAGTCCGATAGCCTATATAGTCTTTGGGGTGGAAAAAACGGCTTGCGTGTGCCAGGATCAAAGGTAATCGTGTGATTCTGGGTTCCCGTTCAAAAAGGCAAGGGGACTAGCAGTCACCAGGTGATGGGGCTGAGAGGCCATGAACATGAAGCGGCCGCTTTGAGTAAAGGATGTTGATCATTCATGTGCATCAAACCAAGGTCACCAAAGTGGACAGGAAATTATACTACGGTAGCTTGAATAATAAAGTAAATAAGATCCGCTTTTGGGTATGAACTGCCTCTATATATTTGAAACCTCTTGGGCGGTCCATGCTCCCTCCTTCCCAACTACTCCTCTCGCTCGTGCTCCTGGTATCAGATGCCCCAAGTGATGACCACAACTTCTTTACACTAGATGCAACTGGTGATTCTTCCGTCCATGATTCTACATTGACCACGCACCTCTTTCTGCAGTGAAGGTCAGGATAGAGGATCCAGAGGGAGGCGTTAGGGGAATCGCATGCATTCGTATACCAATCTACACAGACTGTAGGTCCATTCTGATGCCTGAGAGAGCCCTGCATTCAATTTGCCTCCTTCGAGGAGGGGAGTGCATTGCTTCCACACATCCTTAGTCACCTGTTTAGTTGATATCAAACAGTGGCTTGAGCTTGATAATGAGTTGCCACTCGTCGTTGGTGACATCCTTGCGGTAAAACTCCTTGAGACAATCGATACTAGCCCGCGAGATGAGACTGTAGAGGGTGTCCGTCTCTTCGAGGTGACGGCCGTATGTGGGCTGGTTACCACCCATCTCGATCTTGACAGCGACCGAGGGCTGGCCCTTCTTGCACACAGGGATCTGCTTGTGATCTCGCTCAATTGAGGTACTACACTAATTGTTAGTTTTCGTGGCCTTTGGTAAAAGGGGCCTGGGGTGGCGTGGGGTCCAACTTACACTCTGCCCAGGTTGATAATTTCTTTGGCTCCAGTAACTGCGTTGTGCTTGACAGCAGCGATGGGAGTATTGACCTTGAGCTGACCATCAGCCACATCAACACCAACAACGATAGGACCCGTCTTGTTGAAGACAGCAACAGTCTTTAGAACGCAGGGGAAGACTGCCAGCATCTTGGACTCCTCCTTCTTCTTCTCTAGCATTTCGTCCATGTGCTTGGTGAAGTTATCAAATAGGTGGTAGATGATATCAGCCGTGAAAATCTTGATGCCTTGATCCTCAGCGTATTGCTGAGCTTCCTTGTCAACCTTGACATCAAAGCAAAGCATCACAGCGTAATCAGGAGCCTTCTCCAACATAATACCACACTGCATAACATCTCTCTTGTATACAGGACCGATGCCCACGTTAGCCACGGGAATCTTGCAGTCCTTCAAGAAGTCAAGCAGGGCCTCGAGCGAACCCAATGTTGATGCTTGAACACTGACACCACGGCCAGTTTTCTCGACACGGCTCAGTAGAACCGCTAGATCTGACTCGACTTCGTCCACAATGTCCTCTTCATCATCGTCAGGTCCAACCACCATCAAACGGGAACCAGCAATGGCCCCTTCCAGGTTGGGGGCACTGATCTTGACACCCAGGGCTGCCTTGACCTCTTTGTTATGGACATAAGCCGACTTGAGACGCAACTCCCTGAGCGGCGCTGGTGTAAGTAAGGCTCTGATATTTGTCGTAATGGCTCCTTCTGTACCACATAGTACAATTCGGTCGCCCTCACGGAGAATACCGTTGGACAAAATGACGTCGATTGTCATACCAAATCCTTCAATAGCCTTGACTTCAAGTACAGTTGCCTGGACCTCAGACAGGTACATCAGCGAACCCACCATACGGTCCTGGGTGAGTTGCACAATGAGCTTGAGCATGTCAGGGACACCTTCGCCAGTGTGGGCAGAAGTGGGGACGAGAGAGACAAATTTGGCCATGGACTTGTTTTGGTAGAAGAGTTCAGAGTTGAAACCCTGCTCGGAGAAGGCCAACTTGGTGGCTTCCAAACGGGACTTGAACTCGTTCTGTACCGCCTTGCTCTGAAGTGCTAAACTGTCCTGGAAGCCGTTGTTGTCAACCTTCTTCCAGCCATAGAGACGATCGATCTTGTTCAGTGCCACAATGAAAGGGGTCTTGCGGTCTCTCAGCATGCGCATAGACTCTAGTGTCTGCTGCTCCAGACCGTGCATAATATCGACAACCAGGATAGCAATGTTGCAAAGAGAGGAACCACGAGACCGAAGGTTGGAGAAGGACTCGTGACCAGGGGTATCAATGACGAGAAGGCCAGGTACCTTCAGCTCGAACTTGTTGTCCTTGTTGACAACAGCCGTCTTCTGTTGGATAGCATCGGCGGGGAAATAAGTGGCACCGATTTGCTGTGTAATACCACCGGCTTCACCCTCTTGAACATTAGTTTGTCGAATCTTGTCCAAGAGTTTGGTCTTTCCGGTATCGACGTGACCCAAGATACAGCAAATGGGTGATCGAAGGTTGTCCTTGGAACGAGCCGCCAGAGCAGCCTGGTGGGCTTTCTCTCGGCGCTCTGCTGCTTCTCGCTTTCGCTTCTCCTCAGCCTGTCTAGCAGCTGACACGTTCTCATCCTCAGACTCAGACTCGCTCTCACTATCCTCGTCGTCTTCGGCTTCAGCCTTGGCCTTGGCCTTGCTATCGGCGTCTTCGTCAGAGTCGGCATCCCAGCTATCCTTGACATCATTGTCAGAGGCGGCAGCCGCCTCCCAGTCATCCTCGACCTCACTTTCAGCGGCCTTCTTTTCAGCAGCAGCCTTGGCTTCGGCTTCAGCCTTTTCGCGGGCAGCCTTCTCCTCGGCCTCTTTCAGAGCTTGCTCTGCCTGTTGTCGGGCCCGTTCAGCGGCTTCAGCCAAAGCCTTCTCCTCGTCGACCTGTGGGTGAATGTGAGCATCTATCAAGCTTCGTCGAACTGGCTGGGGTTTAAGTACCTTTTGTTGACCTCGACCCTTCTTCCTTCGTGTATCCTGAGAGGGTTTGGCCTTGGGCTCACCCTCAGTTTGGGGTCCGACCTTGATGCCGGCTGCCAGCATTTGCTGGAGCTTTCGTTCATTGCGTGCCTTCTCCTCCTTCTGAGCCTTAGTGAGGAATTTGCCCTCCTTCTTTAATTGCTCAATCTTCTCCTTCTCCTTCTGTTTTTTGAGAGCCTTGGCTTCTTCGCGCTTCTTCTCCTCCTCGGCGGCCAGACGCTCCTCCTCCTCAATCTTAGCCTTGCTCTCGGCCACGACGCGGGCTTCTTCTTCTTGTCGACGCTTGAGTTCGGCCTGCTGCTTCTGAATCAGAGCCAAATGGGCAGGGATCTTCTTCTTCTTGCCGCCCGTTTCGGGGGCAGCTGGCTCGGCCTCGGGGGTAGGTGCGGCGGTCTCTTTTACGGCGGCAGGCTTGGCGGGCTCGGCAGCCTTTGCGGGGGCGCCTCCCTTCTTCTTCGCAGCCTAGTTTTGACGTGTTAGATAACATGTTTATTCGTTCAGGGGAGGCCTGTCCTATAGCAGGTACGTCATGTCTGGTGACCTACTTGTTCCTTCTTTCGTTGCTTCTCACGCTCTTTCTTGAGCTTTTCCTTCTCAGCCTTGGTCAAGATACGGCCAGATCCGTCGCCATCATCATCAGCAGCAGCAGGCTCAGGTTTCTTTTGTTGCTGTTTATTGTTCTTGCCACCCTTTCCCTTCTTCTCAGGGAGAGCAAACTCGTCATCCATGTTAGCCTCCTCTGGGGCCTTGGAAGTGAGGTCCTCGGCGGGGGTTTCAGCTGGTGCGGGCTCTTCGTCGACAATGCCCTTCTTCTTGCGCTTTTCCTTGTTCTTGCGCAACATGGCCATCAGACCACCGGCACCAGCGCCATCGTCCTCGTCGGCATCGCCAGCGTCGGCAGCGGCAGGTTCTTCGGAAGCGGGAGCCTGCGGGGCAATGCTCTCGCCCAGCTCTGCCTCCCAGTCATCCTGGGCCTTCTTGTTTCCCTTCTTCTTGGGCGCCATTTTGACAAAATCTGGAGGACAGAATCTCGAGCTAAAATGAAATTAAGCAGTCAAGCCCTCGAGCGTCCAATGTCCAGGATCGCAAATTGGTGGGGTTGAAGGGTGGACTTTTTTTTTTGTTGCAGCGAGAGTGAGGGACGACGCTCTTGAGCGTGTGGATGGTCCGTTTGGCTAGGTTGGTGGCGGGACACAGTGGGCTTGGGTTACTGAGACGGGGTTAAGGCGGGGCAGCCCACACTACTGACTGCAGTCACTATTATTATCGGTGCGCCAGGTTCTTCGTTGACCAACGTCGTTTTTAGCAAGGCTTCCACAGCTTCGGTGGCGAATGTGAGTGGGAACTTGAAAAATCCAGTGCGGTAGAACAACGTCGGGTTCGTAGCACGATCCGATACAACATGCTATGCCTCCTGTGCGCAGGGCCGGAGTGAGCTTCAGGACTGAAAGTAATCTACCGCCACAGTCGATTACACTAGCTGAAAAGCAACAAAGAAGTCTTTAGGTAGAGGACGTGACCTGAGCTGATGCGATGCCACTTTGAAACTCAGTGAAGCAGGGCTATGACGCTGTTGGGCAGGAAACGGACAGTTTATTTTGTGAATGACATATTATGTAAGCAGCCAAACATGCCTCCCACATCACCTGCAATGAAATGTGAGGAGGTATTGCTGCGCAAGATGACAAGCTGTGTTTATAAAGCAGATCCTCTTTAGAGAACCTTTTCCTGTTTTTTTTTAACCGCTAGAATGATATATATCCCATCCGTGCTCCTTACTAAAACTCGTTCATATAGGTCTGTTCTTATTCTTAACAGATTCACTATCCACGTATACTAAATAAAGTATCATCTTCAGCCAGATCTCAATATCTTCTAGGCCTGTCCATTCAATCTCATTCTACTAGCTGACTGGTTTGTACTCTACCACCTTGCCCTGCTAATGTTCAAATATGTTCCATCTGCTCTCTGAAAAGTATAGTGCCATCAAGATCATGTTCATTGTCAATCGTAACCCCGTGCTGTCCGTACCCTGCCCCTTGCTCGCCAAAAGATCACCATGGTGACTGAACGAGAGTGCCATACTACAAGGGCGGGTCTAGAAGATACTCCAGTATATCATAGCCCAGCTCGATATACTTGTCACGCCCGCCATCAGGGCTATCCCGGAAGCACTGTGTGAAAAATCCGTCGTTGATACCATCAAGGTACTCGCAAAACAAATCGAGGGCATCAGGAATTGACGTAAGAGACTCCAAGGTATTTTGCCTGAGACACCGCTTCAATACATCTCCGTTGATATGTAACGTGTTCCGGTGCACTTGGGGTTCCAACGCCAAGTCCATCTCAACATTATTGATAGGTTGAGCACCATGAAGGAAAGGGCACACTTCTGTAGTTAGCTGGGCTAGGTTCTGAATTAGTCGTAAAAATTTCCAGAGCTCGAATCCAACGATTGAAAAATGTTGCAAGGAGCCATCCAGACAAGCCCCAAAAACCTCGGCGCCATCAACTGTGCTGAGTAGGCTGCCATATCGGCGCTCACGACCACGGCTAAGCCATAACGGGCGTGTGTGTCCCTTCCGAAACCGTCTGACATTTGATGGTAGCGTCCCCTCGAAAGAAACCTGAAGTTCTTTGTTCCGCTGTCCCCAAGGCACCCACAATCCTGCAATAGTACTTGGAGCGGAGGAAAGAAGAGTTATGGGCCATTTACCGCGAGGCTCTTTAGAGTCCCCCATCTCAATCGAGTGCCACGCATATCGTGTCACCTGATCACTGTGAATGAGAGATGCGTCTGTTGATTCCGACTCGACATGCAAATCTATGATTTGCAGAGAATGAGATGCCGTCAAGGCGCAAACCTTACCGTTGACTACCTGCAACGAAGTCGCCGGTGAATCCAGCTGGAACCTCTTCATGGGTTTTAGCTTCTTCTCGGCAAGATCTAGAACTTCCCAGTGCAAGACCTTGCCGACACAGAATAGGAGACCCTCTGCATCGCCCACTGCCGAGTAGATAGGCTCTTCAAACCCCTTTTTCTGATATCGAGTCCAGTACAGTAAGCGACGAGGGTTGCCCGTGTCCTTTTCATCACTCTCAGCTAACACTGAGATAATCAAAAGCCGACCCTTATCCGTTGTAGCGATGATGAAGGGAAATACTTTGCCGTCTTTTATGTAATGCCATTCGCTCAGGGCCCATATTTTATCTCCCGGGATCCCCAGCCCAGAAATATCGTTGCAAGGCTGTCTGTCCTTATCGGAGGGGCTAGAAATGACCGTTCCCGTGTCGGGGTCAATGAAAGATAATGTTGGGCCACCGTTCTTTAGGTGAGCCACGATGAAGCATTTCCAAGTGCTAGAATAGATGACCCGAGACGGTGTTCCTTGGAGCGGTATGCTCCGAGGAACTGGGCCAGTATGCGGCCAAATGTCAGCAAAGAAGACTCGAGATCCTGTAAGCAACATCAAGGACATATGGCCTTGGTACTCGGACAGGCTTTGCTGGAGGCAGAAAATGGAGTGAATCGGGGGTGATGGGAGGGACAGATCGCTAGAGTCTGTTGACCAAATAGGGGTCTTCGTCTTGAACCGAGTATAGCGCGAAGAGAAGCCCGTCATGATTACGAGGTTGTTGTCACAGCACGCGAAAATAGCGGCCTCGCCACCAAAGGGCCCGGGGGCGCAAGACACAACCACGGGTGCCATTCCCAGACGTTCCACGGAGAATGAAGACGTGTAGTCTTGTCGGTTGATTGTACCGGTGATCAGATGACCACTTCGAGTGCCGAACACAATAACGACATCATCGACACCCTCGGTCAAGACGGAAACGCTTGTGAATGCTTCTATTTGAGCGTTTGGTTCTGTCATGTCGTCACCTACAGCTTGGTTAGTTTTTTTTCTGCGAGCAATAAAGATCCAGAGATTGTAAAATTACCATGCCGCGCCCCAAGGGTCTTGCTCATTATTGATTGACCGTCTGCGGAGTAGATTGTTATGTGAGTCGACGCGTCCACGACCGAGCCAACCACAATCAAGGTCTGCCCGGAAATCGTGAACATCGAGATGCAAGAAACCTCGCCGTTTGCCTCCCATGATTTGGCTAACGTAACATTCATTTGATCAAGTTGTAGAACATGAAGTTGAGATACTTCGTCCAGGTGGGAGGATAAAACCACAAAATCGCCATTGCAAAACGCATTCCCTACCACGGCATCATGGATTCCAAGAGTCTCATAGTGAGGACGTCTGGAACTCTGTGACGGTACAACGAGTGTTATGGAAGTTTCAGTGACTTGCACAACAGTGCCTTGCTCGTTTTGTACCGCACATATCGTTCGAGACATTGTATCAAAAGGCGAGGCTTCAGGAGTTAAAGCAGTAGCAGCATCGAAGCTACCAGAGATGTGAAAAACATAGGAAGAATGTGGTAGGGATAGGAGAGCGTAAAAGCCCCCCTCTCCATGGATTTCCATCGGAAACATCCACGATTGACGAACCGGCTCCCCATAGTCTAAGTCAAGTACAAGTCCAATTCGAGCTTGAATGCCCCATCTCAGTTCTGTCAAGCTTGACTTAAGCCCGCGTCCGGATGCACAGAACATACGATCGGGTTTTGCTAGGGATTGCGATGCACTGCTGCTTCTCGGGGCCACTCCCTCAACCGGACTTTCTCCACTCCACGAGGATATTTCGTCTGTTGTGACCATGTCAACAACTGGAGACCAGTTGGGGATGGTGCTCACATGCTCCAGGTCACTGCGAGCAGGAAGCTATTCTCAACTGTCAGTCCCAGTTCATGGCTGTCACGTCGTAGAAACTTGCCTTCCAGATACCACCAGAACCTGAATCTCCTCCGACAATCAAAACATCAGCAAAGCGGTCGTAGGCTGTGGTGAAAGCGGTTGAAATATTGACATTGATGCTTTCGAGATTGGTCACAGATGGCATCAATTCGGATGCATCTATTTCAATGTGAATAACAACTCCGTCTTCCCGTGCCAGATAGATAATATCCGTCTTTTCAAAATATGATTTCAAACGGAAAGGTCTCGCCCAGGCGGTCCACAGGGGTTGCTGATTTCCGTGATGAAGTTCTGTTGGTCCTGGAACCCTCGTTTCCAATTGTTCAAACTGAGGCGGGCCTTCCAAGGCACATTTGACAATCCCTATCGAGTTCTCCGACACGGCAAAAAAGGCGGTATTGAAGCGCAGGGGTACCAGTAACAGTGGCATTTTGTAGTTCTCAGGGAGACGAGTGCCCCTTTCTTCGGAGCCAAAAACGGAGGCGAGGGGTTCGTCTTTCTCCCATTCGTAATAAATCATTCGCGAAATTTTGGCCGTGCGGTTAGGCTCGTACCTAGCTATAATTAATAAAAGGATGATTTGATAGTCATAATCTTGAGGGCGCGGATGCAAAAACTCCATCTTGTGGATAACGCCGTGTATTGTTCGAATATGGGTGGACCGAACCGGTTCAAAAAAACCCTGGCGCATGTAGTGAGCGTTCATAGTCTCCATGGACTCTAGTTCGTACACGATAAAAGCGCCTTCAGCAGGCGCAGCGGCCAAAAAGCGTGATGTTGGGTCAATCGATAGATGAAACCCCAAGAACCTGAGGTTTTGGGGGCTATCATGTTTGAAGGAGACGAAATTGAGGGATCCGTTTGCCCATTCAAGAAATAGAAAAATAGCATCTCCAGTTTCGAGCATCAGAACGAGGAGCTGGGGAGGGAGCGATCGAGGCTCATCATTTCCAGGGGCGGCGGTGGCATCTTGCATAGAAACATCGAGATCCTCGGTCTTGATCGAGTTGAGGGGTTCGGCGTTGGAGTTGTCGTGGGATGGTGGTCCAAGAACAACAGCATTTCGGATTCTGTAGTCAAAGTCGGATTTCCTGATGACTTCGTGGAGCTGTCCATCTTCGCGCAGCTCGCTGATTTGGACGAAGCGGTCCTGACCATGTTAGCAAACTCCCAAGACAAACAAGCTAGGCATCGCTCCCGCGACAAGGAAAAGAAGCCCCTGAGCCGTATATTCGATGTTTGAATGTGTTGTTGATCGTCAGAAATAATCTGCCCGACTGGCCAATTTGGAATGTACAAGATCGGATCGGCCACAAACTGTCGGCGTAGAATTTGCATAGAGAGGGAGGGGTAGGAGGGTCTGCCGGGGCAGCCATTAGAAACAAAACCAGTACTTACACCGATAAAAGCAATATCGTTGGAATGCTGAGATCTCAGTCGCACGGGAAGAGCCCAATTAACAACAGGACTCTCCATAACCGTCCTCGAGAGAATGCCGCAAATAGGAACTTCGGGAAGGGGCTCGGCGGCGGGCTTGGGGGCGGTCGAGGCTTTCAACGCTTCTTGAACGTTGACCGTCTCCACCACCCACTCACCGTCTCGCAAGACGTTACTCTGAAAAGCCATGCTCATGGTTTCATGGCATTAAGCCGAAGAAGGCCAGAAACGTGGGAAGCTGACAAGCTAGAATGCCGGATCGCGGGAGCGGAAACGGGAACGGGAACGGAGACGAATGCGGAAACGGGTGGGACAAGGACAGGAAGAACTCCGGTCGTGAATTTTGGTCCTAGTAAGCAGGCACGTCCAGGATACTCTTATGTCGATGGTCTGGGGCCAGGGAGGTAGAGCATGTTCGTAGTGTATGCGTCCGTGGGTGTGTGTGGTGTGCGTTGGTGCGCCCGTGTGCGCCCGTCTGAAGCTGGGCCGCTGGCTGGTTCAGTCCAGGATGTTTTGGTCCAGTCTGAGAGGCCAGAACAGGTAGTGCACTTCCACTGCCAACCAGTCAACGAGCCAGTCGCAAATTCACAGGCGAGAAGCCCACAGAACACTATTCACTGTCCACAAACACCTTCAAGGGCTCACGAGGGCCATGTAGCTGATGGAGATGGTAGAATAGCGTGTGGCCAGAGCGCACTGATTAAGAGATTCCCAGATAGGGCACCTGGCGGCTATGGAGTTTGCCGACGGGCCTGGAGCCAGTGACTAGAGGACGGTTGGTTGGGTAGATATGTAGGTAGCCCAAGCAAGCAGGCGAGCTGACGAGGTAACCTGGGAGCAAGCAGACCGGCCAGACCGTCAAGACCAAGAAATAGCAACCAAGTCAAAGCAAGCGAGCCGAAGGAAGGCATTCAACTGCTGGATAGCAGGGCAACGCGGCTGAGTCCAAGCGTGAACCTAGTTTTGAAGGCGGAATAATAACAGCAAGAGAGGTGCTGCACGGGTGATTTGTTTCTTGTCCTTGTGTGCCAATCGTTTCTTGGCCTGGATGTGCCCTCGGGATCTGTCTCTCCTGAACACACCTCAACCGGTGTGGTAGTAGGCCTAGTCTTAATTGGTGACGCCGTGCTCGTAGGGCTGCCACCCCACAACAAAGCAAACGAGGTCACTCCGCAAAGTGGGAGGGTTGGATTCGGCAGGTGGCTTTGAGAACCCCGATTTCTCTGTCGGCTGTTGTTGAATGAGACAGGACGAGGATGAGGCAATGAGGCAATGAGGCTGGGTTTGAGGGATCCAACCTCCAATCAGTCAGTCGGGCCCGTTACCCACCCACCGAAATACCACGCGCGCCTCAGTGGCTAATCTAAGGGTTTTCAGGGATTCCTAGAGGGACTTAGGGGGGTGCTAGGTACAATTATTACAGCGCGCCGACCTACCGGCCTGCCCACGTAGGAGGTACCCTGGATTGCCTACCACCAAGCAAGCATGAAGGGTACAGCTAGCTAATTTTGTAGCGCCCTGACCCCGCGTCAACCAGGCAGGAAGGGACCCAGACCTGTATGTCTCTACCCGATTCCCTGTGGCCAGCATGTGTCTTCAACCAAACAGGGAACAGTCGCGTAGGATAGGCCCAGCGAGTATAGGTAGGGAAGTCGTGTACGGGTATGCATTTGCGCTTCTCCACTCGCAAAAGGAAAAAAAAAAAATTAACGGGGCTAGTCTTGGGTACTTGATGGTGGCAGACCTTACTAGGGAGGCACGCGGGAGGCGTAGGAGGAGTCCATGGCCGCGTCCAATAGCATCAGACTTTTGGCAGTATTATGAAACATGATCAGTGGGGAGATCTTCTGTGGCACTCTAATTATGGCTCATTCTTTTTCTTGCTCCTTCGTGAGTGTGTCATGATCTTGCCGTCGGTGGTTCCCGTCTGTTTGAGTGGTCCACTTCTCATCCGCTGGGCACTGGACAAACGTAAAACGTACATGGACAACGCCGTCACTCGGCCCCGCTAGACAAGCGTTGAAACCTGGCCCTTCGGAGACGGCCTATAGCTACAGGACCCGCCAACGATCTATTTGAGTGTTTGCCTGTTGAACAGTTCAATGGGCATCCTTAGCAGCATGTTGTACGCCTTCATGTGAGAGAGCTGTGCTTGGGGGTTTGCCATGGTACGGGAGGCCCCCACACTGGCAGGCCAGGAGCGAAAAGAACCGTGGTGTGGACGAAATCGACAGACCCTCCACACTTCCCCACTAGGAATCTTGCAATACCATTTTGTGAGCCAGCAACATTGCGCGCCACTCCGCAGGCACTTGGTCGCCTAGACCCAGGCCTCCCGAGGTACATGCAGTACCTGCCTACGGATAGGCAGACACTTGGAGGGTGTGGCTTTGGTAATCCAGTGGTATCCACCATGCACCGAGCACCGAAGTAGCAGCCCAACACGTACCCCCCCGGTAAACCGGCCCTCCTCGCCCGCCGTCGGCATGTCAAAACATCTACCTCCGTTTACAAAATCTTAGCAAGCCAGCTAATCCGCCGCAACAAAGAGGCGCATATTCGTTCAGCTTCTTCCCCAGGGATCCCAGCATTGCTTCTCGTCACTCATTCACCACAGTAAGGGCCCCTGGGCTGTCTCGGATTCAATATTCCACACCTCTCCTTGCAAAGTCGGTCAATGTTGCGGCACGTTTCTATGCTTATGCTGATGGTGGTTCGATCTCTGGCACCCAGACTCTTACTCGGTGCGATATAGTTGCCCATCCGAGTGAAATCGGACGAAAAGCAACCATGGCCATTGAGCTGCTGGTCATTCCCGAGCCCACCAGCACGCGATGCACCGCATCTCAGATAACCCAACCATGACAGCGCTAATCAGTTTACGTCTCCCAGAGTCTCAGTTTTGATCTTGTTTTCTCGGGAAAACTAGCTTATTGACGATCAGAAACCGGGTGCAATTAGGAACGAGCGCACCACCAACAATGACCCAACTGAAGCCAGGTACCCGGACACTGGAAGAAGCAGTGAGGCTTGCCAACCGTGGTCCGTCGCTAACGGGCCCGGGCCGATCATACTTTTTTCCCATCGATCTGCGCTAGGACTGGGAGATGTATCTGTCAACCGCGACCCCTGTGACCAGCTGGAAGATCAGCCAGTTCTGCCCAGGCAAATCCTCAGAGCACAAAAAACCAGCCGAGAATCGAGCGCTGACAAGTTCGTGCTGTAATACGGGGAAAGATCCCTGCGACGGGTCAGGCGAGACCTTTGCTAGCCCTGGCTTCGGCTGCCGTACCCAGGATCTGCGTCCCTAAATTTGCTTGCCCGCCCAGTCTAGGATTGTAGCAATCATAACCCGGGCCAGACCGAAGGACGCATGCATGTACTACTTGCTTATGTGCACTAAGGCCCAGCCATTTTCCAAAATTGCCGAAACTGGGCGGCGTTCTGCCTTAGAATGCTCTCGGATAGCAATTGGCTATTATACCGCGACGTGAAGTCATGATTACCCCTTCCAGTAAATGTGGGCAAATGCTAGGTTCCTTCGCCTTACTTCGCAGTGTGCCACCCTGACACATGACAACTTTGCGACACTGTGCGTCGAGGAGCCGACCTGTAACATAATGACGGCAGAACATCTTACCATACAAGGGCGATGGGACAATCGGAAGACATGCCCTTTATTCCCCAGATCCCGATACCAGAGCTTGGAGACACTGTGCACCCTCCTTCATGCCACCCTAGTTCGTTTGCACCCACAGCATGACACGCAGAAAGCCAGTGATTCTTGGCTTGATTTGACCGGACCCAGACCACCGTACATGGAAGCTACGTAGCCTAGTACATGTCTCATTTGGAGGGGAGAGATTGGCGGCGATTTGTGGGAGCACGCTTGTCCGCTTCTGCAGGCCTTGCCCCAGAGAGACGACCGCTCACATGCACCTCGTTTACCTTTTTCGGCATTCTAACCAAGTTCGGAACGAGCATGGATGCGAACAAAAGAAAAGAGCCCCATGTTGACTCAAATTTGTTCAAACAAGTTTTAAGACATGTATAAGCCTTGCGCATCCTCAAACATCATGTTGAGATGCTGGCTAACGGCTAATAACAGGAGGTAAGGGATGAAAATGGGGTTTGGTGCCAATTGGAACATGAAATACTCTATGTACGAGTAGATGGCGCTCAAGTATTTCCTCCAAAGAAAAAAAACTTCGAGTAATCATAAACCGCATTGTCTTGATTGCACTCGATAGCGGGTGGCGTTCAGCCAAAACTGACTGACGTTAGAGCTCGCACTGACTAGACGCAGGCAAATCGATCAAGTAGCACCACGCCAAGCCAGTAGCGGTCAAAAGCTGTCCGTCGTGAATTGACAAGTCAGGAAATCCCTTCAAACAGTCAGTTTGGCGCGCAGCGGTCCCCGTGGGCCCAGCTCAGCGGACCCGAGTAGGCCAGGGGTGCTAGGCGCTAGCCACTGGTGATGTGTATTCATATCGTTGACGTCTCCGGGGTGTAACGATGAGGGCTGTGGATATGTGCGGAATGTACCCGGGAAGTCGTTGTGGTTACAGAAAGAAGCCCCTAGACACAAGACACGTAGTCACGGAGGATCCATTTCACAATGCCGGCGAGTTTGGACGGGGTGCAGTCGTCATAATCCGGATGCTGGAATGAGGTCGCATCCGCAGCGAAGTATTACGAGTGGCCTGGATGTTGCCTTGGCTTCCATACTATTGGGACTGGACTTAGGAGAGCTTGAGGAGATCCACCTACACATGGAACAGGGAAACTCCGAGTGTAATCGGCTGGCAGTTTCTGCCACCACGCTTGGACTGCCGCCATGATTGATCTGCGGCTAAAAAGATGACCGATCCTCCCCGGAAACCCTGTCCTCGAGACGAAGGCCCCTCATATGCGCCTTGGACCTGACAGCAATAAAAAATTATAATTTTAGAAGAAGAAAAAAACGAAGCACGCAACGGGAGCCAGGAATATGGCATTTCATAGGTTCTTCCAAAAACAAATGCCTCGTTAGTCCCAAGGTGACATTTCGATACCCCTCTTGACTAGTGGGATGCAAAGAGATATACCATGAGAGGAGTGAATGCAAAACACTGCAACATACATGCCATCCGACCTGTCATTATCTCAATGATGCCAACGTTGCTCTCGACCCCAGCAGAAACCAATACCACATTGCATTCCCGCAGCCAGCAAGGTGTCCCTCCAGTAAGTGCATTAGCAGCCAGCCACAGATTATCCAGATTGCAGAACGCACAGCGCAGGGGCAGAAACACACGCATGCAGCAGACCAGTGGTACAGTACCATCCCACAGCATACTGGCCTCTGTGCTATACCAGGTCAACATAATGGAACTTGGCGGTACCCTTGGCCTCCACCAATCGCTTGGTGCCCTCAGCGCGCTCAGAGGTCCTTGATGGTGGCCAATCCCATCTAGGCAGAGATCGGCTTCCAAGAAGCCCCAATAACGTGCGTACCTACCTAAGAGCGGCGCCAACGCCAACGACACCTCTCAAGTCTCAGACTCAGCGCAAAGAGCAGTCGTGCAATTCACAAGTGCTCACTTTTTTTTTTCTTTACCTGAGACATCCGGGCAGGCGACAGTAACCACCCTCTCCCAGATCCCGGCAACAGCAGATACTAACTATCCTCACTGGCCGGGACGGGTTCAGCCGCGCCACACGGACCCTAGCTTTCCCTGACTCCATCTCAGGCTCCTGCTCCAGCTCACCTCTGCGCAGCCATGAAGTGAACAGGCCGCATCCACTAATCCTCTGCATCCACCCTCTTTCGCTCCCATCGCGACTCGCACCTTTTGCTGCACGTTGAATCAATGGATCCGGAATTAACGAGCCCTCCCGAGGAGGTTTCCGCGGTCCCTGGCAGCGACCACCCAACTCCCTCTGCCAGCCGAAGCAACAGCACCCTCGCCCGTTCCGAGTCGGGCTCGAATCCCGGTTCCGACTCCAGTAATGCCGCCACGGCCTGCAACGAGCTGGATCCCGTCCTTGCACAAAAGAGAGACGACATACTCACTGCGTGCAATTGGAGAGATGTCGGCCGCCTCCGATGCCTTGCCCAAGGTAAAGGTGGCCTTCTGACAGACACCTTGCGTCGACGAGCCTGTAAGTTCCTTATTTCCGGTCGTGTACCAGCCACATGCACATGCTTACATACCTCAAAGGGCCCCTGCTGCTAGGTCTCGAGGTCCCATCCGAGGACGACGGTAGTGTTAGTGGCAGCCATGACGACCTCGCCGCCCCAGATGTTACCCCTGTCGACACTGTAGACTGGAGGGACTTGCCACGCCACAGGGATGAGGATCAAGTCCAACTTGATGTGAACCGGTCCTTCATCTACTACCCGAGTAGTGAGTCTGTCCCTGCCTCCCCCTCCCGACATCTTTTAGCTGACCTTCCGGCAGATCTCTCTGACGCTGAGTTGAGCCAGCGCAAGGCAGAGCTTTCTGCCCTCATCAATGAAATCCTCCGTCGTCATCCTTACCTCTGCTACTTCCAAGGCTACCATGACATTTGCCAAGTACTACTGTTGGTTCTGGAACCCCAGTGGAGGGCCCAAACGTTAGCCCGCCTCTCCATCTTGAGGATCCGGGACTTCATGCTCCCAAGCTTTGCGCCGACTACCACCCAGCTTCGACTACTCCCTGACATCATCAGTAGCGCTGATCCCGAACTGCGGCAGCACCTTGCTGGCGTAGAACCGTTTTATGCCCTTGCAGGCACCCTGACCATGTATTCCCACAACATCGAGGGTTACAGAGATATTGCTCGACTGTTCGACGTTTTCCTGGCCCGTGAGCCCGTCTTCAGTATATACGTGTTTGCTCAAATCATCCTTGACCGTCGGGATGAAGTCTTCGAGATCGACGAGCCCGATATGCTCCACGTTATTCTTGGCAAAGTTCCAGCTACAATGGATCTAGACAAGCTCGTGGTCGATGCCGCACAACTTTTCGAGAAATACCCCCCCGAAGCCCTTCCATCGTGGAGGCGGATATCGAGTTCAAGCGCCCTCAAAACGGCCCGTAACGTTGAGGATTGTGCCCACCAAACTATAGAAGAAGGTGAAGAATGGTTTCATAAGCAGGTCAAGGAAATCCAATGGGCCGAAGTGTACGACCGCGTCAAGTTTACGCTATGGGCATACCGCCGCCCAGTTAGAGCGATCAGTATGGCTGTTGCCGTAGGCGCCCTGGCATTCTATCTTCGCCGCAACCCATCCATTATCAACCGTATCGTGGCGTTCTTTTTGAGATAGACATGGCTGCCGCGTCATTCACCGCGGGCTAATCCACGTCAGGATATGTATTATCTAGGACCTTAACACAATTGTATATAATTTTTTATTCCGGTGGATAAACGTCTAAGAATATAAAAAGGAAACTCCGTCTAGTTGGATAGATTTATCTCTTCCCGGGACGCCGTACATTATATATTTCCCATGATCACGCCTGAAATACACGTAAGTCTGCAAAGTCACCCTTCACCTCCCATTGTTGGCTTTAGATCCGTAGCACTTCTCGCCAAATTCTCGTACATTCTTCATGGTCCCTCCTGGAACTGCTCCTTTAGCTTTTCAAAATATTCCTGCTGATCATCGGCTTGCTTGCCGCTCGCGTCGCTAATAATGGTGAGAATGAGAGAGTAATTGTTGTACAAGAATCGTCCGCTCTTGCGCTTGTCGGACGCATAGGCCTGGGCGTGGCGGCCGAGGAAGGTCTCAACCTCTGTGCGCAGACGTTGCAAACTAGCAACAACAGGCTCGTCATCGCCACCATCGGCACTAAGAACTAGAAATCCATGAAGAAGCTGACCAAATCGCTGAGTCACGACATGAGGCGCGGCCGACATTTTGGCCTGGTCCGCAGCTCGGACGGGCTTGGTGGGTAACGTGTTGGTCAGGGCACGGACCGACTCGCAGTGGCGGTCCATGATGACCTGCAGACGGGGCCAGAGGAGCATATTGGTGGCGTTGATGTAGTTGTCACCAGCGGGGACCTTACGGCGTTGTAGCTCAAAGGCAGAGTGTTGGTTGAGACGGATACATAGGAGAACTCCGAGGGCATCATAAGTGTCGGAGACAAGTGTTTTAGTAAGGGTTTGCCCAAGCTCAAATGTGGGCTCGAAGACATAGTTGAAGTTCTTGGAAATCCGACTGAATGAGAGTGAAGGGGAGAAGAAGGTGGCCATGAAGGTGTACTCAGCTGTGGCATTGTCCACCAGAGCTATGTTGAAGTTACGGAATGGGACCTCAAGATAGTGTGTTGTTTGGTCCTCTTCCGCAAGATATGATGACATGGCCGCCTGGTTCTTTGTCTTTAGCAGGTCGATTCGACGCCCCAGATTGAATGCATCATGGGGCGGGCCCGGCATCCGTGAGCTAGAGAGGACGGTTGCTTTGCGAGAGGTGTCGTCGTGTCCCAACGCATCATTTTTGTCCAGAATGTGAAGCTTAATCTTGCCAAGGGCTTTCTCATATCGATTGAATTGATTTAGATAGTACCATCGCATTGTGTTCATGTAGGCTAGAGCAATCTCATTGGCAAGCGTCGCATGGTGCTTGTGTAGA
Source organism: Calonectria hawksworthii (assembly GCA_020975415.1). Lineage (NCBI taxonomy): Eukaryota > Fungi > Ascomycota > Sordariomycetes > Hypocreales > Nectriaceae > Calonectria > Calonectria hawksworthii. Next base: position 1,013,114 of record JAHXZK010000006.1, read on the forward strand.
AACGAGAAGAGGTCCTTGAACCTAAGAAAATTCTGCTGCTGGATAATCTGAGCGTTTATGTGTGGCGATCGGAGTGCTTTGATTTGGGCAACAATGTAGTCGCGAATGCGCTCGATAGCCTAGACCAGTTAGAAAACAAGAGCCGTTTCGCGCGATAGTGTGAATGTGCTATACCTTTAGCGTAAGTTTCTCGAAAAGCGGACCGAGATCCTTAGAAGCATTTGTTTGCTGCGATTCGGTTTTCTTTTTGAAAATACCTGCTCGCCGGTCAAACTCGGCGAGCATTTTGACCCATGATTCGTCTATGTGTCCCTCGGCAATCTTAGATATGATCTCGGGTGGCAAGCTGAGCTCCTCAACCAAGGGGCCCAATGCTCTTTCAACTTCTTTTCGGTTTTCAAGTCTCCTATTCAGAGCTGTTGAGCGGGCCTGGAGGGATTCGATGTCGGCAGATACAGTAGCAAGGTCGTTACGGAAGCTTGTTAGATTGATTTCAACGGAATTAAGGACACCATCGCATGCTGCAATCGATCGATGCAGGTCCTCGAGCTTAGTCCTCTCGGCTTCGCCTGTAAAGTGAACCGATTAGCATGCCGATCGTAAGTTTCTGGGAGATAGGAAGCAGCCACTTACTCTCTTCAGCCGTCTGCGGCTTCCTGGTGTTGAGCACGGCAGCGTCAGGGGGTTCCGACGCCGCCACCTCCTTGAGAGAGTGTCCACCGAAGTCTACCTCGAGATCAAGATCCTCCTCACTAATGGCAGTCTTCTGGCTTCCATTAACATTATCCGTGCTTGTAATTTTCGCCAGCAGTGTTCCCAGCACGTCGAGGGATTCTGGTCCAGGATCGTTGATGGTCGATTGCTTTAGGTTGGATCCGTTGGGTTTGCGGGATGAAAGGAGCGACGAGGTGGAGTCATTAGAAGCAAGAGACAAAGAGGAACTTCGCGGAGAGTTTCCAGCGCGCTGGGATGTGACGTATGGACTGAGAGCACTTGAGGTTCTCCTGGGTAGCGGCGAATACGGTCGGCTAGAGGGTTGGGAATTCGAGGGACTCGAGGCGCCCGTCTGCGTCCCGGCTAATCGGTCTAGCCACATGGCGACGAGAGAAGGCGAGTTTTCGGAAAATTATAAGGTCAGGCAGGATCGAGGTAGGAACACAGTCAGGTCATGGTCATTAGCAAGTTCCTAAGGCGGATGTCGACGGACGAGGGCAGGAAGGCATGCGAGGCTAGCTCAGCATAGATTGCCAGTCAGCTTCCAGCCAGCTTGCAAGCAAGGCTGAGAAACGGTGGGCTCGGCATGAATTCGGGTTCTAATTGGACAGCGGCTAGTCGAGGATTAGATTGGCCCATTAGTGGTCGATCTGTGGCTTGAAAGCGGGGAAGACCATAACGATGTGCTGCGCCACATCAGCAAGTTGGCCACCGCCACAAACACCCCGCCGTATGCCCCGACACTTTGGGGGGAAAAAAAAGACATTGGTTGATTAGTCTGCTGTCACGGAACTCTCCAATCCATCTAGCGTTGATGTGTTCTGCGGATAATGCTGCAGGCAAAGATGTGGCATGACTTGGGTCTTGTTGACACAGCAGTGGATGGAGTTTTCTTGGTGCAAGAAACACACACAAGGATGCAAGCTGCAACACATGATGCCCCGCGCAGACGAAAAGGTGGCATGCAACCCTCCATTCATACATCCCACCCACTCACCCGCCGCCATCATTCATCGTCATCCCCCATCGGGCAGCGAGAAGAGAAGCGGGGGTTAGCCACCCGAAACGCGCACACAAACCCGCCGCATGACCATGCCCTGGGCTGTTACGGTCCGAGGCTTCCAGGTTCGTATGATTGAGCTAGAGCACATTCTTTGCTGTCGTCTGTCATAAATTTTGTATTTGAATGTTAAATCCGGTCTTTTTTTTATTTTATTTTTTAGTAACCGTTGGTGGGGATGCAACAGGATAGATAGGGCAGAGAAAAAAATCAATTTGAATCGCTGCCCTGCCTGGAGGCTTTAGGCTCTTGAGATGCCTCGGATTAGTAGACATTGCAGGCTAGCACCAACCCCGCCTGCTAAATGACCCGCCACTGCACAAACTAGCCTGCTTGGCTGCCCGTAGAGCCGCAGGTCAGCTACACGACGACTAGCAGTGGATTCCAGTGAGATGGGTACACTGCCAGAGCGCTGAGGCGCCCTAATGACAGTTCAGGGGCGCCCCGTAGCTATAGTGATGCCTCTGGTCATCAACCCCTCCAGCCCCTCCAGAACCCCTCTAAGAATCCCAGTGAGGGGCATCGGCACAGTCCGCTAAACAAACAGTGTCCCACTGAGACAGTGTCCCATGCCCAATCATAACCCTGAGAAAAAAATTCCGTCGAGGGCCTCTTCCCACCTGGGCTGGGCTTTTTCAATACCCCCTCCATCCTCCCCCCGGGTCTCTTTTCCTTTTCTTCTCCTCCATCCCACTCCAAAGCACCTCTCCAGCGTTTTTTTTTTTCGGTGCATTTTCCGATCCCCAATCCTCTCTCCCTCTTCTTCCTCAAGGCCCTGCTTTCTTGTCAATACCGTCACCATGGCTGATGATGTGAGTACTTTGTGTTCCCCGCGCACGCGCTGTACCTATGCGTCCATTTCTCGTCGCGAAAAAAATCACCCCGCAATGTGACTCGTGCCCCACGGTCAGAGCAGTCTCAACGGCCTCTATCAGCCATTAACGAGATGTCACCAGCGGGCATTCCTTCATCACGTCGACGAGGAAATGTATACAAAGAGCTTGTGCTAATTGTCATGTTTTTGCCTGCAGCACGAGACCTTCGAGTCGGCCGATGCCGGTGCCTCGCTCACCTACCCCATGCAGTGCTCTGCTCTGCGCAAGAACGGCTTCGTCGTGATTAAGGGCCGCCCTTGCAAGATCGTCGACATGTCCACCTCCAAGACTGGAAAGCACGGTCACGCCAAGGTCCACCTTGTCGCCCTTGACATCTTCACTGGCAAGAAGTACGAGGATTTGTCTCCCTCCACCCACAACATGGACGTCCCCAACGTCACCCGTCGCGAGTACCAGCTTGTGAGTGAACCCTTGCCCCGCTCCACAAGGAGGGGCCTTCCTAGCTCCAACCCCCTCCCCGCGCGCTTCCCGGTAGCTAACACATGCTCAGCTCGACATCTCCGACGATGGCTTCCTCTCCCTCATGAACGATGACGGTGACACCAAGGATGACGTCCGCATGCCCGACGGAGAGATTGGTGAGAAGATCAACAAGCTCTTCAAGGTCGATGAGAAGGACACCAGTAAGTTTGCATTTCTACGTGGTCAGCTGCATTAGCGTATACGCTGGTGCAATCTGCCTCTGATAAAATCCGCATATCGCAACCTGTCGCTAATTGTCAATTTCAGACGTTGTCATTCTCACCTCCATGGGTGAGGAGGCCGCCGTTGAGGCCAAGGAGGCTCCCCGCCAGGGTTAAATTGCGTCTTTACGATGCATCCGGCTCACTGTGGCTTCTAGTCCCCTTGCAATACCATTCCATTATGAGTGGCACACAAGGGGACCTGTTGGTTTGATGAATAATGGACACATCAGATATTCATGAGCCATGAGTTGGGCATAAAGCTGCGGAGTTCTATCTGGACAAGATTATGTGCTGGTTATGGCATTCGGCAATCCGAAGCGCCCTCGTGCGACGTCGAATTTTCCTTTGTTTCTTATCCAATTGCTGCCAATGCCTTTATGTCACGATATTCGTAGCGGCAAATGAGAGAAAAAAAAATGGGAGAGCTTTGGAGTTAACAGCATCTGTCCGATAGAAGGCTATTAAAACCCTTGACGGAACCTGCATTTGATTTTCTTTGTGCAAAATCGTGACTCCCATATGTGTCCCCCAATGTACGACCTCAACATGTGCTGTGAATGATTGATTGGGTAGATGTACGTGGTAGCCATCTGTCCATGTACAGTATGTTGACGAACAAGGTTAGAGGAGGGGTCAAAAATTCAAAATGGGAAGCGAAAAAAAAACAGAAAACAGAAGAGAAAAAAAAAAGCGAAGTGGAACCACAAGTTGCCGATTAGATACGAAGCGTTCAGAGAAAAGAGACAGGTGAAAAGTTGTGAAGTCATTCTTCGATGCCCAAAAATTGGCGGCTTAGGATGCATTGAACGGTAAGATTAAATTCCAAATTATTTTGACACAATACACAAGTAGTAATTTTGTAGGCGGTTTAAACTAGGAAGAAAACAAGATTGGCCGCCCAATCGGTGCGAACTTGACCACTCTCTAGTAACCCCAAGCAACCTACAGCCTTACAAACATCGAACTCCACGACGTTGCAAACATTGCACCACAGGTGCCATGAGCTATTCACTGCCTTAGAAACAAAAATGGACGAGCGTCGAGAGCTTCGCAAGTTCCCTCGAGGGGAAAGATGCCCTGAATGCGGTGTGAAAAGATGGTACCTGGAGAACGGCCTCCGCTTCTGTTCGAACGGCCATCAGGTCGAGGTACTCCCAACCCAAATGCCGGTGACTGGATTTATCCTGGGGGGGAAGTTCAGCTAACAGAGACCTAGGGCTTTATTCAATTTGACATAGGTGACGAAGAAGATGCTGGGAAAATGGGTGCTGTCGTCAAGCGGGACAAGGAAGTCAAGGAAAAAGCGCTGCGTCATCTCACTGGCCAGGCCGGCAAGAATCTCTATCTCGAGTGTCTTCAATTGATCCTTAGGAACCAGATCCTATGGCTCATAAGTTCCAAATACCACAAAGAAGAGTTTGAGACAGTGATACGCGACCTCTGGGACCTTCGGACCCGCGGCTCCAGTACGCTCGCTGACGACGATGTTCCTCAAGAAGGCGGGATGGAAATGTTCAGTTCCCAGCCCGATGCTAGAGAACAAAACAAAGAATCGGAGAGTAGGAGCTCAAGGGCTCAGAGCTGGAACCCAGAACGGGGACCAGATTGGCCCATGCCCAAGATGATTGACACGCTCGCCCTCTGCTACCTGGGATGCCTTCTCTTACGCATTCCTACCGGCATTGGAGAAATCTGCAGCTGGGTCAATGAAGGCCATATGCCTTACAAACGAGCAGTGAGTTCAATTTTGATATTTCTTTACGGGCCTGGGCTGATTACACTTCTAGTATTACAGTTTGCCTCAAGAAATGCAAGATAGATTGCCTTCGGCATACACCAGAGCATTGAAGCTGCCTCTTCGTGGAGCTCTGCAAGGGGTTGATCTCAACTATGCAATCATGAATTTGGCCTTGTCATACCATCACAACTACGAGATGCTCTTCCCTCCCATCAATCCCACACTTATTCTAATACATTACACGAAGCAGCTGGCATTGCCAGGTAGGTCCAAGTTTGGAACAATATACACCCAGTTTGACCAACCATCGTATAGTGGAAGTGCTCGTTACCTCACGCATCATGATCTCAGTCCTGAACATGAACTTTCATCTGCCTATCGAAAAGCCTCGGCTTTTTTACCTAGATTATCCAGAAACTATGCTGATCGCTCTTACGATTGTCGCTACTAAACTATGTTTTCCCTTCAGCTCTCGTCCTCCATTGATTAGAACCTCTGATTCGAAACAGAATTTGAGATTCGATTGGGGAAAGTGGGAGGCTGCCACGGCAGAGCTTGGCGATTCATCCAGACCATCTGGTGACGAACATATTTTTGAGCATGCCACAGCTGATGCGATCACATCCATGTCTTCGGAGCAATTCAGCAGATATTTTGCACATATCGCAAGCTTGATTGACAAGAAGAGTATTGTCCCAGCCCTGACATCTCAAGGCCTAACTAACAAGAGAAGATGAAAATGCCATTACCAAGTTTTTCCCCTCGGAAGATGCGCCTCCACTCGAAACACCGCGGGAACAAACCACAGAAGATGAAGTGGATAGCCGTGCTAGGGGGATACTGGCCCAAATTCTTCAGGTGTCCGGCAAAGAAAACTTACGGTTCAGCGACGATGAACTGGCCAGCTCTGAGGCCATTTATGAAGCTTTTCGCTCAGTTGAAGATCTCGCTGAGTCGCCAAGGGCATTATACACAAAAGCAGGTAAGATGCCGACATCGCCCTTCCCGGAAAATGGGAGCCTGAAACTCATCTCTTTGCAGGGCATATAGCGGGGCTAACCCTCGAGGAAGTGGTGCGGGCAGTTTACATGCTGGAACAAAGGATACTCGTTTGGCAAGGCGAGCGAAGAACAATGGAAGAGCCGTAAGACCTATCTTAGTTGGGCTTTCAACCAGATGGTGGCACATAAAGGATGCTCTATTCCCAGGTCTCCATGCCTGATAGCCGTTGCTCGAGTCCAATTCTCTCAAATCACTCGTGCTTGACTCTTCAATACGTCATGCTGGTCTTTGGAAAATTATGCCATCGTATCTCATAAGTATAATGCCGAACAAATCAAAGCCCGTGATTTATTTTCACATCCCAGCGCAATTGAATAATACAATCCATCGCAGAACGGCGCATCTCATCAACCCTGACCTGGCCCACCCTGTTATCCGGATGCATCCACTCTGTAAATCAGAGTCATTTGTGTGGCACGTGACCTAGCACGACCCTAGGGTTTTTCTCTCGGCTGGACATTTCGCCCCACCAATATTGCGCGCAGAAACGGCTTCTCCAAACTTCACATCGTCAGCGTCACAAAAATCAGTCAAGAGTGAGTCGGCCCCTATAGTACGGCCAACGGCATGTGGAAATGTGTTACTGACTTGAATAACAGTGCAGATGTAAGCCCGATCATCGCCGAACCGAATTTGCGCGCCGCCGAATACTAACAGATGAATCCAGTTTCGTGAAGACCCTCACGGGCAAGACCATCACCCTTGAGGTCGAGTCCTCGGACACCATTGACAATGTCAAGTCCAAGATCCAGGACAAGGAGGGCATTCCCCCGGACCAGCAGCGCCTGATCTTCGCCGGCAAGCAGCTTGAGGATGGCCGCACCCTCTCCGACTACAACATCCAGAAGGTGCGTGCGAGCGCGTGACCAAGCGCCGGTCGAGCACACGCTCGAACCGTGAAGGATAGCCTGCTATTTCTGGAAAACATATGCTGATGATCGCCACAGGAGTCCACCCTCCACTTGGTCCTCCGTCTCCGTGGTGGTATCATTGAGCCCTCGCTCAAGGCTCTCGCCTCCAAGTTCAACTGCGAGAAGATGATCTGCCGCAAGTGCTACGTACGTTCCCAAACCCCACAATGCGATTGGTATCGCTTGCAGATTCCAGCGTCTAACATGTCAACCATAGGCTCGTCTTCCCCCTCGTGCCACCAACTGCCGTAAGCGAAAGTGCGGTCACACCAACCAGCTCCGACCCAAGAAGAAGCTCAAATAAACGATTTCTCCATGGATGCGGCGTCTGGGTTTTTGGCATTCTGGGGTCTGTGGCAAGAGCAGAGGAGGGTCCTTGTTCACGAATCTGGTTGTTTTTACGGTAGCATATGCAGCTCAGGCAATACATTCTAGATGATGCCGACGAACACGTGCCGATGGTCTCCAAGGCTCTGTCCCTTAAAAAAAAAGAATAAGACATTCAAGCCTCCGATCCGAGCCTTATTTTCCAATCCCTAGCTAAAGTCTGCATGTGGGTGTTGGTCGAAGCGGCGGAACGAGGAGAGCGAAGCCGAGGCCGTGGTGATTGTACACACTTGCGTCTCCCGAACTTGCGCAATAGCGCAGTCCCAATGTTTCATCGAAACCAAATGATTGGGTGTTATTTTCCGTAGATTTTTGTTCCCTGGTCAAATTCCCAATTAGGCGACGCATCGCACCCACCATGTTCATTCATGAATTGAGGCTCGCTCATGCCATCAGCGGGTCATGTCTAGTGCCGGGGAAACTCCGGCCCCATGCGAACACTTGACACGCTGCGCTGCGCGCTCCTAGCTGACGACAACGGCCAGACTGTCACCAAGCTCAGCGACGAAACTCTAGCTCCCTACAACCCCAGCGAATCGCGGACAAAACATCACCCAAGCTACGAACACGACAACCTGGAAACGATTAATCAACAGCCGCTTCCTATCGCTTGATTTCCATTCTCAGACACCTTTGCCGACGCAATGGCTGGGGCTGGATACGACGCCGTCGTCGATGTGGATGATGAGGTACATGCCCCTCCAGTTGGAGCTTCAACATTAAGCATCGCGAAGCTGTTCCGCCCATATGCAGCTCCCCTCTGTTTATCATCCATCTCCATTCTTATTTGTAACTAACATGGTTTTTTTCTTCTTGATAGGGTGACCTCGGACACACCGATCTCCAGGACGATCTCGAATTTCACACATCGAACTTCAACGATACAACTCCAGGCAACCGCAAGCCTCCCTCGGGCGGACTTCCTGCGCCCGCGACAGCGTCAAACTCAGGCTCGTCGAAGCGCTTCCTCTGGTCCATGTCCTTTTATGCGCAGTTCTTCGACGTCGACACCTCGGCCGTTCTCTCGCGGTGCTGGGCCGCGCTGTTCCCTCGCGCAAACTTCCTCGACGTCCTCGAAGGCAACCCGGATCTCTACGGACCATTCTGGATTGCCACCACTGTCGTCCTGATCTTGTTCCTGGGTGGAACCATCAGCCAGTACCTGTCATCGACGGGCAAGGGGCCATTCCTTTACGATTTCAGGCTATTGAGCGGTACGTTCATGATACCCCTTGCGCATCCGGGCTTTTCCCCTGGCTATTGATATAGCAATACTAACATGCCTTCTGACAGGCGCTGCTGGTCTCATCTACGGCTACACTCTCTTCATTCCCGTGGGTCTCTTCTTGGCCCTCCGATACTTTGGCAGCGAGTTGGCCAACCTACTCGAGTGCTGGGCGCTCTACGGCTACTCCAACCTCATCTGGATCCCCGTCGCCCTCGTCAGCTCGTCGCCCCTCTCCATCCTCAATTGGGTATTCGTTGGCGTCGGCTTCGCCGTCTCCGTCGTCTTCCTCGTCCGCAACCTCTACCCCGTCCTCAGCGCTACGGACCGCCAGGTCAGCAAGATCCTGCTCATCGTCGTCATTGTGCTACATGCAGGTCTGGCGCTGGCCATCAAGATTCTGTTCTTTGCGCACGGCAGCCCCGTCGCAAGCAAGCCCAAGGACGACGACAAGAAGAAGGAAGGCGATAGCTAAGGACGTACGGTTTCAAAAGATGGAATCTGCGAGGTTCAAGCGTTCAAGGGTTCAATTTCAGGGCATTGGGATTTCGGACAACGATGTACAAGAGTACACCAGCACGTACTCAGCCTGCGGGCACAGGTTGGACCATATGTAAGTCCACAGAGAGGAGGAAGGGTTCTGTATTTTTGTACAATAGATCAAGGCAGCGTATCCGTCTATCGGGGCCTGCATTTATGGCCTTTTTTAAACCATGCCTCGGTTACCATTCATGTTGGTTGATATCTGCAAACATGCATATTGCACCAACTGTTACTACAGTCTTACGCACCGCACACCGTTCCATATCTTTTAGACCTTTTCAACAGGTCCATTATTCCTCGCCCAGTCCAGCCATGAGCCAGAATACTCGCCAACTTTGTTCCAGCCAGCACTCTGGGCAATGGTGGCGGCAGAGCGGGCGCGGACGCCAGCTTTGCAATAAAAGAGCAGCTCGGCCGTCTTGGGGGGTCGCTCGAAGCCGTACATCTCTTGGAAGTCCTCTTCGGAAATGTGGAAGCTCTGGATGGCCGTGGTGATGGGGATATTGATGGCGCCGGGGATCTTGCCGGTCTCGAAGAGCTCAACAGGCTCGCGGACGTCTGCCTCTGCATGTCAGCGCATGTGTTTCCAATGACAAGAAGAATTCCCGCGTCATGTAAACCTAAGAAGGAGAGGAGGGAGGGGGAGCAAAATTGCGCAAGGGAATTGAGCGTGTTGTATCCGCTGCAGTGCAAGAACGGGAGAAGTGCGTACCGACAATGACGACGTCCTTGCCGTCCTCCTTCTCGACGTACTCCTTGATCTCGTCAAAGGTCCACGCGCGGCTGCCTTGGAGCTCCGCATCATCCTTCTTGGACGAGTACCAGCGGCGGCAGAGGGGCGCAGCGGGCTGGGCAAGGACGCGAGATGACAAGCGAGCGGCGGGACGGAGGGTGTGAGGTCGGCCGAGAGCGTATGTCGCGGGGCGAGCCGCCGCGGAGAGGCAGCGCAGGGCGGATGTGACGGGTCGGCGGGAGGCCATGGCTGCGAGTGGGCGCGCGTGCCTGTGTCGTAGTCTCTAGTGCGGGAGGTGCGAAGGGCTAGAGGGCGCAATTGGGTTCGCCAGATGGACGGCAAGAATGCGAAAGGGCGTTTGAAGGTGGGTGTTGAATCTCAGATCAAGATGCTCCAGGTGCGCCCCCCCCCAGTCGGAATAGCCTGCCGACGCTGCCAATCGAACACACCTGCCCTGGCAGTTGCGGGAGAGGGGAAGCTTGGGCCATCCGTCTACCAGTGCCTGCAAAAACGGCTGCTACCGTCCTCTTTTGGTTTGGCTCCCATTTTCCCCCGCCGCGTGGCATCATGAGGCATGATGGCTATGATGTAAGGGCCAGAGGCTCACAATGCCGGCCAAGCATGCAACACCAAACAGAGCATGCGCTGCTGAGGAGGAAGCACTGGCAAGCCACTGCTCCGTGCAGTAGCGCCCATGGCCATGGTACAGCACACAGGCATCGCCACATACCATAAATCAAGTCACATGCAAACCATATCTCCACGCAAGTTCTGGGCTAATCTCAATCCCGCCCTTCACTTCCAGCGACCGTCGATCCCGCAAGCGCCCTGGGCAAGGCCAACCAGCTAGAGTTTGGTCAGCCCCGAAAAAAAAAAAAAAGAAGAAAATGCGAAGTGCACATGACGCACGGCCAAATGCATCATGCCTAAGCCCAACTTATTGATAAAGGGCCTCGTATGAACCGTCAAACATGCCCAACCCAAACTGAAGTTGGCTCTGCCCATCATCCCACCCAGTAATACATATCCCAGTCACAACTCCGCGTGGCGCCACATTCCCTCCGTTTCACCACATTTATTTTTATTATCAGCGTCATTTGAATTTCTTATGTCATTTACTGTCTGGTCTGAACTGTCCAATCGCCATACGCCTGGCTGTTTGATGCTGTTTGAGTCTAAGCCTCATGAAAAACGCCCTCCGACGCTCCAACTATATACATAATGAATAAGTATTACAACTAATATCCCGTCATGGCCACTCTCCCTTTTTATGCAAGGGTCGAGTATGATTCGGTCGACGAAGCTGAAGGCGCCAGAGCTCAACTGTCTCGATATCCGTCTCTCCGTTTTAGAGGTGCCGCCGTCCATTAAATAGGGCTGCCGCTCTGGCTTCTGGTTCATTTCATGTTCGATCCCAGCCGTCAGCTTACACGAACCACTCCGTCAGCTATTGGCCAGCAGGCCGTGGCTTGACATTTGGGATGGTGTGGACTGTGGCTGTCAGATCGTCGACCTCAGGCGTGTCATGCTTCAGCCGCGAAGCGACCTCTCTACACACCATTTACCACTCACGCTTCTTCATGGTCAGGGGGCAATCATCCTAGAGCCTCGTCAGTTTTACTCATTTGATCGCATCTGCCGCGTCAAACTCACCATGGGGAAAATGGTAGCAAACACCTTGATCTCCTCAGACTTGGGAGTAGCATGGTGCTTCCAGTCCAGCATCACCGAGGCCTTTCCGATAAGGAGCGCCAAGTTGAGCTGAGCATAGGTCTGGCCAAGGCAGTAGTGAGGTCCTACTCCGAAGACCAGGTAGTTCTTCTTGCCCTTCTCCTCAGCATCGCCAGAGTAGTATCGGTCGGGGTCGAAGTAATCAGGGTTCTCGTACACCTCGGGGTCGTGCAGCGCCATGTATGTGGTGGGGATCAGCATGGAACCTGTTTCACGTCAGTCATCATTCACAAATACTTGATCACAAGAATCCAAAGTTGGCTTCCAACTTACCCTTGGGAACGGTGTAGTTATCGCTAATAGGGAACGCCTTCTTAACAATGTAGGGAACCATCAGGACAGGAGGGCGGTATCGCAGCAGCTCACGAACAACGGCACGGGTGTAAGTCAGAGATTCAAGCTGGTCCATGTTGATCTCGGCGTTGGGGTTGCCGTTGCGGACCTTCATGTTCTCCTCTCGGACACGATCAAGAACATCAGGGCGCTGAGCGGTGACCTGGAACAGCCAAGTGGCAGCACTGCTGGTAGCATCCTGAGAAGCAAAGAGGAAGGTGAAGATGGTCTGGGAAATCTCATAGTCGTTGAACATGCGCAGAAGGGGGTAGGGCTTCTCAACACCTTCGGTGTTGCCAGCAGCCTCAGCCTGGCGCCACTTCTCGGACTTGATCATCTGCTCAACCCAACCATCCATGATGCAGGTGACCTCTCCACCAGCAGCCATGCGGACCTTGCTTTTGGCGGCGCACTTGGCAAACTCGGCCAAGACCATGTCAGCAGCCTTCTTGCCATACCATGTCTTGGTGTAGGGAAGAATGATGGGGAAGTTGACGAGCTCGAGAGCAGCAGTGATGAGGTAGTAGTCATCAGAAATCTTCTTGACAGCCTCATCCGAAATATAGTGACCAACGAAGCTGCGGCAAGAGACAGCGCACATGACATCGCGGAACTCAACCATGAAGGGAATGGGCTTGCCATCGTTCTCCTTGGTAAGCCTAACGAAACGCTCGAAGAAGGTGTTGTACACCTCCTCCTGACCAGGCAGGTAACACTCGAGGGCCTTACGGGTGAAAAGGTTGTTCAGTCCCTTACGGAATTCAACGTGGGGCTTGCCGTCGAGGAAGACCCAGTTGTCGTGACCGAGGAGTTTGTGAGCGACATCGACGACACAGGGCTTGACGTAAGAGGGAGAGTTGAGAACCTTGCGGGCCATATCGCGAGTCGAAGCAATGACAACGAACCTAGACAAGACGTGTTAGCAACATACTACCACAAACAAGAGGGCGACAAGAAAACTCACTTGTGGAAAACAGAGACGCAGCTGAGAGGACCGCTGAGCCACTTGGCATAGTATTCTTCGAACTTGGGGTCCATGGACTGGAGGAAGGGGCCGATGAAAGGCATCTTCCATGAGGGTCCCTCAATGGAGCCCTTGTTCATGATGTAGCTGACTGCCAAGAACGCGTGAGCGAGATCAATTTCGATGGAGAACAGCGACGGTGCATACCTTGATCGTAAACGACACACATCAGGAAGAATGTGAGGGCGAGCGTCCAGGGACCAGCGTTGGAAATGAGGTCGACAACATAATCGAGCTGGGGAGGGATGTTGACGTTGGGAACCTTGGCGCTGGCCAGGACGGACGTGAAGCCCGAGGCAGTCGAATTAACGACGTCCATTGTTGCAATGGGACGCAAAGACGGGAGCTCGAAGACAAGGTGCGCGAACGAAAGCTGATGTTTCGTCGTGTCGCGAGAGATGGAGACCGTCGTCGAGGTCCAAATCTACCGAGTCGCTAGGAGCGAAACGAACCAAATAGTCGAAGATGGCGTGAAGAAACGCCAAAGGATCAAAGGCACAAACGAGACCTTTGAGTAGGGGTGATTGACCAGGCCGTCGAGTCGAGGTTGAAGAGAGAGAAAAGGAAAAGAGAAGGGGGGGCGTGGGAGAGCAAAAGGTATTTCGAGCGAGAACGACTACGGAGGGAGGAGGCGTTAGTAATTCCCGGGAAGGCACCGCAAGTGCCAGGGACTGGGCGAGGGACCGGGGACGTGAAATGTCCGTGATGTGGATGAGATAAAGAAAAAAAAAAGGGCCCGGAGTTCCGGGGGGTAGCGTACGGTACTGCACCAAGGGTGTGATTTTCGGGGTGCGAGTGGAGGAGACGGAGAGGACGGAGGCACAGGTGGAGGAGCGAAAGAACAGGGAAGAGGTGGTTTCGACGAGTCTCAAGCTCTGTCTCGCTGCAAATGTTATGTTTATGACTATACAAGCTAACATGTCTGTGTCTCCGCCCTCGGACGCGTCCCGCTTCTCATTCACTGAGTCGTAGAGCGCCCCTGTCGGCCTCGCTTCTTCATGTACTCATTGATTGACACTTTCTTTCCTGTCCATCTCGCTCCCCCGACAAGGCCGACAAGGGGGAAAGCAGGCGACGGGTTTGGCTTGGGGGGGCGTGTGTGAAATGCGTGCTTGGTTGTGGATGCCCTGGTGGGGAGCTTTGAAGCCACAGCAGACTATGGGCGCTGCTACCCGCAGCACTAGCGGGAGTAGGTTTGGTGCCTCCTCACATGGCAGCGACGCTCAGGGAGGGAGGGTGCTGCAGCAGCAGGAGCAGCAGCACACAACAGCTGAACAGGGAGCAGCAGACGACGCCATTGGCAGGGATGTGATGCCTCTTGCTCTGCAGTGTCGTCCACTCAAGCCTGTTCCCCTTCCCTGGGACTGTCCCGGCCAAGCCAGGCCAGGGGTCTTTTTCGCATCGTCAATCTCGTAGACACGAAATAGGAATGGAACGGAACAACGAAAAATCATCACGGTGAGAATAACAACATGGATCGGTGAATGGCTAGTGCAAGGGAGGGCGTGGGCTCGGTGAATCGTGCACGAACTTTCTCTTGGATGCCGGGGAGAGCAATTGGGACATGACCGACATGAATCAACTCTTTTTTCCGCCGCTTCATTTCAGCGACTTTTTTTTTTTTTTTCTCTCAAGTGGCATATAATGCAAACCCCAATTACCTTTCTCAACCTCGCGGACCCAAATCTACCCAGTTAATTGCCCATCGCGGTCTAGCGCGTCATTTTGGTTGGGTAAAGAAGCACGGTTAACACAGAGGCCCGGCACAGCTCTCCTGCTTTTCTACTTTCCACATGCTCGCACACACCTCGTCATTGTGGCCCGTAGGGAGCGAGGGTGTGTATCTATCCGTAGTCAGGGTGCGCCGTGCAGTTGCAGCACAACCTCCTCTCCCTCGCGACTGCGCGCTGGCGCCGAGCTACGAATTGAAAAAAAGAAAAATGGCAAAAAAGCAGACCACTTCGTAACCCGCACGTCTGGGCAACCAGACGAGCGCACCAATGAAAGGTCCATTTACATGTCAATTCTACTTCGTCTCAGTCTCAATGGCTACTTGGCCTTTTTATTTTGCAGCAGCCAAGTCCAGCTTTGAATATTTTCTCTCGTCTAAATGACGTCCGCCTCTTACTTCCTTCCAGATCTCAAATCTTGCATCATCACCTGCTGCTTTAAGCAAAGCACTCTGGCACTTCCGCCCAATACCACTCCACACCTCCCACTTCCTCTACCATAACCAGAGAGGTCTCATTCACAGCCCATCATCTACCGGCTTACTTACAGCCGAGTAATTGACAAGAAATCCCTCCCACACCCCGGGCTTTGCAAGGCCCATTGCCTGTATCGCACGCCTCTCGTACGTTTTCCCATCCCATACCTAAGTAGCACCAGCAGTCCCGGCTGCACGGCGCCCGAGACTTCGTTCCCCTCCTCTGCATCTAGATCCATCCCGCCCTGGCGGGTTTGTTGTTCATTGGCTACGACCCAAATCTTTGCCCGGATTTCTTCATTCCATGATGCAAAGAGCTCAACAAAAAGGGTGGCCCCATGGCGGTGTCCGAAATGCCGCTGACATCTCGGACAGCTCACTGGCATACTCCCATCTGCCGCCGTTGCTAACCCTTGACCCCGCTTGGCCACATGGGTTTGCGAAAGAACATGAAACGCAGCTTAGGTTTGGCATTTGCTGGTCTTGACAACTAAACAGCCCATGAAGGAATGCTCGAAGTCGGTGTTCAGCTCCTTATTTCCATCCACGGCTCGAGAATCTAGCACCCAATCGCTACAAGCTACTTCCCATCCACTTAGCTCATATGTCTTACATTGTCCAATCTGCGCCTACGTATTCGGGATCTCGTGAAACAGTTAGACACCATTGACCACATCAATCGCTTACCCAAGAAAAAGCAAAGCCTACCCTTGCATATCTACCACCGCGGGCATTTCCGTCACAGCTTTACGGTCTGAGGCGGTCAGTATACGCGTATCCGTGCAGAGCACGGGTGAACCGATTTACAACGCTGACACCGCTGCCCCCAAAACGACGCGCCGAGCATCACCAGTTCTATTTACCTATTCAAGCAACCGACGTTCCCCTGGCGGGCCTGTCCGCCTTCATATACCACGGGCTGGGACGTGTTACAAATGAAGCTATTGGGTGTACGTATAAATGGCATCAGTTGAGGAAAGCCAGCCCAGAAGTTAACCTGAAAGTCTGGAAGGAAATAACTTAACAATTAAGCTAGCTGATATGCTCAGGGCGGCACTGCATGCTAACTTCATTCACGCCACTCATCTTGACATCACACTCCAACACCGGCAGGCTCTTTGGTGATTGGCGCATCTCCGTATCGAGCCTCGCGGGGGGCGCCCACGGGTCACAAGGGTCCAGCCAACCATGAAGTCAAGCGCGAACGGGGAGCGGGTCTTGGATCAGATGAAGAGGGTGTTTTCAATGAACCATCCATCCACCAAAACAAGGGCACCCCACACTAATGTGCCAGGTCTCCCGATAATGGACAGGCCCCGCCAATCCGGCCGACGCTTGGGGAAATCCCTCCGTGGTCGTATTCGGTCGCATCTCTTGGTCGCCTCGTTTTGGAATTACATTTCAACCGTCCCGACAACTGTTTACCATTGTGTGACGCAAAACCGTGTCATATTTAGGGGCACAGCCGCCGGGTGTTTACGGTCGTCAATGAGATGAAAGGAATTTACCATGATTCCACAATGGTATGCAACCATTGGACCACCAGGATTCCACGCACACCTTGAGACCAGATGGGTCCCAGTAGCGCTGCCGCTGCCGCCGGGAGCATTGCCTTGTCGCGATGGTGTTTTATCATCGGACGCTTCGGGATCGCCATCAACAAATTGATTGGTCAATTCCTTCCGCCATGGCCAATTGGCATTGACCGCTCTTCATCTGACTAATACATGTGTTCACGAGAAATGGATCCATCAACGGTTGTCTGTCCGGATACGAATACGAATAATGGTCCGTGGAGGCGGCCGAAGAATCTTCGATACAGCCCGCGTCGCAACCGATTGGGTTGTCAGGGTCCGTTGATCCCGAATTCGACTGTGCATAGTCCGCGCCACGAACTTGGTTGGCCGCGTGCCTTGTTGGTACACTCACCCACCCAGTCTCGCATACATTGGTGGTACTACTAACTGGGTCATTCAGCGCCCGGGGCCTTAGCTAGCGATGCACAGATGCACCCTGCACAGCATTACATTGCCCGGTTCGCTTCCCGGAGTTAAGTGGTGAATGTTCCGCAACCTCCCTCGATGCAGATCACGTTCCATCCCCGCCCGGTTCCAGCTGGCGAGGTTGTGATCTGACGGCAATGGAGACGATGCTGTGCCCCTCCTCCCTGATCGTGGCGACGTCAACCAACCTCCAGAGTGTGCAGACTCTGGCTAATGATTAGTCCGACGCAAAGTGGCAATCGATCTAGGAACACTATCTCAGGGCAGATGAACGCTAAAAAAAATTGTGCGGGCTGGATAACCTTATTGCTGCAAAGCATCCCGATTCCTTGCCCCTCCTGTAAACCCCCCCCCCGTTGTTTCGATCGACGTCATCCTCTCTTTGGCAGTGTAACACCACTAAGTTCCCTTTTTCTATTGCCAATTAACCCTAGGAAGGCAAGTTAGCCCGGCCGTGGTTAAGTGTAACTTGTAGACTAGGATTAAGTGATGATCCATATGTGTCGATGAAACAAGATGTCATGTATCGTTTTGCAGTCAGTTCCGCATGGGCACTAAGTTCCAGGAAAGCTCAACACCGTGTGAAATCTTCCTATCGCCCAGGGCACCGTACCCATTTCCAAACACAGTATACCTGCCTAAAGTAGTTCGTGGGTTAGGTCCGCGTTGGTTTTAACCTGCTTGGCATTTTAGCTGGAAAAAAAACCTACCCTATACCATACCGTCTGCATCTCATTCAGATGCGATCAGCTTCGCTGCCAGCATATCTTTGCTGTGATGTTTATATTCTTCTAGGGCATGTTTTCTTCTGTTAGTTTCTTCCTTTGTTTGAAAATTGTATAAATTGATAGTAATATCATACACCCAGAAGGGGGTTTGCTTGACGGATCAGCAGGAATTCACATTTCCAATTAATGCTCCTTTGTATCGAGGAAATATAATCCAATTAACATGTTTCCAATAACCAGGCCAAACTTGACATCACCATATATGGACTAAAAAAGCAGAACAATTTTCATGATTCTGGGGAGACTGTAGAACTAACACCAATCAAACTTTTTGTGGCCGTTTCTTGCTTCACAACTCTGCGGGATGAACTGTGGCAAAACCACGGATTTTTTCTGGAAGCAGGTTTCAGTTTTCTGGTTTACCCTACACACCACAAAATGATCGAGACTTGATAGTTTGAGGGTGATTTGATGAGGACAAAATACTGATGGGTTTATTTGCTTTTGGAGAAGCATATATTATTAGTGGGAGAGGGGCTATCAATATCTCTTCAAGGCTGAAATTTGTTTCTCGCCTTGACACATTGTGCAAGACCAACATCATTTAGGCTAAGATTTGGGCCATAGCTAATAAATAACAAATCCTTCAGGCGGGATAAATCTAGATATAGAGGAGGGGAACGAAGTCTCGGACGCCGTGCAGCAGGTACTGCTAGTGGTACCTGGGTATGGGATACAGGCAATGGGCCTTGCATCAATGCTGTCGTAGTACACTCCCTACTACGAACTACTTTTTCTGTGTGGCATTGTCAAACGACAGACACCTACTTCACCTGGGGCCAAGTTGGCCCTGGAGTCTGGAAGTATGACGTTGATGAACTCAAAACATTCTACGCGACCATGGCAGCGATACAATCCAACTCTTGAATGACTGCAAGGGGGTACTTCCGCGGCAGCTGTAGAGGTAGTATTCATTTTAGCCAATCTTGGCTGACAGTATTTCAGACTGAGGGAATTCCAAATAAACCCGAGAAATAATATTTAGGTAAATATCATTATTTAGGCATTGTTATTTTTATTTATCCCAGCTAAAACTGCCAAGACTCATCGTCTTTTTGCGAGGAGCCCATGCAAGCAAGTGTCAAACGGATAAGCATTCAGCGAGTGTGTTGTACACGACACGAGGGGCGCATGTTTTCTATAATTTCCCCCATTTTCCATTAAGCTGCTTCTCAATATATTATTAGAAGACGACGAATACTTATGTTGATACCACATATATCTTCGACATACCCATCTTGTAGCTACTGCCCAAGTGATGCAGGATCCCAAAACTAGTAACTGGGCAAAAGAGTACTACCAAGCCGTATATGACGCTGATATGAGCCAATAAAACCCTCGAGTTGATTTCGAATAGCCGGATAAGCCGCCAATGGGCCAACTGCGACCCTCCTGCTCCGAAACTCCTGGCACTCGTTGTGCTTTAACTCCCTCTGCATGTATGCCAAAGAGATCCGAAACTGGACAGCTCGCCGTGACATTGTTCTTCACTTGCCACTGTTTGAATGCGCCCATCAGGCACTCAAAAAATGCTCATGCAGTGGGCAGCTTGTATGAAGTTCCGACCCTGAATGTTTTCGAAGCCTAAAGGCTTAGCCCAAGCTATCGGATAGCCGCCGATGTCCTACACGAGCTGAGTGAAAGTCAACAAAAAAGAAAAAAGGTGGCCAGCATGAGCGCATAAAGGGAAGTAGTTGTATCTGAGCCAATTAATGGTATCCTATCACTCCTACACAAACAAAGCGTTGTCATCCAAGATCGCCATCGAGATGCTGCTCTGGGTCTGGCAAAAGCTGAGACTAGTCGCCCTCTCGCTGCGTGCTGAGTCGTCAGCGCAACTCCAACGTACGTCTTTCATGCAGCTGCGGCCATTGCGGTGCGAGACATGCAGTCCCCCCCCATCGAGACGAAAGCCCGCCATTATATGAATCAGATCCTGTGCAATTTGAAGTCAAAATGTACACATATATACAACGAGGTGGCGTATCCTGAAGCAGTGTACCGTTCTGTTTTTGGACCAAGTCTCATTGTTGATATAATACTCCAATTTGGCAGCACAAGACTGGATGGCAAGTTGCGCAAGGAAGAGTTCGACTCGGTCCTGGAAACGGTAAATCGTTCCCGCGAAGACAGGGAGTATTATCGACTTTGGGTCGGCTATGGGGACGCCTCTAACTCTGCTCATCTCGGAGCCCCGTGCCGATGCCCGAAATCAAGTCTCACGTAGCCGTATCCATCTTAAGCATGGGACAAATAAACCAAATTATCGGACCTCGGCAAGGTACATTTTGAGCTTGTGATCCATAGACGACGGGTGAGGTGTTGGGCAACGGGTTGGGACTGTTTCTGGACATATTTGATGGCGGGATGTGCCTAAGCGCAGCATACAATGACGCATGACACATGCAAGAAAACATAGGTGGTCATCTTGAAAGACACAAGGCGATTTCTGGTTGAAGGAGTGGGAATCCAGAGGAGCCACGAGCTATACGCTATGGCATAAAACACTGTTCACATGGTCCAACTTCAGTATGGTGGGTAGCAATGGCGGCATTGGTGGACGACCCTGATGGCGATGATGATGATGTATTCCTGCAGAACATAGTGGTTTATGCATTATCTATGGTAATCTCAGGCGTTAGTGCAGCTTGGAACAGGGCCTCTTGTCTGCATGTTTATTCGCTGCAATCAATTGTCTCACATTTGGGCTGCACCAACCCAGATCCACGTCATGTAACCAACGTCCAAGGTTCATGTAATTTGGATTCTGACTCTCATTCCTTGGACATGGCTGGACCTACAGGCCAGAGAAAGCTTGCCGACGCATTACATTGCGTCATGGCAGCTGCCTTGAAAGTTCCCCCCACGAGCCCACGAGACGGCCGAGGCCAGCGCCTACCCTAGAGCGAGCGAATGACGCAGCCGGTTGGCACTCGGGGGCCTCCGAGACGGGGCCTGAACAGGCAACTGGGTCGATGAAATCGGGGGGATCGACATGTTACTGGACGCCGCCGGCACAGAGAGTGGATGCGCAACGTAACGGGGGTTGGTCCGTACGTGTCGTTGCTATGATGGGCATCAAGCATGGCGACTCGCTGCTAGGCGAGGCAAGGTAGCTTAGGTTCCGCCATGTCACGTTTTTTGCAGCCCAAATGAGAAGTGATGACTTAAGACTCCCAGTGGGCAGTCGTGAATATAACTGGAACCCATCCGCAGTTCCTGGCCGCGCGAGTTTCATCTTTCTTGACCATCAACCACCAGTCACCCGTCCTCCAATATCACTATCACTACCTGCAGTAACTGCAAGCACAACGCCAAACAATCCACTAGACAATATGCCTTCTACATTTATCGTAAGAAGAACACCCTCGCTGTCTGCCTGCACGAGGCATTGGTTGCTGAGCTTCTCGTCGCTGACATTACCCCTCACAGGTCACTTGCAAGGAGGATGCCACTCCCGAGCAGGTCGAGGCGTAAGACTCTCCCACTATCTATCACTATTACCATCGATCGAGTCGAGAGACGATATAGGATACCAATACAAGAAGGGTGGCAAGATGACTGACAACCTACAATAGTGCCAAGAAGGCTGCCAAGGACCAGGGCGGCGAGATCACGCATGAGTACAACCTCATCAAGGGCTTTGCGTGAGTGTTTTTGGCCCAACCGCCCTCTTTTGGACATTCACCAGCTAACGCCAAGTCAACCCGCAGTGTCAAGTACCCAGATGGCACAGTCCACTCACTAGACCAGCACGAGCACGTCAAGGCCGTTGAGGCTGACGGAGTTGTCACGACACAGTAATGGAGCATCAAATTCAAGAGTCGAGACCCTTTCTGCACCTAGATAGAAGAGAATTCGCATACAACATTGTTTTTTGAACCTGAGCCCCTGCATTCTTGTCTCATATGTACCAGCGTGCTTTTGTCTCACTTCCGAGGCCATCGGTTCATCACCTGTACCGGCCCGGCCATGCTGGTGACGTAGAGCCGAAGATTGCGGCCCAGGCATGATGCCCCGCGGTTGATCGCTACCGGGAGTCGTGAGCCCACCCCCGTAGACCCCTTCTGTTCGGTGACTTGCCCCGCGACAAGCCGCCTGAAAGCGCGCTAAAGCATGATAAGCTCCAGGGCATTTGTTCGCGTGTGGCCGCCTGCGCTCTGCCGGCGTCCCGGGTGGTCCAAGCTCCTCCTTCGCAGCCGGGGGGTTCGATATGGGGGGGCGAGGGGAGAGAGAGTCATGCTCGTCCCTCTATCTATCCTCCCAAGCGCTTTTGGGATCCGTTGCGCCCCCCGTGAAATACTGGCAGTTTCCCCACGGCCTACCGCGTGAAACATCATCTACCTGGCAGAATGTGCAAATAATGCGACCGAGATGAGTGGCTTATCAGCCAGGTCAATGGGGCGCTGCCAGCCTCACAATGCTGTTTCATCGTTTGCCCGTCTCGTGACGAATCAGTC
This sequence comes from Calonectria hawksworthii, assembly GCA_020975415.1. NCBI lineage: Eukaryota > Fungi > Ascomycota > Sordariomycetes > Hypocreales > Nectriaceae > Calonectria > Calonectria hawksworthii. Next base: position 1,035,614 of record JAHXZK010000006.1, read on the forward strand.
GATATCCCACCGTGCTCGGAACCCATTGTGCGGTAGGCGGCGCTCGCAATGGATTCAAAAACAACCCTTCCAGATCTCAGGCCCCCTCAAGCATAGGAGGTGCCTTCATACCCACAACGTCACGGATGCCGATGTTGCTGCCCTGGCCCGGCAGCACCAGCATCCTCTTAGCCTCACCGACCTCGTCAAGTATGTTCTACAAACGACTCGAGTTTCTCTAGTCTTGTGCTGACAATTTCCAAAGACATGGCCGACCTCCTCTATCGACCGAGTCTCTTCTATCATCGGCCAACTTTGCCCTCTCCCTCCTCCCTGTCCGCCTCGCCCACCGCCTACAAGCCCTCCGCAATCTCCCCTTCATCGTCGTGACGAACCCGAACATCTCATGCATCTACAACAACTATATACACTCGTTGTCTATCCTCCTCCCGTACCTGCATGCTGCTCAAGACGACCGTCCCATTTCGTCCCTCGATGATGAAGTCCAGTTCACCAATGTCCTCGCCGAGCTCGTCCAGACTCACACTGATACTATCCCCATCCTCGCCAAGGGCTTCCTCGAGTGCCGCCGTTATATCTCCCCGGGCGAGGTCACCCGTTTCCTCGACCAGCACCTCCGCGCTCGCATCGGCACTCGTCTCATTGCAGAGCAACACATTGCTCTGCACTTTAGCAGCCAGCCGCACTCCGAGAACACTGCGACGCAGGCGCCTTTCCCAGAGCATAACTCGTATATCGGCGTCATAGACACTGCTTTGAAACCTGCTCACATTATCGAGTCATGCGCCGGATTCGTGGCCGACATTTGTGAGCTGCGTTACGGAGTTCGACCACAGATTGTCATAGATGGCGAGCCCGATACCACTTTTGCCTTCGTCCCTATGCATCTCGAGTATATTGTCACTGAGCTTCTCAAAAACGCTTTCCGGGCCACTGTCGAGAGCAAGTCCCGCGAACCCATCATAGTTACCATTGCCCCAGAACCTCCCCTCCGCAGCCAGTCAACATCTGCCACTGATAGTGAAAGCCCCTCCGCTGCTATTGCTAGGCCCTCAGAGCACGACGACCCCAACTCTACTCGCACTGGCGCAATCGCATCACTCGGCGAGAATGCATCCGGGGTCACCATTCGTATCCGCGATCGCGGCGGCGGTATCCCTCCAGACGTTGCCCCCAGCATCTGGTCGTACTCCTTTACAACCTTTTCTGACGACACTGACGGCTTCCCCCCCATTGATAGCAGCGGCACCGATGGTCTTGGAGCCATCACCTCTGCGAGCGCTGGCGGAAGCTCTATAGCTGGTCTCGGTTATGGTCTTCCCTTGAGCCGTGCCTATGCCGAGTATTTCGGCGGTGGTATTGCGGTCCAGAGTCTGTACGGCTGGGGAACAGATGTATATCTTCACCTGAAGGGCGTGGGAACAATTGACAAGTAAGGACTGATTTACCTGGCGACAAGACGTTTGTTGGACTTCACAGTTAAAAGACGGACGAGGAGGCTTGTGTACATGTTGAAGATGATGTTAATTAATGATTTCACAAAAGAGAACGATATTAAACATGATGAATGAAGACAGATGTGAGCACAAGACCTAGAAAGGAAAAACAGTGTAGAGTGAACGTGTATCTTTTTTATGTAGGGAGTGTACAGAGCCATGAGTGACTTCAAATGTATTACCACTACCACCAGAGCCAATTTTGTCAAGACAATCGTGAATACATGGAAACAAACCAGCCCAAACAGACAAGGACGACGTATTAGAGTAAGTAAGGAAAAAAGCAGATTCCTCTTTGTCTGATCAGGCTAGGCGATGCAGCGTAAACCTAACCAGCCCAGCCCAGTCCAGCCCGGTGCCATTACAAGACTTTGATCTCTTGAGTAAATAAACTGAAAATGTAAAAAATATCCAAGGAACGACTCCCTCTCCTCCGCAAACGCCGCCAAGAACAACAAATCTTTATAGCTTTCATTTTTGGACATCCAGAGCCCCGTTGTTCTGTTTTCTTCACTGTTCACTAAACCACCCACACGCATTTGAGGCTGGTGGTTGATTGTATAAACCTGAAAAAGGGTATGTACTAAAGCTGGAGGGAAATGCCTCTCACCCTCATACCTTCTTTGCTGATACATCCACAGAAGCATTACATGTTCTCCAGCTCGTGATCAATCTGTCTATCCATGAAGGTGCGGCGCTCGCCGACCAGCTCTGTCTGAAGTCGCTGCTCCACCAGAGCTCGAACCTGCTTCTTGGTAACGGTATCGAGATCAACTTCGCCAAGAACAGAGCGGATGGAGTCGACAATGGCCATATCGGTTGGGCCACCGTGACCATGCTGGAAGTCGAACGATGATGTCGACCGCATGGCATCAGGCATGGGGGAGCGAGCACCGTTGAAGCCCAAAGCAGTACCGGAGCGGCTGGCACCACCCGCGTTAGGGGACAGGTTGGCCTGGCCGCGCAGGTTGCTCATGCTGGGCCTGTGGCCAGGATAGTCCTGGTAAGGCGACTGGCTGCGCATGTCATTCAAACCAGTACCCATTGACATCATAGATTGGCGGTTCATGGGAGAGTCTTGGTAATGTCCCATGGCAGAACGAGGGGGCATATGAGTGTTGCGTCCTTGCATACCAGTCAGGACAGATCCTTGGGGTCCGGCAGAGTAGACTGATTTCATGTCATCCATCTCGTATTGGTTCTCGTAGCCATAGTCAAGCTTCTCCTGGTAGCCACCACGTCGGCCCGGCAGGTTGTTGGTGAGAGCGTAATCATCCCAGCGCTGCAGAGGAATGGATCGAGGATCAAAGCCCTCGTCATCATCAACTGCGACAACTTGCTTGTTACCCTTTTCTCCAATGACAATACGGGTGTTACCCCAGGAGAAGTTGTCCTGGTTCCAGAAAGAGTAGACAGGGAGGATAAAGGAGAAGATGGGGAACGCAATGATGTAAATAATCATCCAGCCGATGTGTTGCCACTGTCTCTTGAGGATGAAGATGAGAGCTTGAAGACCGTAGACAGCTGCAAGCATACAAATCGAGATAAGCGGGAACTGGCCGGTCTTGGAGGCGATACGGTAGATGAGGTATACGAGATAACCGCAGGTGGCAGGGAGAATGATGGTACCGCAAAGATCAATGAAGACGATAAAACGCATACTGAAACAGCAGAAACCACACATTTCCTTCAGCTGCATCAGCTCCACAAGGTTGTGGATAGTAGAGTTGATCCATCGTCGACGCTGGGATAGAAGAACGCTCCAAGACTCCGGGGCAGCGGTCTTACACTGAGCATCGGGGATAAACTTGAAAGCCATGCTTGGGAAGTACTTGGTCATGAGAGTAGTGAGGTAACGATCTTCACCAAGTGAGAGCAAGTTCTTCTTGTGAAGAGTATCCACATCGCAAACACTGTAGTCACGAATAACGTCATCAGAAATAATGAGAGGCTTGCCCTTATCAGCGGTCCTCAGTCGGTACATGGTGAAACTAATTCAAAGTCAGTTTAGGACACAGAATGCAATATCAAGGGGAAATACATACCATCCAGGCAAACATGTGACGCTGCCAAAGAGGGATTCGAAAGCCTTTGCCAAGTGGTGAGAGATGAAGTACTCGTAAACTTGAATCATAGTCCACCAGGTCTTCTCATCGTTTTCCAGACTAGTTTCACCACAAATACCAGCAATCTTAGCGTTGTGAGCACAGGCAGCAACGAGCCGGTTGAGTGAATCTTCAAAAACGCAAGTATCGGCATCAACCATCAAAAGGTACTCGTACAACTCAGGATCAACACCAATGATGTTGTTAACTTGGTGGAACATCTCAAGTTCGAGAGGGCTCATGGGGGCGCGGTGGTGGACACGGTTGAGGAAACTCATGAGAAGAATCTGAGAATCACGCTTTCCACGGTTACCAGGCTTCGCCTTAGACTGTTCAGACTCCTTTCCGACCTTGACGACGACGAGGTAAGGAACAACATTGCCCTCGAACTCATAGAGACCGGAGTAGACCTTGCCGTAATTAAGTTGCTCGCTTCCAGTACCAACGGATTTGAAAGGGAGAGCGGGAGGGTCAACCTTGGGATCAACTCCAAGAATGTCGAGAACAATCTTAGGCGTAGGGCGGTCGTTACCCTGACCAACAATGACACCGTCGCAAATAACACAAATAAGTTTACGTTTGTTGTCATACTGGAGTGCTGTAAGCGAGTCGAGAGCCTTGCGGAGAGAGTCCTCGCCCTCAGTATAAGCAGGAACTTGGCAAATGACAAACTTGTCTTGAGGCGAGGGGCGACGCTTGGATCCGAAGCGAAGCGCAGCAATGAACTTGACACCAATGACAGTACAGAGGATGATAGTAAACGCCAACATGATGTAGTTGTTCACCTGGCACTTAGCACTGTCACGGAAATCCACGAGACCAACGTAGCTAATCTGCTGAATACAGGTCCAGCTGTTTCTAATGTTGGCATATTTGGTCTTGTTGCCCTGAGAGTTTTCAATAAGGGCATCAAGATCCTCCTTGATGTCACTTCCAGGGTTGTTGTACCAAAGATCCGAAACTTCGGAGTTGAGGAAAGCGTACGTGTTGGTTTTCGAGAAGACCTCCTGAGTGTAGAAGTAATCCGTGAGATCGTAGACTTCGTTGCCATATCTTGCCCAGTAGTGTTGGTCATTTTGGCCTTCATCCTTGATCTTGGAAGCCTTCCAAACGAGATCACCGTGGTAGTATTCCTTGACACTAGGCTGGAAAGTCTTCCAGTACCAGTCAGAATTGTGAAGGTTGCTAGTTCGGTCGGTAGCGAAGTAACCAGAAGTGTGGACAGCCTCCGATTGGGTAGGCTGGTTGGTTTGGTTGATAGACAACCTCATGGTCTCGGTGATACCCAAACCCTTGCAAGCCATGTTCAGAGGCGGGACAAAGTACTCATCCAGGACCATACCAGCCAAGGGCAGCATGTTAGTGCTGGAGGTTGAGATGTCCGTGTCACTGTGATCACGCTTATAAAACTTCGAGATATCATAAACCTTGCCGTGAATAGCAACCCAAAAATCAGTGGTACCGGTGTGCGTGGCCAGCTCCTTCTCGTTCCAAGCCTTGTCTGAGTTAGGACACAAGAGTTTACCGAAGAAGATAATCCAGAAAATCAAGATGCAGTTGATGAGGAGAATGATGAAACAGAGGACGAATTTCTCACGCCAGGCCATGCGGACGTCAGGTCGTTTCATACGGCCAACGAAAGAGAGAAGAGGAGAAGGAATCCAGAAGGTCAAGGTCCATACGATAGCAACCCAGGCACGACGACTGAAAGGAAGCTCCTTGGTTTCAATCTTCTTGTCCTTTGCAAGCTCAGGGTCCAAACCACCAGTAAACTCGCCAGCTTCGTTGTAAAAGACCTGTCCCTTGTAGGTATCACCCTTGTTACCAAGACCATAATCTCCAGTAGGACGGACATTTCGGTTGGTGCTGGGTGCAATGGAAGGCGCGGGGTTGGAGTTCATGTTCATGCCAGCGTGAAGATGCTGGGGAGGGTGGTTGAGGGTCGCCTGGCTCATGTTACCCTGACTAAAGTTGCGGTTATGCACGAGATGGTCGTTGCTACCGTTGTAGCTGTTATCCAAGGGCTGGGGAGGGAAGAAGCCACTGCCGTTGTTGGAGTACCCGGTATCAAAACCTGAGTTGAATGGGTTGACTCCAACGCCGCTGTGCATGCTGTGTGCAGGCTTCATATCCAACAAATTCTCAGCTTCCCACCAAGCGCCTTCACGGATCCAAACACGCTCTCTACCGACAAAGACCTCTCCATTGCTCCATCCACGCTCCATAGCCCAGCTCTCGATGCCGTCCTTGCCGTCCTTGCAGCCAAGGACAGCGTATCGCTGGACGAACTCATCCATATCAAAATCAGCAGTGTAGTCCAGGCTCCTGTTGCGCCTATTGGCCCACTCAGGAAGTCTCCAGGCGCGCAGTTGACGAGAGACTGTGCCAGCTGACCACGCAGAATTGACAGCGGGCAAAGCTGCAAGACTTGCAGGAGAGTCGTCAGTGGGGTGCATGGACAGATGATACCAGGCACGACTGGACGCAAGAAGGGCAGGAAGATCAAATCGACCTGTACGTCCTAGGCTAATACCCTCGCCGTCTACGGGGAAAAGAAGCTTCTTCAAAAAACCATCATCCTCTGAGGCGTAAGCGACCTTCTCCAAAATGACTTCTCTTTTCTCGAGATCATGCTGGCGGTCCTTAGCGTGGGGACCAGTCATGATGCCCAGATCGGGAGCAACATCCGCGACAGCTTGTTGCATTTCCCTTACAACAGAAGAACCAGCGCCAGGGATTTGGACACCATCTTGAATCATCTCGGCGTTAATGCCGAGCGAATCATCGAAAATGGTTCGCATGGCAAGAGCCTTTCCGAGTGACGGGTCGGGAACTTCGACAACAGTAATGTTCACGGTATCACCATTATCTTCGTTCGATGTAGGAGTACGGACCCCGCGACCATCAACAGACTCGTCCCCGTCTCGAATACGAAGCATCTGAGCGGCAATAGCGCTGTTGGCCTTGGAGATGACCCAGTCAACAAGCGACTCGTAGAGACCGCCAACAAAAATACGGCGGTCCTCGGTGCTCAGCTGATGCATGAGAACCTCTGGGTCCATACCAAGCAAACCACCAACATCTTCGCAAATCTCTTCCAAATCGTCTGAGTCCGCGGCGTAGTCAAGAGTGTCTCCAAGTTTGAGAAGACCGGCAAGCGTTGAAATGAAGTTACGGTGAGCAGAGCCCTTGATACCAATTTCCTTCAATGCCTGACGGAAATCATCGGCTGCAGCACCATCATCGGCTGTCGCCAAATAAGAGGGAGGATCATAGGTCCCAGAGCGAGCCAAAAGGGCATAGGTTGACGCAGATTTCAGTCCCAAAAATTCTCGTTCGGCTGGCGTTGAAGCAGAAGTGAGAAGATAGTAAAAGACGTCAAATGCACGGTATCCTGCCTCAGCTGGAATATTCAAAAGGCCTTTGTTGGTGTCAATTCCACCTTGGGACAAAGCAACCGAGGCTCCGGTAAGGTTTCCAGTAAGGTTCAGTGTCAAGGTCACACCCAGGGCGACCTGCCTCGGAGCCGATGGGTTGTATGGTGTTACGCATCGCAGAAACGGGCGAATCGATTCGAGGGACTTGATAATGGATGAAGGAACACTGAATGGGAAGCTGTTCAATAAGGGGAGGAGGACTGAAGGTGTAGATTGATGAAGCGATCTGCAAATTAAGGTTAGCAGTCTTGGCATATTGGGGATCAGAGTTAAGCAACAAACCCTAAGATGATGCATCCATCTTCAGCACGTCGCCTGGCATGTTCCCAAGCTCGGGCAGTGAGAGTGGCATCGACAGTTGGTCCAGCCTGAGCGGCCGTCAGCCAGGTATTGACTACGAGACTGGTGCTGGCATCGAGTTTATGAGCCTGAGAGGACAGGTAGATGTTGTGAATAGCGTTGAGCAACGTGGTCGTCGAAACCTGGGCATTTTGGGAACCGCCGCCCATGGCTTCGGATGCCACCGAGAACATGGACATTCGGTTCGCCATGGCTGGTGACGGTGATGTCCTCACGGGACAATCACGAGGCTACCGTCGCGATGTTACGGCTCGCGCGTAGAGGAGTGTTCTGGGTCGAAGGCCAGGCACAGGGAATATTGAGTTTCTTGAGCAAGTTCTTTGCCGTGGAGACAAGCGACTGATGACGAGTAAAGTCGAACGAGCGAAGGATACGATACGACAAGTCGGAACGAGTTGAAGCCGTAAGTCCGGAGAATTCGTCGCTAGGCAACGCGGCCCTCCTTTTCAGTTCGAAGTCGTTAAGAACAACGGCCAGGGGAATTAAGTGGTAAAATTGGTATGTTAACGATTGAAGCAACACGACCAGAGCGAGTGAGGCCGGTTGATGAAGCTGTAGACAAACAAGAAAAGAACAAAATTCAGATCACGATAAACGCTTTCCAAAGTGATGAAGAAGCATCTGAACCTAGCGAGAGGAGACAGAGCGCCCAGGGAGCGTGTCCGAAAATGAAGGCCGTGCAGATCGCGCACTGTATCCGGCTGGCGAGGAAGACACGATGCGCAGAAATTCAGGGCCAACGGCCCATCTTTTTAGCACCTGAGCTTAGCACTCCGGTGGGGTGGCCAACGCCCTAGACGGTCTTGCGGGGCGGTCGATTGGTGACCCGATTGTACAGGGGGCATACCCTATCCGAGCCTGTCCCAGCTTGTTGCCAGCGGGTGCGCGCGGGTTCCAGAGTGTGGCAGCCGGGGCCAGTCACAGCGAGAAGAGATGGGGCTGATGGACAAGCCAGTCACCATATTTGGGACGGGAGCCACTCACACTGTAATGGGACCGTGTCTAAACTTGGAACAGGAGAGCGTGCGTAGGGGTTAGGGGGCGGCGACCTAGCTGATGCATCGCTGGGATGGATGCCGGTGGAACTCTGTCTGAGAATGATGCTGGCAGGGCCGTGGGACGTGGGTGGCCAAATACGAGCCCAGCGGCGAACTGGGCCTGCACCATCTGCACGTCCAACTTGGTTGAGCTGGTCAAGTGCCGGCCTTTTCCTGATACTTGTTCTTGTGCCCGCTTGTCCAGTTCGTATCCGTGCCGGTAAGCCCGTGTGCCAGGATGAGGCAGTGCGCACGCCTCGTAAGTTTTTGTCGAAAAGCTGTTGGATGCAACTCAATGCCTGATCGAGAATGGGCATCCTCCATTTGCCGCGATTGCATTTTTTTCCCCCGTCGGCAATCTCGATTTTTTTTTTTGTTGGCTCGACCTCCTTGATGCTGCTGACATATGCCAACAACCACAAGGAAATATTCATAGATGTGTGGATACAAGGGTTATTCTCGGACGTGGCCACTCATCCCAGTCAATCCCTTGCCAGTATCGCCGTCTTATCCATGCAAATGCAACCCACTGACCATCTGCACAGTCCATAGCCTTGTCCCATTACCACGGATGATGGGCATTTCGCTGCTCATCATTATACTAGGGCATTTTCCTGGTTTTTACAGGGGAAAAAAACACACTGTGCTATAACCTTCTGTCACTCTAACTCAGCTAATTCCATGCAAGTGACGAGTATGCATTCAATAATTGGATTCCCCATCGGCAGGCAGCAGACTAGCGGCTGAGTATGCAGAGTGATAGGGCGGATGAATTTGTTGGCTGCTGCATGGACAAAGGATGCTTCGTTGTTATTTTTTTTTTTTTTCGCTACCCCTTGTTGTTTTCCTCTTTCGTGCTATGCATCCGAACTACTCGACCGCCAACGCGTCAGCGCTTGAAAACCCGATTGTATCAAGCACACTGATTGCCGCTACTCTTGCCTCGTGCAGAGTGCACACAGACGAGATTTGCTCCACTAAATTGCCCTGCTTCATCTGTCTGCTACGCGAATGGCGCTCTCAGCTTGTTCGCATAATAGCATGCTCGTTAGGCTTTCATCGCTCGTTTGGCTCCCGCCCGTCTCAAATCTCGCCGTCCGAATACACGCCCGTCCGGTGGCGGCCGCGCCTGGCGCCTCCATTTCCAGCTGGTCTGACTACGGTACGTATCGTTGCGGTGTTGAACTGAGCTGGCCAGGGCCAGGCAAGCCACGCCAAGCCCAGTCGGCGATCGATTTCAGCCGTGGGTCGCTCGTCCCGTTCACTGGACGAGATGGGATGGGTGACAGCACATCGCGTTAGATTGAAGGCTGAGAGCACAAAGCAAAGAAAAGGCAAACACCGAACTGCCCGTATCTGTGCACAATGTCGCGCTCACTACAGTGCACTGCCCAGGAAGTCCCGCTCGACCTACCCCAAGTGTGATCTGCTCATCATCGTGGGGAAGAGGTCGCGGAATGCCCGTCAGCAGTCCTTAAAATAAGTTCGAGCAGCAAACAAGAAGCGCTCGGCGGGCACTAGCATGATAATTCCAGAAGCATTTGCTGTGATCCTGGTGGCAGCCGCTGATCCATAGCGGAGGATGTGCATAACTGACAGGCGCAGACCAGCCCAACCTGGTTTGTCTTCCGGTATTGACGGGCTCGGCGGCGCTGCCGGTAGTGGATCTAGTGCTTGCTAGGAGATTACCACAGGGGATAGGACGGTCCGTCTCGTCCATCTGCCCTCGATTCGTCCCCCAATTAGCCTCCCCGGTATTAATGGTAAATGTTCCCTTTTCCTGGTCCCATACTCTCAGACGAGCAGGCCCAGTGCGAGATGAGTGGCTTCCAAATGGCATGGACGGCGCAGCGGAGTGGAAGGATGTCTCAGAGTTGGGCTGTCAGCCTATCTCTTTGCTAGAAATATGCACTTGTTGGGGCAATGCACCATCCGTCCATTGGTGGTGCAATAACGTTGCAACTCCATCAGTCCGTCCATCAGTCTGTGTCCTGGGATTTGCCATGCACTCGCGCCATGTCTGGGACTTCATCTCATCATCAAACAATGTTCCATGTTTTAAACGGTGGGCGGAATGAAACAGCCAATGCGATAAATGGGCATCCTTATGTGGCTGTTACTGCTTGAAAAAAAAAAAAAAAAAGAAGAAAAAAAACGCCAGCCACCCTACAGGCCGAGCACTTCGATGATGTCCACCAGTGAAACTGATTTTCACAAGTTTGCGACGTAGTCTCAAATCGACCGTGTCAGTACAGTGCTGTATTCGTACGGAGCACCAGTCCAGGGTAACACGCAGTAAACAAGCATTTTGCATGACCCGCCATATCCCCCGTTGTCCATGCGGGTAACATCCGCCGATGGCCCTGGGGTTCAGGGGTGGTTTTATTTTTCGACCAACCGCTGCCAGGCCGATACATGCCTTCACTGCGATCATCCGCTTACTGGCCTCGCTTGCGGTCTGTTCGGGTTAGAGATCTACTACACTGTATCCCAAATATTACACACGGACAAGTACAAGTTTTCCTTCGCCCCTGAAGCTGTATGATGGTCCAGAGCTTGGTTGATGCTGTGTGGGCAGCATGTAACAATCCATGCCAAGCACACGAGTTCCCGTACTCACAGTAATCGGTCCAAGAATGGGAACGCGAGCATCAGGAATGTGTGGCGTGCGTCTGACAGGCCGAGAGTCATGATACCGTCACCTGCAAAGACGGGAGAATACCGCATACAGTGTGTGCATTTTTTCTTTTCTTTTTGGCCAGCACCTCACTGGCGTCGAGGACGGCCCACGGCTGACGGCGTCACGTCTCGCCCTCGGCGCCTCCAGTGTACCAGCATGTCCCAGAACGCTCTCGACCCAGGCTCAAGGGCCGAGGCAGAGGCGCGGATCTCACAGTGTGGCTATGTACTGGCCGTCACCTGCACCAGGCCCTCCCAAAACCTCGTACAGAGTATTTTTATGCTGTGGGACAAACATAGTAATGAATGTCGGGTGCTGGGCTGGGCTGGGCTTGCGCTACTGGTCCCTCGCGCCCGCCGCACAGACAGGGGTATGTGGGTGCGTGTGCTCGTTCCCAAGAAAACAAATCCCCTTTCTTAGGCCGTGTTGGTGGACAGTTACACTACCATTGTCAAGTCAACTCGATTTGGTGAAGGCCTTGCTTCCCCAAGCCTCACACTTTTCTCCTCTTTCTTGTCCCTTGATTCCTTCGTGACGTTCGTTTTGTCAACTCTCCTCCGCTCACCTTCGTTAATAGCGCGTACCTACTTTCGTTTTTTTTGGGCGTGTCGAAGCAAGGCCTGTAACATCGGCCGTCTCTTCTTCCAAATCCATCCAATTCGCCTCTCGCCCTTCATCGATCGCCCGACGATATCCTAATATTCTCGAGAGCCACCATTTGGCGCGTTCGATTCCGCGGCCATGAGCCTTCCACAGCTGGGTGGCAGCGGCGGAGGCGCGCATAACCAGCCCTCGTTGCCCTCCCTCCCTGCCCATCTCCAATCCGACACACATCTCACAGCCCATCTTGCCAGTCGGTTCCATGTTGCCTATCCCACCGCTCGCCTCTCATCTCACGCCCTTATTTCTCTGAACACCTACACTTCCTCAACCAAAGGCCCCGATGGCGGGAAGGAAGGTAGCGCCATGGCCGGCGCGGAGGACATGGCTGACCGCGCCTGGTTGAGACTCGGTCATCGTTCTGAGAACCAGGCGATCGTCTTTCTGTAAGTTCTCACGAAATACTCTAATTTTGGTATCGTGTCGTCGGTCATACTGACTCTTATCTCCTAGTGGTGAATCTGGTGCTGGTAAATCGACCGTCAGAAACCATCTCGTCACAGCTCTTCTGAACAAGTCATCCACCCCGCTCTCAACGAAGCTGTCTCTGGCTGCATATGTCTTTGATACGCTCACAACCACGAAAACAGCCACGACATCGACTGCCTCCAAATCTGGTCTCTTCTACGAATTTCAGTATGATACATCAGCTACCACCAACCCCATCCTAATCGGTGGTAAGCTACTGGATCATCGATTGGAGCGTAGTCGAATTGCCGATGTTCCCACAGGAGAACGAAACTTTCATGTTTTGTACTACCTCCTCGCGGGAACCAGCGATGCTGAAAAAGCTCACCTTGGTCTTGACGGTCCTGGTGCGAACGGAGCTCAGAAGCGGTGGAAGTACCTCGGTCACCCAACTCAGTTGAAGGTTGGTATCAATGATGCCGATGGTTTCCAGGTTTTCAAGAATGCCCTGAGGAAGCTTGAGTTCCCACGTGCCGAAATCGCCGAGATTTGCCAGGTCCTTGCCAGCATTCTCCATATCGGCCAGCTGGAATTCGAGACTGCCAGCAACACCAGTGCCACTGGTGATGACAGTGGAGGCTTCTCTCATGAGGGTGGTCAAACCTTCACGGCTGTTAAGAACAAGGATGTTCTTGCCATCATTGCTGCCTTCCTGGGTGTTAGCTCTGGTGATCTTCAGACTACACTTGGATACAAGACGAAGATGATTCACAAGGAGCGTGTCACTGTTATGCTTGACCCCAATGGTGCTCACGCCCACGCTGGTGAGCTCGCCCGGACACTGTACGCTCTTCTAGTTGCTTGGATTATGGAGACAATCAACCAGCGTGTGTGCGCTCCTGAGGAATCCATCGCAAACACAGTTTCGATTGTAGACTTCCCTGGATTTTCGCAGCAGACCTCGACTGGGTCCGCTCTGGATCAGCTACTGAGCAACGCCGCCACCGAGTCCATCTACCACATGGCCCTTCAGAACTTTTTCGATCGCAAGGCCGATATGTTGGAATCTGAGGAAGTTTCTGTTCCTGCCACCAGCTATTTTGATAACTCTGATGCTGTTCGCGGCATTCTCAAATCTGGGAATGGTCTTCTCAGCATCCTTGATGATCAGACCAGGCGCCACCGCTCCGACATGCAACTTCTCGAGAGTTTGCGAAAGCGGTTCGAGGGAAAGAACCCCGCTATCGAGGTCAGCTCTGCTACCGCCAAGCTTCCTGGCAGCAATTTCCTCACTGCCAACACTGCTGCGTCTTTCACCGTCAAGCACTTTGCCGGTGAAGTGGAGTATCCTGTCAAGGGTCTCATTGAGGAAAATGGTGAAGTCATTTCCGGCGATCTCCTTAACATGATCAACGGCACCAAGAGTGAATTCATTGCCCGTCTCTTTGGTCAGGAAGCCCTTCAAACCGTCACCCACCCTAACGAACGTTCTGCTGTTATGCAAGCTACCGTAAGCTCCAAGCCCATGCGTGCTCCTAGCGTTATGTCTCGCAAGACTACCAGGGCTCGACCTGGTACTGCATACCGTCGCCAGCAACAGGATGCGATGGAAGATCTCGAACAGGGCAGTACTGCTGGAGAATCTAGGAAGAACACAAAAGTTGGCCCCGACCAGGGTGCAGCTGGACAGTTCCTTTCCTCACTGGAAAACGTCCAGAAGGCTGTCACTGACCCCGGTACAAACGCTTACTTCGTGTTTTGCCTAAAGCCTAATGATCGTCGTATTGCCAATCAATTCGACAGCAAGTGTGTCCGTACACAGGTGCAGACATTTGGCATCGCTGAGATCAGTCAGAGACTTCGATCTGCTGACTTCAGTCTTTTCCTCCCCTTTGGCGAATTCCTTGGCATGGCAGATGCCGAAACAATTCTCGTCGGAAGCGAGAGAGAGCGCGCTGAAATGGTTATTGAAGAAAGACAGTGGCCTGCAAATGAAGTCCGCGTCGGTGCCACTGGTGTCTTCTTGAGTGAGCGCTGCTGGATGGAGGTTGCTCAGCTTTCAGAGGGCTCGCAATCTGCTCGCTATGCTATCCAAGGTTCTGATGGCGGTGATGGCATGACTCCTGGTGAGACTCCTTTTGGTGCCTCTAAGGAACACCTCATTTCTGGTGGTAACACCCCCCTAATGTATGGCGAGAAGCCTAAAGCCGGCTATTTCAATGATGATGCTCGGTCCGAAGCTGGTGTTTCAGCTTTCGGTGGAGGCGATATGTTCAAGAACCTTGACACTAGAGAGCAGATGGCAGAGAGGGGTAATGAGAAGTCTCTCGAAGAAGTCGAGGAGTACAAGGATAAGCCTAGCCGAAAGCGCTGGGTCTTTGTCACGTATCTCCTGACATGGTTCATTCCCGACTTTCTCATTCGCACAATTGGACGCATGCCTCGAAAAGACGTCCGCATGGCTTGGAGAGAAAAGTTGGCTATCAACATGCTCATCTGGCTCATGTGTGGCATCGTCGCTTTCGTCATGGTTGGCTTCCCTCGTTTAATTTGTCCGACTCAACACGTATATAGTGCCTCCGAGTTGTCTTCATATGACGGAGGCAAGGGCAGCAAGGGCTCCTACATCTCTATTCGTGGCTACGTCTTCGACCTTGGATCCTACATTCCCCACCATTACCCCCCCTACTTGTCCACCAAGACGCTCGAAAACTATGCTGGTACCGATATCAGCAGCCTCTTTCCTGTTCAGGTTTCCGCCCTTTGCCAAGGCAAAGATGGTCAAGTACGACCTGAAGTTACTCTTGACTACCGAAGCGAAAACATCACTGGAACTGTCTCCGTAGCCAGCATCGCTGCTGTCACGGCGAAGTATCATGATTTCAGGTACTACACCAATGATAGCCGACCTGACTGGTATTTCGAACAGATGACCATGTTGAAGCGCAACTACATGAAGGGCCGAATCGGTTACACTCCCCAATACATCAAGAAGCTCTCAAAGAAGCAACAAGCCATTGCCATTATGAATGGTCGTGTTTATGATTTGACCACATATCTCGAGTCTGGTCGTCAGATGCTGTTCAAAACTGGCCAGACGAAGGTTGCCGACAACGGTTATACCGATTTTATGGATGATAATGTCGTCAACCTCTTCCGCTACCGTGCTGGCCAGGACCTCACCAAGTACTGGAATTCATTGAACATTGACGCTGCTATGAGGGTCCGTATGGAGACTTGTCTTAACAACCTTTTCTATGTTGGTGACGAGGACACGCGTAACTCTGTTCGTTGTCAATTTGCCACATACCTGATCCTCGCCATTTCTATCATGTTGGCCTCCATTATCGCATTCAAGTTCCTTGCTGCTCTTCAGTTTGGTGGCAAGAATGCCCCCGAGAACCTCGACAAGTTTGTCATGTGTATGATTCCCGCATATACTGAGGACGAAGATTCTCTTCGCCGTGCCATGGATTCAGCTGCCCGCATGAAGTATGATGACAAGCGCAAACTCCTCATCATTGTGTGTGATGGTATGATTATTGGTCAGGGTAACGATCGCCCAACTCCCCGCATTGTCCTAGACATTCTCGGTGTTTCTGAGACTGTCGACCCTGAGCCTTTGAG
Source organism: Calonectria hawksworthii (assembly GCA_020975415.1). NCBI lineage: Eukaryota > Fungi > Ascomycota > Sordariomycetes > Hypocreales > Nectriaceae > Calonectria > Calonectria hawksworthii. The sequence continues at coordinate 1,051,424 of JAHXZK010000006.1, forward strand.
CTTCGAGGCTCTCGGTGAAGGTCTGAAGCAGCATAACATGGGCAAGGTTTACTCCGGTCTCTACGAGGTTCAAGGTCACATCGTCCCTTTCATGGTTATCGTCAAGGTTGGAAAGCCTTCCGAGGTTTCTCGTCCAGGTAACCGTGGTAAGCGAGACTCTCAGATGGTTCTCATGCGCTTCCTCAACCGTGTTCACTACAACCTGGCTATGAGCCCCATGGAGTTGGAGATGTACCACCAGATTCGCAACATTATCGGCGTCAACCCTACGTTCTACGAGTACTTGTTGCAAATTGATGCCGATACTGTCGTTGCCCCTGACTCAGCTACTCGCATGGTCTCCGCTTTCCTGGATGACACTCGTCTTATTGCCATTTGCGGTGAAACCGCTCTGACCAATGCCAAGGCTTCCTTTATCACCATGATTCAGGTTTACGAATACTGGATTTCCCACAACTTGTCGAAGGCTTTCGAAAGCTTGTTCGGTTCAGTCACTTGTTTGCCCGGTTGTTTCTCCATGTACCGAATTCGCGCCGCAGAGACTGGAAAGCCCCTCTTCGTCAGCCGTGAGATTGTTGATGATTACTCCACCATTCGTGTTGATACACTCCACATGAAGAACCTGTTGCATCTAGGTGAGGATCGTTACCTGACGACCCTGTTGCTCAAGTACCACAACAAGTACAAGACCAAGTACATCTTCACCGCTCACGCCTGGACCATTGCCCCTGATTCTTGGGCCGTCTTCCTTTCTCAGCGACGTCGTTGGATCAACTCCACTGTGCACAATCTGATGGAGCTGATTCCTATGGCCCAGCTTTGCGGTTTCTGCTGTTTCAGTATGCGTTTTGTTGTCTTTGTGGACTTGCTTAGTACCATTGTGCAGCCTGTCATTGTTGCATACATTGTCTACATGATCTACTTGGTCATTGACAACCCCGATGTCGTGCCCGTTACTTCCTTTATTCTGCTTGCTGCTATCTACGGTCTACAGGCTATTATCTTCATCTTGCGCCGCAAGTGGGAAATGGTTGGCTGGATGGTTCTCTACATTCTTGCTATCCCTGTTTTCGGTTTCGGTCTGCCTCTTTACTCTTTCTGGCACATGGATGATTTCAACTGGGGTAACACCCGTGTGGTTGCTGGTGAGAAGGGCAACAAGATCGTCATCAGTGACGAAGGCAAGTTTGATCCCGCCTCTATTCCCCGCAAGAAGTGGGAGGAATACCAGGCGGAGCTCTGGGAGACCCAGACATCCCGCGACGATGTTCGCTCCGAGATTTCTGGTTACAGTTACGCAACCAAGGCTCAGGGTCCTTTCTCCGAGTACGGTGGTGGTTACCAGCACAGCCGTCCTGGCTCTACTGCTGGGTTCGCTCATCAGGGCCACAACATGTCCCGCATGTCGCTGGCTCACTCTGAGATGCCTGGCAACCGGATGAGTCAGTTCGGTGGCTCCCAGTTCTTCTCGCCTGAGGACATGGTTGGCTTGCCTAGCGATGATGCTCTGCTTGCTGAGATCCGCGACATTCTCAAGACAGCTGACTTGATGACGGTCACTAAGAAGGGCATCAAGCAGGAGCTTGAGAAGCGCTTTGGCGTTCCTTTGGATGCCAAGAGAGCTTACATTAACTCTGGTACGTATTTGCCCCATCTTGTCTCTGATTACTTTCTTTTACTAACTTGTACATCAGCCACCGAGGCTCTCCTCTCTGGTCAGCTCTAAATGGCGTATGATATGATTACCAGAGCAAGCAGCAAAGATCTGCTATACTAATGCCACATGCAAATTTATTCTTGTTTCCATCAAGCCGGGGTAGGACGGGATACTGAAAAGCAAAGAAGGTTGACAAATGGCCATGTTGGGTAATTTGCTTGGCTATGGGACTGGGTTCCGCCAACCCTTTATATACAAACATCGTAATAGTACTCTGAAGAGCGATAGTCGCTGGAGCAGCTTGGGATTTCTTTTTAATCTGCGAAAGGAGCAGTTTGTTATAACTTGTTTTGAGTCTTTATCTGTTTTCGAGTTTGCTTTTCCGGTGTTTATTGAGATGGAGAGATAGAAGGATGTCATCAAGGAAATGTACATAGTCAATGTACCAAGTTTCAAGTCACTTTTCATTATGAACCATGCCCTATTCTCATGTGAATGAATCTGTTTTTCCTACGGCCTCCTAAGCCCGTTTGAAGCGAGATTGTCTTCCTTCTCTTTCATAGGTAATGGCTTGCATAAATGGCCTGATGAGACCGGCTTGTATGCTGACGCTAAAGTAAATGCCACGTTCTTTGTGGTTCCTCGTCTATTAGGGATTTGGCTTAGCCAATCACTAATGACTTTTATTTGGAAATAGCCTTCAAATATTTTGACTTTACCTACCATTCGGGCTTCGCTTGTCTCAATATCAGACTAGGCGACACTCAAATCTGAATCCAGCTCTCTTGGTTTTGTGGAAGAAGACTCGAGGGGTCTTCTTTGTTGGCCCTCCATAACATTGAAAAATATCGCTGGGTTGTAGGCTGCCTATTATCGAAACGCAAGCGTTGACGACACTGCGAGGCGAAAGTGGCCTGTGAGAAGCCGCTGAAAAAACGCCTACTTCTAGCTGTGCATTCTCAGTACGTAGCAGTTACAACTCTTACTTATGCAACGCAACTGTTGATTTCCTATGGCATACGGCAATTCCGACACTGGTCTCCTCATCTCTGTTGTCATCTCTGGCCCAAAGTGACAAGCCCATGTGTGGAAGTCGACTTCTTGTATTTTAACATGGTCATTTTAGCCCTCATTAGATTCCAATGTTTACACTATATACGCTCTCCTATTCCCCCCGTTGCAATTGCTATATTGCTGACTTGGCCTGTTTCTACAATATCATCTTTTAATACTATGATCCCTTAGACCTGTCCTGGCATGCTGGAGATGGAATGTCGTTTGTTTTTCCTTTCACTACATTCAAAGAGGCAGAGGTGAGGTAGAGACAACCAGAAAAGTACTTTTTCAAAAACCGGGTATATACTATTATCACATCGGTTATCTATCCATTCTTTTTTTAATACCTGCGCCATTTCGCACTTAGTTCAAACCTGCAATTATCTTCTTCACGCCACCTTTACTCCATTGGTTGATTTTGTCCTGATCACAAGTCTCCCAAACCCTCTTCATCAAAGCACCCAACATTTCGCTTTCGTCAGCTATTTCACATGAAGAGCGTTGTGCGTCAAGCCAGCTGAAGATACCAAAGCGTGTTGCCAGTGTTGTGCTTCCACCCTCTATGCAAGTTGTTCTGTAGATCAGTCGCAGCACACGAGTGCGAAGATTGAAGCGCAAATACGGGTTCCCGCCAAGAACGAGTATCTTCTCAAACCAAATCTTTTTGCGGAACACGCCGAGGTCAAAGGGTGTTCGTAGACTATCGAGTAGGTACACGAGCAACCATGTGATTTCAGTGTAGTACCTGTCATCCTCGGAGGGCTCTCCGTGGAGAATGTCATGCGCCATGGGCAATTTGTCGACAGACCAGACGGGGCCGCGGGTGAGAAAGCTGTTGATTTTGGGATATAGGGGATGAAGCGGGTTCTTGAGCACTTCTAGTGAGTGAATGGAAAATGCAGTAAAAGCAGAGGGCACAGGACCGATGTCCACCTGACTCCGTGAGGACTCGGCTAATTCAGAAAGCAAAAGCCAGATCTGGTCCTTCTCCTCATACGATGACTCCTTGATTTTGGCAGCCATTTTGAGGATGCCAGTCAATGATTCCTTTCGAATGTTCGTGTGTTCTGATGATAGGAGTCGGATCAACCCTGCGGCCCAACCGTCTTCAACCAAGTCTTCGGCATTTTTGGTAGTCCATTTGGTAAGTGCACTTGTGTCCTCCTTTGCCGTTAGGGGCACATGCAACGTCTCTTCCAGCTTAGATGATTCCAGTGGTGAGTTGTCTTTCTTCTCTTGACCGACGACGCTGTCTGCATCGGCCATGATCTCATCATCATCCTCGTCTGATTTGGTAGTTTTGAGACTTGCTAGCTTCACGCTCTTGGGGAACTGATTGCTTATCCTTTTATATAAACATTTGGTGAATGACCTAGCTTGCCTGGCTCGGTACGAGGTCTTGAAGAAAGCCGAGAGAAATTCCGCGAGGGATGCCTGCTCCTTAGCACTGGCAGACTTCAATAGATAAGGCAGCTGTTCAACCATCGTTACGCTGAGAAGAGTGGCTGCACCATTAGAGGAAGTTATGTCGTCTTCCTGGAGGTACGTTTCCATCAAATCAAGGTACTTGATTGGGGAAGAGGCACAACGGTTGATGCAATTATCCACAAACGACCAAATCTTCTCCATATCACTCCCTTTAACTTTTTGCATTGTGGCTTGGAATGCCTCATGCAAGGGGGTTAGCAGAGATGCTGACGAAACCAATTGGTTCTCGACAGCAACATCGCCGAGGATTTGTTTGAGTTGATGGAAAGGAAGTTCTCGAGTTTTTCCGGCCAATATCCTTAGAAGCGCTGTGTATGGAGACGAAGCGTTTCCGTCAGCAAGGTTGTCAATCTTGGAGAACCATCGCATGCCTGGGGAATAGCTGGCGATGGAAACGAGGTTCTCCAATTCCATGACGAGCAAAGACTCATCTTCTGGCTTATCACTTCCTTCATTGAGCTTCTTGAGAACTTCAGTAAAGAAGGGAGAAACATCAAAGTTGGCGGCAAGGGCAACTTGAGGGATGACTTCATAATAGAGGCGCAATAGGCGGGAGAGCATGGTTCGATGAAGGATATTCTCAGCAGGCACCCCTTTATACGATCGGACAACTTCTTTCATGTCAGGAATCCGTTGGCAAAATGCATCGGTCAAGCGGCGACTGGCCTCATCCCAATGACTATTCTTGTGTTTGGATGCCTCCTCGTGCATTTTCAAGGCCTCTGTGAGCTTTTCTAGGGCCACAACGAGAATCCTCGTGGCAAAAAATGAGGTGAGGTGGGACTTTGGGGACAAACACCTGACAAGAACCTTCTGGTTAATGGGAAAGGGGATGATGTTGTCCAAGAGAATAGAAGTGGGTGGAGGAGCTTTGGAGGAGCGAACACGGTCTCCGAATCGGGCTGGAAGAGGAATCTTCATGGTGTTGAAAAGGAAGGCAGCATATCCAATCCAAGTCATAGAGAGTTTTGGTTCAAACGTGAATGATCGGTTGTTGATGAAGTATTTGGCGATGAGCTCGGGCGCAGCGGTAAAAATGGCCACCAACAGCTCGCTGTGCCTTAAGTTTGACCATGGACGAAGCTTTTGGGCAAATTCTGCCAGAACAAAGTTATAAACAGGAATTTCGTCCTTGTACTTGTCTGACAGGAAGGCGGTATCTGCAGGTCCAGTTGCGTTCTGTCCAGTGTGCTCATCGTCCGACTCCTTCGGGTATAGACCTGTGGAGGGATACAACACACCCGCACTGGAGTTGGTACACACATATATGAGAAATTTGTGCGCCTTATAACTCACAGTCGAGGTTTCATCCTCCTGATCGTTGTCGACCGCGTATGTGTGTAGACCAAGGAATCGAACAAGGGTTTTGGTGTTGAAGCTGCGGAATTTAATGTCCCTGGGAATCTTCTCGTCCATCAAAACGTGCGATTTCAATGCCTCCAAAATATCTCGGACCAGGTGAGGGGGGTCAGTCTTCATCATAAAAGTCAAGTGGGATAGAAGCTCTTTTTGATTGAGAAGTTCCTTTCTTCCATCGGAATGCAGGTATTTCAGGAGGCTCAAGAAGAACCGAACAGCGTTGGTTCTCACCGAAGCTCTTCGTATATCTTCTTGTCCATCCCCTAGATGGCCAATTTCGAGGTTTCGTCCAAGAGACGCCAATGTGAAGTTACGCGCGCGAAAGATGCGTTTCGCATAAGCACCACCATCGAGACAGACAGCCTCGCGGAGCATGCGCAAAGTAGGCGATATCACGAACCCTTTGCTTTTTTCCAGTGAAAGGTTCTTGGAAAGCGATTTCAGTTGTCGCTCCTGGATGATGGTTTGACAGATGCCTAATCCATGCCGGACAAGTTCAAGCGATCCCGAGACAACTTGAAGGACCAGGGCTAGGACGACAGCCACCGAAGACATGACACCCTCATTGTTTACCTGAACTGCAAAAGACCACATTTCCATGATGTCGGGGAGAAATGTCGCTTCCTCGCTTGTATCTCGGGGTTTGACAGCTTCGAGGTATTGCTGAAGAATTTGCAAGTTTGGTCGTCGCTCGTCATCGCTGGAGACAATTTTGTCCAGAAGGGATTTAAACGATTGAAGACCTGTTTTGGGGCCCAATTAGCTACCAATGCCTCTGGATATGCGATGGCTACATACCGTGTCTGGCATTGCGCATGTCTTGGTCGAAAGTGAGCAGCTTGCGCAATTGGCCACTGGAGGTCACATCTTCGCTGGTGGGCTCCTCGTGGGTGAACTTCTGACGCTTTCGAAAGGCATTTGCGCCATCTTCACCTTTTGAGGCTCGTTTGCCCATGTTTATTGATGACCCAGTAACTTGGCGCAACTGAGGTCCTCCTCTTATCGAAGGCTTCTAGATTTCTTTGAGATTTTGGAATTCTGCCGCGCCTGACCGCTATCCCTCCTTCCACACTAGGCTAAGGGGGATGGGGTTTGTGGGGCTAGAGGAAGATAGCTATTCCGCTTCCGAAACAACATCCTTGACCGGGAAATACTGGTCTCATCCGTTTACTATCTGACTGGCATGCCGTGATGTTGGAAAAAGTTGATGTCCTAGAGTGGGAGCATTGACCTTACCTATTTGCGCCACAGCCGCGGAACACTTTACGTCAATTCCATACGACCTTGCTTTTTTGCGGACCAAAAAACTCTACACGTTCACGTGGGTCTAAAGTGAGACATCTTGCCATCCATCTCAAGGGCTGCGCCTGGGACCAAGGCAAACACGACCGCCACTGGCGTAGGTAGACCTGGTGGATCCGGCGCTGCTGCGTGAGAAGCAACGGCATGCAGCGCCAACAACGGCATCTGCGGCATGTTCAACATGTGAATACGGCGGCCTCCATGGTCTTTTGACTCGAGATTACGAATAGCAAACTGCATGCCACTCGATTTTACGGCCCCGGCCTTGCACGCTTCTGATGCCATGCCCTTATACCATCCCTGGCATTCCGGTCACGTAGCTGGCGTCGCTTTCGACGGCAAACTATTCTTAGATTGGGGCAAAGTCAGGGGCACCACCATCACGAGCCTGGAGGTCTGTGAGGCCTTCCACCATTCTTCAGCCCGTGCCGGAGCGTTAGGGTGGCGTCCGGCGCGTTGACCGTCCGCTGCACCCTGGCTTCGAAGAAGCTCATCGGGAGCGGTCCGTCTGCCGATCAACTTGAGTTGTTGAACCAAGCCGGATGTGTTCAGGGACTTGTCTGGAGAGGTCTTACTTATTTTCCACAAGCGGTGATTGGCATGATGTGCCTGGTGTTGATCAGTGCAACGTAGCAGCCCTGTCTTTCAACCCCGGCTTCAGCTTCTGTTCTGGCCTTTGTGCGTGTTCGTATTATTGGTGTAAACAATGAGGTTGGTAAAAAAAAAAAAAAAGATTTAAAAAAAGCGGACGTCAGAAACCATGCACACTCTTGAATGAGTAATCGAGACAAAAGTTGCTTAAGCGTGCGGTATAATTTGACCACCATCTTCTGTTGGCACCACCTCGTAAGTAAGCGGGAACTGGGAATCACCCAATGACAACACCTCACGTGTGGCTGTTCTGAGACAACATGACGGCGCAGCAACACATTGATCAATGTTACGGAGCATGCTATCACCACGTCTGACGCGGTGATCCCAGGTAACCATAACAAATCTACTCAACAGGATCGCGAAGGTGGTGACTTTTTTTTTTGGAGCACGCAAGGCGGATTTTGCACTTTGCATGATGCGTCAAAGCCTAAGGGATAGACATGCATCTTAGTGCAAGCAACTCCCCACCCACTATAAGTCTCGACAGCGTATGGTGTAGTTTTCCCAGTCATCGGATGGCACTAATAGGTCTCACACTTTGGGAGACAGCTGTCCAGTCCGGGGTTCATGAAACAGGATGGAATGCCGTTCCGAGACGAGTTGAGGCGACGCGACGAGGCCAGCTACCCAAATAGGCGATTTGGTCAAAATCGGGACAGAAGTACAGCGCAGAAAATGCATCGCGGTTGAAAGACCCACGTTTCAATGATAGAATGACAGAGCCCTAGTCAATATCTGTCAAGGCCTCGTCGCGACTCAAAGCCACATCGACATGGGACAAACAAAACGTGCAATAAACCGATTTGACCATTAGACTATGATTTAGTGGCCCGGAGAGATGATGGGAGCCATGTCCCGGGGTCGATCTACCAATCAACTACAGGGAACGGGGGCGGAGCCCAAACCAGCGGTGCGGCCCAAAAAAAGAATCCAGACCCTGTGGGTGAGGGGTCTTGTCAGAGCTCCGGGGTTAAGCGCGCCCATTGAGTGGTCCAGAGGACGAGGCAGGGGGTGGATGGGAAATAACCCGACAAGACTACGGGTAGCATCTCGATCCGTAGGGAATGAAGGAGGAGAGGCCTCATGTAATTAACTGTGACCGGCCTGGGTTTGGGGGACGGATGCAAGGCAGCCAATCCATTTTAGGGTCATGGGATGAGTTCTTACGGCTGTAACCTGAAGATGAAGCAGTAATACTGGGGTTGGCCAACCAGGAGCCGGCTCGGGAACTAGCTAGCAAGTCAACGGCCTTGAACCAACAGGCAGTGGCTTGCTACCTGCAACACTCGACCCGTCACCATCCGCGTGCTACTGTACGCTATGATCTCGTTCACCATATCTTTCAACGCGCCAACATGCCAAGGCGCGAGTTCACACATACCAAACCCGGGCGCCCTTTTGTTTCCCTTCCCTAGCCTCAATTTTCTTCCTCTCCAGCCTGGAGCGTGACGGCACAGCCTCGACAAAAACGGGCTCGGTCTAGCAGTCATAGTAGAACGGCCAGCCAATACCGGCGCTGCACGAGACCCCCCTCACCGGCTTCTGTGGCAATGGGGCGCCGCCGTCTGAGCGTAGTGGTGATGAGCTCCAGCCAACCACGAGGCAGAGCGACGCGAAGCCGCGGATGCACGACATCGACTCGCTGGCCGAGGGGCACCCGCCGCTGTCGCGACAAAGGGAGGCACACCCGGAACAAGACCCAAGACCCAAGACCCAAGGGAGAGGCCCAAGACCCACTGCCTCCGTCACGTCCCCTCCCTGTTTCTTCCCCATCCCTGCGAACTGATACTCTCCTGCTACCAGCGCACACGACCTGCTACAACAGCAACCCTGGCGTGGGTGTGGAGGCGCTAAACTGGGCGCAACCAGCTTCTAAGCGCCGACTGGCCGGTCGCCGACCAGACCACCCTTGCCCATCACCTGCGCCATGATGGCATTCCATCGTCCTCGTCCACTCGATGTTTGATGTCCGGCTGCCGCCCGTTCTCGAATAATGGCTCCCTCGTCGCATCTACCTGCCCGTTCCCGGTCCGCGGCTGGGTCTGCCGCATTTTGCATTTGCATTTGCATCCTGCATGCTCTGGCTCGTCCTTGATTTCCCCCCTCTTAATTAGTTCGTCACTCTCTCTTACACGTACCACAACGGGAACCACTCTCATCCTATCCCGTCCCATCCTCTCTTTTCAATCTGCCCTATCCCGTCTTCTCTCGTTGCCCACTTGCCCGCGTGGCTCTCTCTCTTTTCTCTTTCTTTGCTTCTTGGGTGGCTTCTGCGCTGTTCTATGCCTAACTCGACTGGACCTTGCAGCTCACCTCTCCCCACCTTGGCTTATACATATACCGGCCTACTCTAATTCATCCCCTCTGGCTCTTGCGCATTACCTTGCCTTGCATTGCCTTGCGTCAGCTCGCAGCTTGCAGCTTGACTCCCACTCTTTTTTTTTTTTTTTCTTTGCCTCCCTCGCTTAGGCATGGTTGCCCTCGCCATCGTCATCGGGATCACCGCAGCATGTCAATCGCCGACGCCCATGCAGAAGCCACTTGGGCTTCTTGGCTTCCTCTTTGTTGCATGCCCATGAACTCTTCCGAACACAACAAGACTGGTCGTAAGTCATCATTTAATACTATTTCTACCTCTGGTCGCGGGGAATCGTGGCCCTTGGGCAGGTCAAGCGACGAGGAGTTGCTGATGGGCCAAGACGAGAAACCAACTCACGACGCTGTCATCAGCGATCAACCACTGCATCATCCTCGTCCTACTCCTGCACCAGAAATGAGTTTCCATCAAAGAACCATGGCACAGAATGCCTCAAGAAACAACCCGGCGCCCAAAAAGCGGCGCTTTCTGTCCATCTCTTCAACATCAACTGCGCACAAGGGTCACCGGCCCACCATCTCGGCCCCTACACACTTTCGTCACATTAGCACCGGCTCTCCTCAGTTTGCATTCCCTGAACCGAGATCAAAACCGAATATCAAGACTCACAGACCGACCATCTCGGCTCCAACGCACTTTCGCCATGTCAGCACTGGTTCTCCTTTTTCAGAGCCCATTCCTACTATGCCCAGCCTTCCAATCAAAGCTCCGAACATGCCTCCCGCCAGACTGCGACGCCGACGTTCGTTTCGACCCCTGGAACTAAGCATTTACCTACCCGAGAACAAGACGTCGCCCATCATGCCTTATTTTGCGAAGGACGACAAACTTCAGCCGCCAGCAGCAGTATATGACCCGGAACGGACGGAAAGGGAACCAAGGAACGGATCTGCCTCACCACCCGAAACCCCAGAGCGCCTGGAGAAACTACTGGACAGCGATTCGGAGAGATCAACCCCACCCATCCCACCATTGAGGTTATCCGTAATTCGCAGGAGATCAGCATCTACCTCTGACTTGACTGCTTCAGATAGATCGACAGGTGGATCTCGTCCTCTTGAGCATCAAAGGAGCTTTTCAGCCTTGTCATTTCACTTTCCCCGCAAGCCGGTCGCAGAAACTACAAACAGCACTCCTTCCCCCATTCTCGAGGATGATGATATTCCTCCACTGATTCCTCCCAAGGCTCGGAATCGCGCTCGAGCACACACCTCGCCAGACGTCGAAACCATCAGAGAGCGCGTCGCTAGCGCCATGATTGAGGTTGAGCAGCTTCAGAAGCAGATTGACAACGTCCTCGAGCGACAGAGCTTGTATTGCATTAGCCGACCATCCACCTCGCACTCCGTAGCTAATACAATGCCTGGTAAGGCCTTTATGATCTACCGCAACCTTATTACCCCCTTGCTAACACACCGATCAGAACTTGAGCCGATGCCCTCCATCCCCGCGCTGCCTCCTGCAGCTCCCTCATTTGCCGAGCGGCTCAACTCTGAAATTGAGCGTCCACGTACGGCCCCAATCAAGTCTCATGTTCATACACATCGCAGAGCGAGAACCATGGACAACACACCCCCTCGCCCTCACACGCCCCCAATGCGAAAAGCACGGAGGTCAGAGATTCCTCTTCCACCTCCCCTACCTCTTGTTCTTCGACCTCCTTTGAGGAAGAAGAAGTCCTTTTCTCGAGTATCTACGTGGCTCTTCCCTGGGGCTGAGAGCAACACTGATCGACCCATGGATTCGGTCACCAACAACCCCCGTCCGGTTACGGGTAAGGATGGTTTTTACCAGTGTGTTTCGCTGGCCGATACACACGGTCGACGTCACAGCGATGAGTCGCTCGGTACTGTTACCACTTGGAACTCGGATGACGACCGCACCGTCCCATCCGCTTGGTCTCCCACAAGCACCGCAGTGACCAAGGGAGACGAGCTCTTTGTTCCTCGTACTGCCACTATTGGCGGAAGCGAAATAGTTTCCCCTCTCGCAAGCGTCGGCGTTGCTGTCTGAAAACATGGCACTGTTTTCGTTTCGTTTTTCTTTTCTGTTTTAATTGGAATTCCCCATTTGCGCATTTTCACGTGTACTCAGGCACGACGATACCAATGTACCATAGAGTGTGCCTGGCGGCTCGATAGCTAGACTAGACGGGCGGCATACTTGGGTTAATGAACCTAATCACGGCAGGCAGACAATGGGATATGGACTGGGCGCTTTTTCTTTGTCTTGGGCGGGTTGGCCTTTTTTGAATAAAAAATTCATGACGCCGGATGAGCTGGGAAATATGGATTGCTTCGAATAACCCAGGGGCGTTGATAGGTTTACCTGAGAGCTTAGACAGAGCTGGGGAGCTACCCTACCTTAATACAACCAAGTGATGGAATTTTGACGCAAAGATGCTTGACAATCTCTGTGGAGGTTGGCTAACCGAGGTGATGGGTGATCAGTCAGCATGCTGCATCCTGACAGACTGCTTACATCTGCAGCATGCCAGTTCTTGGCTAAAGGCTGGGGTCCCAGCTGTGTGCATGGGTCACCTCTAGGGCTGCATGCCGCATAGAGCAAGTTCAGCGACGAGTGCCGATGCACGGGCAGCAGTTGGTCTTGGTGAGATAATCGGCTGCTCCATAATGATTAATGGCAGACGAAAGGCACCTTAATGACAGCGACCCGGGCGTCTCAGATTTGAACCTTGGCGTGCTCTGGAGAGACATGATCCATGTCACCGCCTGTCCGAGACACCCAATGCCGTGTGCGCTGCTCGCAATCATCTGTCCTTCCCCACCGCGTGGTCGCGCCTAGCCTTCAGCTTCTGCGTTGTCCGCAGGGTTTCTCGCTGAACCCGCGGCCATCAACCATCGGTGCGTGCATACGCCAGAACATTGGCTCGTGGATCCCTCTGCGGAGTTTTAGGCGTAGAAGGCTTGGCTGAGGATTACATAAAGCCTGGCGGGCATTAGCGAATAGTTACTAAGTCGGCCGCCAGCGGGGCGGGACAGCCATTGGCCAATAGGCGGCTACCTAATCTTTTAGAGGAAGTTGATTTACAATGGATGACTATAGGGAACGATGCCAATCTTGAACTGGGTTCCGTGTCTCCAGTAACATGTGAAGGTAATTATCCACAGGTTCGGATGGACAACCGAAGCGAATAGTGCCGGGCCGCGTATTTCTTGCATGGATAGGCGGGCGAGATATGTCATTGTGCTGATTACACAACGGCGTCTTGTCCCAAGGAGGTTGTGATTTGCAAAGACCAGGACCGGGAGTACCAGCCATTGTCCTGTTAGATCTGGAAGAGGCTCTCCGGGGCGATGCAATGCTACGCTGCACGATGCAATTCCACAAAAAACACGATCCCCCGCCCATCTTATTCAGCATTACAATTGTTGAGCCAAAGAGTTTCCTTGGCAACTCACAGCACAGCGCGGGCCCGGAGCACAGCGGCCGCTCCTATGGGGCGCCGAAATGTCGCCTTCGGAGCCGCCATTGGCTGGCAAGAGGTCGTCATCAGTGACAAACTACGACTAAGCCAGCTCTCAAGGGCGAGATGCGGACACGGCCCATGCGAACTCGCCTACTCGGCCGGAACCACCACATGCAAGCCAGACCCTCCATCGGCGAGTCTGCCGAAGTGAACCCAGGGTCTCAACCGGGTGGCCCGGGGTACTGGAAGGTTGGAACAAGGTTACCAACGGCCGTTAGCTGCCGGCACCAACTCGACCGGAGGGCTTCATTGGCGCAGTGTCGCTGTGCAAGTTCCCACTTGGGAGACGGAGCTGAGCCCGCGGGCTCAATAGTCGATGGGGTTGAGGGTCAATGTGCATGAGAAGCTTACAATCAGGAAATTAGGCTTCATGGGGAGTCTCGGGAAGGCTGGGCACTAACGCTCTTTGCTGCTGTGATGTGATGTAGTTGAGGAAGTGAAGGGGAAAAGAGCACCTTGAACAGGTATAAAGTCAGACGTCCATCCCCTCTGTCGAAAGAACTTCTCTCCAAGGCACTCAGGATCATCAACAACGAGCATCCAACTCCTCCAGCAAAGATCAACCAGACTTCTTTTGTCAACCACCAACCTTCACAATGAAGTTCACTTCTTTCCTGGCCACCATCGGCCTCTCCGCCACTGCCCTCGCCAGCAGCCAGGCCACCTACAACGTTGAGTGTTTGTGCTCCCATCTCAAACATTGACGATGACTTCTTTTGTTGACACATTGGCAGCGTACACCTATGAGCGCCTCAACAAGTCCGATGCTGTAAGTGACATCCTTCCTGCTCCCTGCGCATTGGCATCACGAAGCTAACAGTATCACAGCTGCTCCTCGTTGTTGATATCCAGGAGGGTCTGTACCAGATCGCTCGGGACTTCGACCCTACTCTCTACCGTGACCAGGCTCTGGCTCACGCCGCTCTCGGCAAGGTCTTTGACCTCCCCGTCGTCATGACCACATCTGCCGACCAGGGTACGCACACCTCCTCTCCAAGTCCCGGTGCTAAAAAGCGCCACGGACAGCGGTATCTGCAGGATGAATGAATACTGACCATTCTCGTCTCTCCAGGCCCCAACGGTCCCCTTGCCAAGGAGATCCTCGAGATGTACCCCAGCATGCCCCTCATCCAGCGCCAGGGTGAGGTCAACGCCTGGGACAACGAGCAGTTCCGCAAGACTGTCGAGTCTTACGGCCGCAAGCAGATCATCATGGCCGGTATCACCACCGACGTCTGCACCACCTTCCTTGCCCTGTCTCTCCGCGAGGCCGGCTACTCCGTCTGGGCCAACGCTGAGGCTTCCGGTACCAACTCTGTTCTCGTCCGCGACATCTCCAACGACCGCATGGCTCGCGCTGGTGTCCAGATTGTCAGCCTGTTCTCCATTGTCTGCGACCTCATGCGCGACTGGCGCAACACCCCCGGTGCCAAGGAGCTCATCCCCTGGCTCAACGTCTACTACCCCGTCTGGGGCTGGCTCGCTCGCACCCACGCCGCTGCTGTCAGCAACGGTACCATCCAGCCCGGTGAGGACACCCTCATCTAAGTCAATCGCGACCTGGATCCAAAAGGGCTTCAAGCAGAGTGGATTTCTCCATCTCTAGGCTAGAAGCAGATGGACATGCACTCATGAACCATGATTCCGAATATGAGGAAAAGCATACTTTTATTCACCTCAGGGGGTAGTACATATTTATAAAAACTGTAGTAGATAGGTAGATCAAGTTAATAAAGGCCTCGGGTCATCTACTGAACCACAATTACATGACTACATATTGGAGACTGGTGCACAAGAAACGCAGATGCATGCATGCATGATTAATAGGGTTATACAATGAATTTTAATACTAAATTAGCCACGGGATGGCGCACCTCATTTAGCGTTGTGAAAGCTAAACGTAATTTAGCTTGCGGCTTGACAAACGGTTTTGAAGAATCCCATTCTAGTATTCAAGAATTGGACTAACAAAATGTGTTGCACTTGAATTGCCAGCACAAAGATGAGACCGCGACCTGTTTTGGGGAGAGGGTGCTTTGGTTTTGCGTAACTAATTTGTCCCATGTCAAAACATGGCTTGGGGGCGAGTTATAGACCAGGATGGGAACTTTATTGCATCAAACCGCAGCACCTTGGGGTTGTTTGTTTTTTGATGATCAAAAAAATTATCTGATGAATAATTTTCAGGTTAATTTACCTGTCAAATTCCGTCTTGAACATTTTTATGCCTGTCATGAATGACCTCAACAGAGTTTATACCGGGATTGCATAACCCTGTTCGCCACACGTGTGTTTCAAGCACGTGCCCCTATCACACTCGTTGACTGGCGTCATGACCTGCGCTATACCAACTCCTATTCTTGCACGACAGCCCACTGTCATTTTGATTTGAGAGGGAATACCGCCAAAACTGACATTCCCTTTGACAATCTCCGCTCGCTTCGATATATCTCACCAGAACGGGCCTGTAGACCCGCGCAGTCCCACTATACCCCCCACGGCTTTATACCCTCCAGATCGACCGAGTGCCCCCAGATTTGAGAAGGCCAAGCCCAAATCGAGGAGCAAACCCCTGCCAGCGTGCCGATATACCGAGTACCAGCCTATTGTGCTTGAAAGCACTGCTTCTTCTCATCATACTTTTTTTTTTTTTTTCGTAGCAAAGAGTTGGACCAACCGGCCTCTCTTGTCCCGTACCATGGCACCCCACCGCCATCCTGGCAATTTTGGGCCGGGATCGATTGACGAATGGGATGGCGACTCAAGAGCATCACTTTTGGACTGCAACGAGGCTCCGGAGAAGTCGAGCGGCACTTTCGTCCACGACACCCCTGCCCAGCCAAACATTATTCGATTCTGGGGCCGCATTAGTACCAGGTTAGGTGAGTGTTGGCTTTCAAGGTTCAATACGCGGAGCTGACGTGGATTTCAGACCAGTTTTGGGGCACATATCCGAGTAACCCTAGCGGAGATGGACTTTTCAAGATTAATAGACAAGGGGCGCACGCCTGGGATGGTTATAAAGAGCTCGACACCGACGCCAGGGCTGCAGATGCTCGGGAGTCCAGACAATACCTGCATCTTGAAGATCAAGATCAAGCAGCTGGTGAATTCCGGGACAAACCTCCAACAAGGCGAAGCCGGAAACTTGCAATCATGGGAATGGGAGCAATCGTCGTTCTTGCCGCATTTGGCGGTATGATACATTCTGGGTAAGTGGTCGGTTGACCAAAAATTACGAGCCGTTTTCTAACTGAGTGTGATAGAAGGGCTGCTTCGATAGGATGTAAGGCAGATGCAAGCTGCAATGACATCTCAAGACTCTGGGGACAGTACTCCCCCGAGTTCTCTGTTCCTTCAGAGATCGATGCATCGGTACCTAGTGGCTGTACTACAAACTTCGCTCTTGTCTTGTCTCGGCATGGAGCTCGCTATCCCACTACCAAAAAGACTGCTGTTTACAACAGTACGATTGCTCGTATCCAGAGTTCTGTCACCAAGTATGGCAAGGGCTATGAGTGGCTCAAGGACTATGTCTATGACCTCGGAGCTGAAGATCTGACTGAATTTGGCCAGGATGAGATGGTGGATTCTGGCAAGGCCTTTTACAAACGTTATCAGAAACTCGCAAAGAATTCCGAACCATTTATCCGAAGTTCTGGATCTGATAGAGTGATAATGTCGTCTTACAATTTTACACAAGGCTACTATGGGAACCAGAAAGAGGAGGCAGCGAATCAGATCAGCAAAATTTTGATCATTCCAGAGGAGGAAGGAGTCAATAATACCATGAACCACGCTAACTGTGCTGCCTTTGAAGACGGATGGGCCTCAGAGTTGGGCGATGAGTCGACAGACGCATGGATGGGAGTTTTTGTCCCCTCAATCACCACGAGGCTGAACAAGAACTTGCTGGGGGTCAATTTGACTGACTCTGAGACCATTTATATGATGGACCTCTGCCCTTTCAACACAGTCAGCTCGCGTGACGGGAAGACTAAGCCCAAATTCTGTGACCTTTTCACCAACGACGAATGGGAGAGCTACAACTATTATGAGACGCTCGACAAGTACTATGGATATGGCAATGGCAACCCCCTTGGCCCTACTCAGGGCGTTGGATATGTCAACGAACTCATTGCTCGACTTACGCGACAGCCGGTCGTTGACCACACAAGCACTAACAGCACTCTGGACTCGTCGGAAGAGACATTTCCACTGGACAGGGCATTGTATGCGGATTTCAGTCATGACAACGACATGACGGCGATCTTTTCGGCCATGGGTCTTTTCAACGCGACAGAAAAGCTGCCTACGACTAAGGTTGTGACGGCTACCGATGCTCATGGCTTCTCTTCGGCGTGGATCGTACCATTTGCAGCACGAATGTACGTTGAAAAGCTGGAATGCAGCGGTCATAAAAGGCAAACGGAGGAGTATGTTCGCGTGTTGATTAACGACCGAGTAATGCCAATGGATACTTGCGGGGGAGATAAGTATGGACGATGCAAGCTCAACAAGTTTGTCGAGAGTTTATCGTTCGCGCGCAGTGGAGGTCTTTGGAATGAGTGTGCCGTTTAGAGCTAGAACAGGACAGCCTGACGTTGTGCTAATAATATGGAAGGATTCACATAGGATGAATACTGCATATTATGGCAATGATCCATTAATAGAAACACAAGATAACCATTGTGCAAGGATGCATATCGATGCGACACAATTTGCCGCGAGTTGACGGAGGTGTAATGGTATCTGCTCAGTTTCAAGAGGATTTGATGCAGATTGGTCGTGATTGCTTGAATGTGCAGAAAGCGGTGCTGATGGGGCCCGCTGGTGTGCAGAAAACCAAGGGCAGGCTGAGGCTGACCCGAGTAAGGGGGAGAAATAAGGCTATTGATGGAAATGGAAGATGGAGACTTGTTGGGCTCGCTACCTTTAATGATGAATTATATTGGGACCCGTCCTGAAGCTATTGATTCTTGGCGGATGGAGATGAAGCGGTGGTGGATATTAAGTGGCTGCAGATGCCTCAAATGTGGCTGGAGACGATTCTGAAACTTGGGCCCAGTGAGTCTCTTCGGGGTCGTTAGTGGTGTCTCAGCGGTGGGCGACATCCCGGAGACCTATTTTTGCCCCATCTGGATCCATCGTTGTCACAAAGCCAGGGGTGTCTGAGGTTAAATAGCCTGGCAAAAAGCCAGTGCACGAAATCGTTTCCTGCTGGGATCATCCGATGTTGCAACGGGAGAGGGACAGATCAGCATTGATAAACCGGAAAGGGTGAGTGGCCCATGGCAAACCTAGGCACGGGGTGGAGTTTGTCGGCGCGGGCTTCGGTTGACGTTGGCGGGCTTCGTACAAGCGACGGATTCGTATCCATCACCAGTTAGTCGCAGGGCGTCGCTGGCGGTTGCTATTAATTGTCACCTTGGCGCTGCCGAATGCTAAGCTTTCTGGGCTGGTGTGGAGAGGTTTAGTGGGGTGGGCTAGGGACCCTGACTGTCCAGAGGGCATGACCTCAGCAACCAGACACTGCCACTGGGGGGTTGATGACGGACTGTTGCAGTAGCTCTTCCTCGAGCCTTTGTCGCATATCTCTCACTTCTCGTATTCCATCTCATCCGGTTTTTTTCTGATTCGAAGCGCCAGCCAACGAGGCCCGAAAAATAACACCATCGCATTCACGTACGCACACACGCTTCCAAATTCATCGCTCTCACATCTGACGGGCCCCCGTCTCGCTGTGCTCATCTCACTTCCTACTCACTCGTATCCGTCCTTTGCCCTCATCACGCGACGGTGACCCGACGACAAACACCTCCTCTTCTGCTCTCACCCCGACTAGTTCCGGGATCCCGGCACACATCCTCCACGAGCAACCATGGTGTCGACGGCCGGAGGCATCGTCATTGCCATCGTGGTGCTGCTGTTCGCCGCTGCCATCGGCTGGGTCATCTTTACTCAACTGCGCGCCCGCAGACTTGGCGTACGTCTTATCCGCCTTTTCCTGATCTTTCTCCCCCCACACCCCAAGATCTCCGGACCGCGCGCTTCTTGCGATGGCCGCTTCGATTAATTGATCATGGACACTGAACTAACTGAGCTTCTGCTCTGCGCCCACAGCTTCCTCCTCCCAGCCTAGCGTCTTATCTACCATGGCATAAAGAAGATAGCCCGTATGGTCCTCCCCGCCCCGCACCCGGCGGTATCGTCGGGTGGTTCAACGACCTGCTTCGCAAGTTCAAGAATCGCAACAACCGGTCCGCCGCCGGTGCCTACGAAGGCGATCTCGGAACCAGCTCCCGCGGGCGGCGCGGTTTCGGCCCCCTCGATCCGGACGAGGCCTGGGATTCCCGTGTCGGCAACGAAGCTGACGCCTACGGCTACCACGAGGACGACATTGAAGCTGGCCGCGGCCGAGGAACGGAGTACGGCGGCAACAGTAGCTATAGGATGAATGTCCCGACAGTCACGCGCGACGGCGCTCACTTCGACGACGAGGAAGAAGACCGTGGGCGGAGGGCGAGCAGGAGCCCCGGCTCGGGACCTGGCGGCCGAAATCCCTTTGACGATGACAATGCGCACAGTCTGCGTGGCGTCAGCCCTCGGCCTATCGATACGAACGTGCCCAAGCAGCAGAGCCGCGACCATGGCCACCACGGTGATCCGGACAGTGCGGGAAGCAGCCCCACAGAGCGAAGGTCGGTGTTCAGGGAAAATATGTAAAAAGTGATTTGGATTGCACAAAAGCTGTTGTGTGGTGGCTGCATAAGCACCTTCTAGGTGTTGAACATCCCATCTTTTTTTTTTTATCTGGGTAGATTTGCCTCTCGTTCAATCATTGGTTATTTGGTGGGCTTTCTTGTGTTGTCATATATCATGGGTTGCTGTCCTTTTTTTTTTTTTTTGTTTTTGTTTTTGCACCATTGGTTTTTCTCCTTACAAGCTTGGCTGTACACGTGTATCTTGTCGGATAGGTGCCTGGATGGGTCTTGAATCGACGGCGTTTGATGAAAGGATCGGAGAGGGTCCATATTTGAGGTTTTTGAATGACAACCGAATCTTGATACACATGCCTGGCCAGGAATTGGCGATCATCGCAGACAGGGATCACATCCACGTCTTGTTTCAGGCGGCACTCTTCCTTGCCACGAGAATAGATTGCGTGCCTTTCCTTTTTCGTCTTTGCTTTTCACGGAATCTCGATGCCTAGCAGGTGGCCTACATGCGGCTTTTGCTTCTGGTCAACGGGACCCAGTCGGGGCCGTCACGGCGCCGGTTGGTCCGGGCCCCTCCGGGCTACGTCAACGTCAGCAAGAGCTCTGAGCGCTGACTGCCCCGCCAAAGCAGAGGGGAACCAGCAGCTGCCCCTCCATGTCCATAAATGCCAATCTCTCTCCACCATTGTCGTCGCCGCCTTTTGACATCCAATTTGAAACGAATTGGGTTGAAACAAGCTGTTCTTTGAATCTGTGTTTTCTTTACCCTATCCCTAGAGCAGTGCTTTTTTTTTTTTCTGCTTGAACAAATCAAATATATTTAGCATCTCAACACCTTTCGGCACCCGCAAACATGTCCGCCGATCTCGATCTCAAGGCCGTCCACGATGTTATGGTTTCCGTCGCCTACGAGGCCGGAGCCATGATCCTCGCCGCCAACCCAGCCGACATTGACACCGATACCAAACTCAATTGTACGACTGAGCCCTCGTTTCTCGTCTAGCTACTCCCTGGCTAACGTTTCGTGTGTTCCCAACAAAAAGCTGTCGATATCGTCACCGAGACAGACAAGGGCGTCGAGAAAATGGTCTCGACACGCCTTTCGTCCGAATTCCCCAACATCTCCTTCATGGGTGAGGAGACATACAAGCCAGGCATGAAGGTCGGCCCCGAGCCTACTTTTGTCGTCGACCCCATTGATGGTACCACCAACTTTGTCCACTCGTTCCCTTCCGCCTGCATCTCCCTCGGCCTGGCCATCGAACGCCGACCGGCCATCGGCGTCATCTACAACCCTTGGCAAGACCTGCTGTACACAGCCATCAAGGGACAAGGTTCATACATGACGCGCGGGCGAGGTGGCCAGCCTCAGCGTCTGCCGTTGGCCAAGTCGCCTCGGCCGCTCGAGGGGCTCGGCAATGCCCTCGTCGCCGTTGAATGGGGATCGCAGCGCGACGGGCCCAACTTTGACCTCAAGGTGGACGTCTTCCGCCGCCTAGCAGCCACTCGCGAGACTGGCGGCGCCATGGTGCACTCGCTGCGATCCATGGGATCTGCCGCTCTCAACATCGCCTCGGTCGCTGCTGGCCAGACCGACCTGTACTGGGAGGGCGGCTGCTGGGCCTGGGATGTCTGCGCCGGCTGGTGCCTCCTCGAGGAGGCCGGCGGTCGCATGGTTCACGGCAACCCGGGCAACTGGGACGTGGAGCTCGAGGCCCGCATCTACATGGCTGTACGAGGTGCGCCGAGCGGCCAGAAGGAGATCGTGGAGGAGTTCTGGAACGTCATTGGAGACCGAAAGATTGTGTACTAGCGGCCAACGCATCCAGACACGTGCATTGGGTTACAGGACTAGATGATAAGCGACTTTGCTGTAGCTGGGAGTTGGGAAAAAAATATATCCATGATTGAAATACATGAGTTAATAGAACAGCAGGAGCTAGGATTCTTTTGGATAAATGTCAATAGGATGAAACCGAGCCTCAAGTCTTTTACTTCACGATGATGGTCGTTGATGCAGAGTAAACAATATTGATATGAATTGATGCTTTTTTGCTTTGATTGATAGCAGCCAACCATTTGATCCCATGAAATCCCCGTAATACAATGCAATGGATGATCCCTTGTCATGGCCGAGTCCAGTATAACCCCCAATTTTGTGTGTTAATTTATTTGGTATCAGAAAGGCCCCTTTGTCCCGCGCTCTTTTCGCTGGTCGATAACTCCAATGATGCCTTGGTTTATAATTTAATCCTGCTTGACGTCGACCTTCTTCGCAACGGGCTCGCCGGAAGCACCGTCCTCGTCGCGGGAGCGCTTGCCGTTGGCCTTGGACTCGTCGGCGGTGGACTGGATGCGAGGCATGGTACTGGAGCTGTGTTAGCGACTTGTTTTCAAAATTGGGGGGAAAAAGTATAAAGGGGCAGTGACTCACTCGTTGCTGCTGTGCTTGGTCTCCTTGTTCTCCTTGCGCTCATCTCGGTTGTTGTTGCGATCACGGCCAAAGTCGCGACCGCCCCGGCCACGACCCCGGCCACCTCGGCCGCCTCGACCACCGCGTCCGCCTCGGAAGCCGTTCTTCTGGTCGTTCTCTCGGCGCTTCTTCCAGTCATCGGAATCGGCACCACCCCGGTTGCCGCCACGACCGCCCCGGGCGTTCTTGCCATCCCGACCCTCGTAGAACTTCTTGGGGTTGCTCTGGTTGGGCTCGAGCTTACCCTGTCGGATCAGGTCATTCTTCTCGTCGCAGTAGGCCTTCTTGGACATGATCTTAAGGTCGTGCTCCTTCCACTTGGGGCTAGGGTCGAGAGCAAGGAACTTCTCGGCCGTCTCCTCGTCAACGAAGGTGACAAAGGCGGAGCCCTTGAACAGGCCCTCGTTTGTGCGGCGCAGCTTGAGGCCCTTAACCTCGCCGAACTGGGCAAAGAAGCTCTCCAGATCAAACTGAGTGTTAGGCTGCTCATCACCGAATCCCTTAACATAGACGGTCGCGGCCTCAGCCTTGGCCTTCCCAGCGGGCATGGGCTTGTATGCAACCTTGCGCTTGACCTCCTCTTCGCCCTCTTCGCCGGAGATGTCGAGAATCTTGCTGTCCTTCAGAGCAGCGACGACGGCGGAGTAGGGCTGGAAAGTGCGCATGCGCTTGAAAGAGTGGATCGTCTTCAGCTTCATAGGCTTGTTGTCGGATCCGCCGCAGGACTCCCACATGAATTTATCCTGGGGGAAGTTCCAGTCGCCAAAGTAGAACTCAACCTAGACAGTGTGAGCAGAGGATCAGCAGGCAATTTTGGTACTGGTGGATGGTTACCTGCTTGCGGATGGCGGCGGGGTCATCTGTCACCTCACGGGTGTTGGCGTCGAATTTGCGGTTGTTGCGAGGGTTCTCATAGTCGACCTGGGCAGTGGTCTTGAGAATCTTGGACTGGGAGTTGTCCTCCGACTTGGCAGCAGCATTGGTCTTTTCCTCAACCTGCTCCTCAGTCTTCTCGACGGGCTTTTCCTCAGCGGGGATAGCCTCGGGCTGGACAGCCTCGACGGGCTTGGTGGCCTCAGCTGCGCTCATTTCGACGGCGCACACGAGTCTTGGAATTAAAAAGGAATATGCGATCTCGGCGATCAAGATTCGCGGGGGCCAAGGGTTATATGGCGCGTTGGAATTGACAGGGCTGCAGAGTCACAGATGAGCATGGTCGCGACAAAAAAGGTGGTGGCGGGGTAGAGAGTAAGAGTCACCGGCCAGGCAACAAGCCACAGCTGTGTCATTATTGGAGAAACTGACCTTGAAAAGTATGCACACTTATTTGGGGACCCTACGGACGGGTGGAATCGCAATCGCAATGAGCACAATTGAGGTTGGAGAATGGAAGCAAACGCGAGAGATTCTGCCGCCGCAGAAAAAAAAAAGCGACAAAATCTCGGTCGCTGACTAGCTGCGATTTCACCGCCCGCCGCATCTGGCTCGTGCCGCCGCATGTTCTGCTTCCCTTGTTTCTTGTACCCCACCTGCCCTGTGCCCACTGCCCGCGACCATGCCCCGCTTTGTTACCGCACTAGCGCTGAAACTAGAATTGGGCGTCTACAGTGCTCTGGAGCTTTGGGTTCCAGCAGCCCTCAGCGCAGTGAAACCACACAGCCGTCCTGAACGATTGATCAGGGTTGGCCAAGGTTGGCGTTGGCGCTGAAGGACGTGCCCATGGAGAGGTGCAAGCCATATTCTTCGCACAAGTTCATGCGGATGATCCGGGGCCGTTTCGTGCTGACCTGCTTCCAAGCAGGAGTTGCGAAACTTGGAAAAGATGCACAAAAGAACGATGGAAGCTGATTATATTCAATATGAAACAATGCCAAGAGAGTACAAACAAGAAATTTGTTTTATTTTATTTTATTTGTTTGTGGCCTTCTCAGTCAGTATTTTATCGCAACAGAGAGAAACTGTATTTGTATTTTCCATCGCGGGACGACTTGTGAAGAATTGGCATGGCGTTTTGATCAGAACTAATAGGTACGTACCTTGGCGTTCGCCAGCAGTGGGTCTGATGTGAAGTACATGCTAGCTCATGAGAACAACACGTATTTCATAGTACCCTCTAACAGCGCCATCTCAACTGCCAGCCGAAGTGTGGCTGCAATGACATCAACACTCGCTCCTTGTTGAGGGAGCTACCACATCTTGCCAACATTTCCTTCAGCCTTGCCCTTCCATTGCGAAACAGCCCCAGCTCCAGCAACCCCTCCGCTAGAGCCAGAACCGGATCCGAGCATAACCTTGCCTTCTGTCTCAAGTCGTGGCCATGCAATTGGCTTAACCCATCTTGGGTCACCTAGTGGGGGAGCTTTTGATCACCGGATAGTTGCGGCATGTATGCATGAGGGCGAACTATAAATCAAGCTCACAGAAAACAATCATATGGTCATGAGGCAGTACAGGTCTATTGGGGGCCTCGGCAGCCTTGGCTGGAGGCTAGCCGCAACTCGATCAAGGATCACCAGGGGCAGGTTGCCGATCAGGCCGCGTCGCACCCTCTTCTTCTCAAAACCAAAACCAGATGATGCTAAGCAAAACCACCTTGGATCCTCAGCACCCGTCGCTGTAATCACCGCCGGTCTTTTCGTTTGGTGGCTCTACCCTTCTGACGAATTCGCACAGCTCTCCGGCAAGGAAAGACATAACCGTCAGGAACCTCAACGATCCCCATCCGATACTCCAGATGGCAGCAGTTCTCAACAGGACAGCCAACCTGCCTGGACCAATTTTGCTCGCGCTTTCGAAAATTTTGCTTCTATAAACGGAATAGAATGGCCAGCGTTTCCGGACAAATTGGTCGGCTACATTGTGCCCGAATGGGGTAACCTCATTCCCGGATATCTACGAAAGCTTCAACGCGAGCTGTCCATGTCCCCTGGTTCTTTGGCAGACGAAATCTGGGCTGAAGCTCATGACCCCCAAGTTCATCCTGAAATTCGGTACACTGCAAACGTACGCATATCCTCTGACATCTGCGACGAGGAGAAGGCTTTCTTGGCAAGGCGTCGCAGGGTTGCCAGAGTGGGGTTGGCCAGGTATCTTGGACTCAAAGAGGAGGATGTTCATCCAGATGATGTTCCAACGATTGCCATGTGTGGCTCCGGAGGTGGTCTTCGGGCTCTCATAGCCGGCACAGGGTCGATATTGGCAACCGAAGAGGACGGACTCTTTGACTGCGTAACTTATACCTCCGGTGTCAGCGGCTCCTGTTGGCTCCAGGCTCTGAACTTGACCTCGTTCAACAAAGGAAGCCTTCACAACCTTATCGAGCACCTCAAATCTCGGGCCTCGACACATATCGCGTATCCACCTGTCGCTTTCCAATCCTTGGTTTCAATGCCGACGAACAAATACCTCCTCAGCGGTCTGGTTGAGAAGCTCAAAGGTGACCCGAAGGCTGATTTCGGCCTGGTTGATGTATATGGGGTTTTGTTAGCTGCGAGGTTTCTCGTACCTAAGGGAGATCTAGGCGTCGACGGCCGCGACTTCAAGCTGTCAAGCCAGCAACAGTACATCAAGTACGGACAGCTTCCTATGCCTATCTACACCGCAGTGCGCCATGAAATCCCCGACTTGGCAGCTGCCCAAGCCGAAGCGGGGATTTTCGGAGTTGAAAAGGCCAAGGAAAAAGCCAAAAAGGATCCGTGGTTTCAATGGTACGAGATAACTCCATATGAATTCTTCTGCGAAGAGTTTGGGGCCGGTATTCCTACCTGGGCTCTCGGTCGTCGGTTCAATGATGGCAAGGATGTTGCTCCTGAGCATGGTTTCCACCTTCCAGAGATCCGACTGCCACTTCTCATGGGAATATTTGGTAGCGCCTTTTGCGCTACTTTGAGTCATTATTACCGTGAAATTAAGCCGCTCGTAAAGGGCTTGACAGGGTTCGGAACTGTCGATGAACTCATTTCAGGTCGAGATGAGGATTTAGTCAAGGTTCATCCTATTGATCCAGCTAGAATCCCAAACTTTGCGTACAACATGCACGGCAAGCTCCCCAAGACAACACCCAAGAGTGTTTACGATGACGAGTATGTCCAACTCATGGATGCGGGAATGTCGAACAACCTGCCCATTTATCCACTGCTTCGGCCTGGTCGCGACGTGGATGTTCTCATTGCCTTTGATGCTTCGGCAGATATCAAGACCGATAACTGGCTCTCTGTAGCTGATGGCTATGCCAGACAACGCGGTATCAAGGGCTGGCCAATTGGGATTGGATGGCCTAAAGGCGGAGAGACACCTGCTCAAGCAGCTAAAGAGCTTGATGATGCACAAGCCAAGTCTACACGTGAGGCTGAGTCCAAGCTTCAAGAAGCCAAAGATAATCAAGCAGAGCGACGTGCCGAAGCAAACAGCGGCGGCAAGTCTTCCAAGCTTGAAAATCAGAAGACTAAATTTGAGCCGGGCAAAGAAGAATCAGGTGATTTGGGCTACTGCACTGTATGGGTTGGTTCCAATCAGGAACGTAGCTCCGAGCCGCCACCACCTTCTCGAGCCATCACCGAGCCTGACAGCTGGAAGCTTATGGAGCCAGATGCCGGGCTTACCGTTGTTTACCTTCCATTTCTTTCAAATGACAAAGTTCCGGGCCTATCGCCTGGAACAACTGACTTCCTGAGTACCTGGAACTTCATCTATACACCTGATCAGATTGACAAGGTAGTCCAACTTGCCCGGGCCAACTACGACGAGGGAAGGGATCAGATTAGATCTACCATTCGCGCTATCTACGAGCGCAAAAAGAAGCTCAGAGAGGCTTCTGAGCGAACGCATCGTGAGGAGAGGTATCGTGCGTTGTTGAGGAGGGGTGAGGCGGGGCGATTGGGTGAGGGTGATCACTTTAGCTGAGCGCTTGTTTGATCGTCTAAAACATGTATACATGCACATACACTATACTGAACAGGGCGTCATATAAATCTTGAATTTGTTTGACTCGCCATTGTCGAGGAGTTTGTCATTGTTCTAACATAGTATCTTACAGTGACATTTCCATCCAATCCTCTAGGGATCTCCTTGTTCCATGCATTTTTTTTATACACTGCCTGGCCAGGGCAAGAAAAGATTGGTTTTGTCATTATCCACACACGGCCGATTGCCATTCATCTAGATTTTCATCATCAACCCTAAAATGGCAAAAAAAAAATACAATCGTAAACCCCATCTTTAGATGATCTCGCCGATATCGATATGGGGAGCCTTCCAGGGCTTGGCGCCCTCCTCAAACATGTCACTAGGCACGCGGACCTTGTTGCCAGGGCTGTACATGTACCATGCCTTGAGCGCATTCATCGATGCCTTCCATCGGGCAACGTTCAGGCTAGGCCCGGATCCCTCACCAAGCTTCTCAGTGCCGCTGTAGATGCCGACGACAAAAACGGGAGTGCGTGAACGGCGACCGGTCTCACTTTCCAGGCGGGCAACAGGAGCGGAGAAGCCCTCACGGGCGCAGAGAAGGGCGAGTTCGCGGGTGGGGAGCTGGAACTGGAACATGGAGGAGAGATCGATCTGTCGAGAGAGAATGTGCGACTGGACAAAGTCCCGAGCGGCCTCACGGCCGCAGTGAGCGTAGACGGAGCCAACAACGGCCTGGACAAAGGAGGAGTATGCCTCGTCCTGGTAATGTTTCACAGCCTCCGGTCCCGTCTTGGGAATTTGCATGGTGTCGCCGAAGTCATCATCCAGTACCACACGACTGCTGATACCACGGCGAGCCTCAAATTGGTCGGCATGGGCAGCCTCGGCACGGACGTAGCCCCAGCGTGTTTGCGTCCCCGAAGACTCAGGCTTCCACTGCAGCAGACCGGGGTCGACTTCCTCGCCGGGGGCGTGGGCAGCCTCGACACCCCACCTGCGGGCGATTTGGTGGAGCGATTCTTTGCCAGCAAAGGCGCGGAGGACCTCGTAGGTGATAGTCATGGGCAGACGGGGCCACTTGACGTTTATGTACTCGAGGACGTGGTAGTTGATAAATGTGCTTCCGAGGGAGGCGAGGTTGCTGTTGTTGAAGCTGGCGTTTTTGTCGGCCGATGGCACAATGAGGGCGCGCGCAAGCGTCTCTAGAGGAATCTTGCTTGAGAGGGATAACCGAGCATGGAGGGCGGAGAGCTTTGCGGACTGGGCAGCCCGTTGAGGAGCGGGAGAGGGGAGAGGAGAGGAAGTCGATTGACTGGCGGGCAGGTTGTCAACGGGCTCGGGGACAGCCGCCGTCGAGGCATGGCGGTGCAGGGTTGAGGTGAATGGACGTCTCGCCGCAAATGCTGAAGCTCCAGTGCGGGCTTGCAGCAATTGGCCGCCCCATCGTTGCAGCCGAACCCGCTTCATGGATGCGGCAATTGGGGGGATTCGTCGTGTTATCGCAGGGCGTCGGCAATGGGGCGTGGTGGCATCGACTTGGTGGGAGACCCGTCTGGAAAAAAAGTTCTGCGTTCAATGCGTCTAGAGTCGTGTGAGCCTCTGGGGGGGTGTGGATGTGGTGAGTTGGAGCCCGTCAATTGGAGCTAAAAATTCGCGGGAAAACACTCGGCCCGCCGCTGCTCTCAGTGGCCTGGGCCGGACGCCGGGGACTGCTCGTAACCTCCAACTTGTCGAGTTGGTTTGGACCTACGCAACCATCAACGACGCCATTGTGCTCCCAGAACATTCCCTACACGTCCACTGACAATTGAATCAAGATGGTGAGTTGAACTCTCCCGTGCTGTGCTGGCGGGGCGCTGACAATTGACCCAGGGCGGCGGCGGAAAAATCCCGTAAGTTCCAATCCGAGTCTTGCTCCCCCATTCGAACCGAGCACCGCTCCCCCTCCATTCGAATACCGTCCGGCGAAACCGTCCCCTAACCGCTGTTCGCGAAAAATCCAGTTACCCCAAGCACGTCTGGTCGCCGGCCGGTGGTTGGTACGCCCAGCCTGCCAACTGGCGCGCCAACACCCTGATTGCGGGCGCCGTCATTGTCGGCATCGTCACCGTGACATGGAAGTTCAGCGCTGAGCGGGAGACCTGGGCGCGCAAGCCCGAGCCCTGGGAGTGGCACCCTAGCCGATAGTACGTTTGGCTTGCTCCTACAATCCGGGGTCACGCATCGAGGAAGCTAACGAGGTTCTGCAGCTGGTCGAAGCAATTGAAGGCGTGGGACAAGGAGGACCAGGCGAAGGCTGAACAAGAGAAGTGATTGCTAGAGGTCGAGGGTAGACCGGTGTATAAATTTTGAGAAAGATCAAAGGAAAACTATGCATACATTTCATTCATCTAAAAGTTCCAGGTTCAAAGTGACGTGATGATTCTCAAATTCCCCGAATAACGGCAGTGCTCAACTAGCGCGCGAATTAGCAATAATCAATTCCGATAGCCGGAATGCAAAACATGGCCGAATGGCTCTACAATTAATAATAGCCGGCTTGTTTGGGCGACGAAACATGTATAGGGCCTTGCACCTTGTACTTGATGCTACGAGGCAATCGGCAAATCAGAGTCGTGCTAAATGTAATGGGCAACTACCTGGGCCCGCACCGTTTCCGGGGATGCCTCGCTAGTGGTCCCCAGCTCCCTCATAAGTAATAGCTGACTATCAATTATTTGACTTGTTAAATTGTTAATCAAAATCTTTGGAACGACGGTTGGTAACAAAAGGCACATTCGTAAGCGTAGAAATCTGAATGTGGAACTGCTTGAGGCGATTACAGCAAGACATGCCAGTTATGTATCGCCTTATTAAACCCGTAGAATAGCTTCCTGCAGTATTTTTCTATTTCCTTCACTTTTACCCACCGCGGAGAGAAGTGAGAGATATTCAAACTGTCTCTAGCCTGCCACTTGCGCCTTGCCCTCAACATATCGTGATTGAAACGTATTCGTGCATATCATGGCATACCGCAACTGTCCAATCATTGGCTGGCTGCTGACCTCTTGGTCAGACGGATGCACTTCTCGCAATCTCGGGCCAATGGACTGAAATGGCAACCCATGTCTAAGTAGTATTCAAAGTGCACAACTCGTACACGCCACTAACAGCCCAAGGCAACGAGGTATTGGCGAGGGACATTGGAGAGTGAGCATATATGCGGGGCCCCAAAGACGGGCTGAAGCCAAGCAATGCAGTCCCCATTAGGTACACGGCTATTTCATCTCGAAACACACCTAATCCAATTTTTACAATTGAGACTGCCTGGGTTTACTCCCCAGGTTTATTTTCGGCGGATTGTGGGAGGGTTTGATATCAATAACCGACTCTTCATCACCGCCCGAGGATGGCAGTGCGCTGTGGGCACCCATCAACTCTATCGGCCCTTTGTTGCTCGAAAAGACCTTTAATATCATGTATTTTTAGATTTTCCGTATGGGAAGAATGTGCACCGCAGCCCATTGTTACGTCCGACGGCCCTGCCTTTGCCTGTGGAAGCGGGGGACTGGCAAGGCGGCACCGGGTACGCGCAATCGTAGCCTGATCCACGTTGCGCTTACGGTGGCCGTGGTTATGGAATTGTTTGTCACAGGTCTCGCTTTGAACTCGGCCGTAAGTTTGCTTTTGGGACAGTCGGGTTATCAGCATGACGGCATCGAAGTGGAGACTTGTGCTTCCTTTTCATAGCTTTGGCGAGAGCCAACGATGTTTGCTCAATCCTCCCCCTCATCGATGTCACTGTGGTGTTCGAGGCCGTCGGACATGACCGACACACGCCTCATGGCAAGGTGCTTTGAATCGAGGAAGCCTGGGAGAAGAGGAATCAAACTAGAGGTACAACGGCTGGCAATGTCTCTCACTATTTAGTGAATGACTGTCATATTCGTTGTGGCAATAGGAGGGTTGGACACGAGGGCCAAACAACATGAGGCATTCTTGGTAATTACAATTTCCGAGTCGTCATGGGTAAGCTTAAATGGTGATTCCGAGTGGAAAATTCGTGGAATATCGAGCTATGCGATGTTGGTTACAACCAATACGTAGGCACAGCCGTCAAGAGACGTGTGGAAACAGTGTCTTGGATAAAACATTGGTGAGGCGGCTGTGCGGTACATGTCACACGGAAAAATCGAATAGAAGTATGAGAGATGACTGCTGCATGGGTATCAAACCTTATTCATAACTAGAGCGAGCCCATGCTGGCTAGAACAGTTTAGACTGAAAAGGCTGCCCAATTTGAACAACTCGGTCAGGTTTTACTGGTGTCGAGAGAGCAAGAGTGATGATCTGGTTGGTCCAAGAAAATGGTTGGCAAAGTGGCATTCGATAGCGTCTTGTGGCTGAGACGTGATGCATGCATGGCAAGAGGGCGAGCTCCCAAGGATCAGATTCCGTTGCATGCACAATGTTTACTTTTCGCCGGGACAGATCAGGGCCTGGATCGAGCTTCATGTACAATATCGTAAAGTACCTCTGATTCAGAGACACCAACACTTGGATACTCTCCCACGGTACCTCGCAGCGACTGCAGCTGGGAAAATGCCATGTTTTCAGGCACCAAGGCGGATATTGTGTGATACATGGGCGTGTGCGTGTCACCGAAAGCTGCGGTACACTATTTGCGTCAACGGAACATGAGAGCAGTCGGCTGAGCTAGATGCAAGGGACAAGGTAGGCTGTTTTCTTGCAAGAATCGAGCGGGATACCCGTCAGCTGGGTGAATGGCCAGGCTAGCCGAACAAACCAAATATTGAATCACTGCATCAGGATGCCTTATGAGGGAGTGCACTTTGGCTCTGAGGCTGAAGCAATTGGTGGGTATCCGGCAGCTGCGGTTGGCCTCAGTGTGTTGACAACGCAAAGCCGGCGCCAGACAAACGCTGCTAATTGACCTTGAACCACTGACGGGAGAAAAGCGGATGGTGCACAGGCGCCGGGCAGTCAACCTGGCGGCTTGTCGGTGATAAAGGTGCCTGAGGCGAGCGAGGCGGTTCCGCGCCCGATGATGCCGGAATACATTGGGCCGAGGAGACAAGACCCTGTACCGACGGGACCCTGTACCGATAGCCACTGTACATGGCGAGTTGGACCCTGCCGTGACGGAGTAGCGCGGGCGGGTCCAGAACAACTGAACGACAGCGGTAGCTTACCAAGCTAGAGGGATTCAAGGAACGGAGACAACATCGGCACTGGTTTGATTGAAATGGGTAGGTACCACAACCTTGGTCCGATGGTTCTATGCCTCCCCTCTGCTGCTCTGTTCCCACCCAGATCCATCCCTACCTACTTATCCGGCTCGCCGTGACCTGTGTCCCTTTTTTCCCTCTTTTTCCCTCTTTCCTTTCCTTTCCCTCAACGGGACACCTTGCCCTGCTGTCCCTCGTCACGTCACTGCCAGCGTCCGTGTGTGGCGCCCCATTGCTGCGCGGGGGGTCTCTGTACTGTACTTGGCCGTAAAGTCTCCCATCTCAGCAACCTCCGATCCTTCTCCCGGCGTCGAAGGCCTTCCAACGCCGATCTACAATCACATCACCTACTTGCCTTCCATCTCCCTCGGGCGCGCGCTCACGTCCTGTTGTCCTGCGGCTGGTTCACGCGTTTCCCTTGCCTCGTCGTTGTCCGCGCAGCTCCTGACCCGCATCGTGCTTGCGTTCGCCGCCAACAGATACGCATCTCAAGTGTCCGCTTTAGCTGCTGCCCACCCTCCGCCCGGCTGCGACGTCCCTGCACCATCAATCCTGGGGTACACCGTAACCTGCGTGGACCGTTTGCCACAGCTTGCATCACAAGTGCTCCTCTCCCAATCTCACCGAGGCCATTCGCTACCTTGACATCTCTCCGTGCTTCCTTGTCATCGCTGTCACTGTCTTTGGGCGCCATCGCAGCCTTGGATATAAGCTCTCGCATCCTTGACATCTCAATACTACGCCGCTTCCCTCCTGCATCCGCCGTCCGCCCACCCGTGGTTTCCACGGAGCTCCGATCTCGTCGACTTTTTGACATAACCGCCTCCAGTATTGTGGCGGGACCTGGCTTCAACACACCTTATTCATTCTGGCGTCCCGCGCTCTTCGTCTCGCCGGCCTAGCTGTAGGCCTCGGTTTGAGCGCCTTAACGGCCTACCAGCGCAGCCAGGCGCAGATGTCTTCTCAGCCTGACGACCACCACCTCGATGCGACCGCCGGCCGCGAGGTCGTCTTTTGCCATGCCTGCTCCAACGAGTGGTATCGGGAAGACCACGGGCTAGAATGCCCCCAATGTGGTGGTGACATCACCGAAATTGTTCGTCATCGCCATGCTCCCCCCCACCATGCCCAATATGCAACGCAACTAACTCTCGCTTTCCAGGTTGAACCGGAGAATGACCCCCGCGACCTCGACAATGGCTCTTCCGAATCTACTTCGCCAGAACCGAACCATCGCCACTTGGGCGACGACGACTCGGATCCCGACGAGGCCGACATCACAGAACACTTTGGC
This sequence comes from Calonectria hawksworthii, assembly GCA_020975415.1. NCBI lineage: Eukaryota > Fungi > Ascomycota > Sordariomycetes > Hypocreales > Nectriaceae > Calonectria > Calonectria hawksworthii. The sequence continues at coordinate 1,085,429 of JAHXZK010000006.1, forward strand.
CCCCATGGCTTCGCCTTCCGACGCAGCGTTCGAGACGGCCCAGAACACACTCATCACAACCCCGCTGTCGATCCTGTTCTCGAGCGCTTCCTCGACATGATCCAGGGATTCACCCCTCCTCGTAGGACTGAGGAGGGAGGGTTGTTCCCCCAGGATCAGGAGCATGAACACAGCCCTTTTGGTGGCATGCAGCCACCGCGTATTCACCGGACGACCTTTACATCAGGTCCCTTTGGCGGCGGGACGACGTCTGTGACGATTGTTTCTGGGCCGCTTCACGGAACTCGATCAGGAGGCTCACCTGGCAGTGCTGGACTGGATCCATTTCAAGCGTATGCATCCTCCCCGAGGCGCCCTCAGCAACCAGCCGGTTTACGGGTCACAGCCATATCCATGACACTAGGCGCTAACCGTCCTCCCAGAATTTTTTCAAATATTGTCCGGGATATCGGCCCTCCTCACGATATCAACCAGAATCAGGGGGGAACCGAGGGCGCTGGCGGAGGACCCCCACAAGGCTTTGCTAGAAGCTTGCATGATATCCTCAGCCTCTTCAACCCGGCCAATGCCATGGCCGGAGATGCAGTCTACTCCCAGGAGGCTTTGGACCGAATCATAACTAGTTTGATGGAGGCAAATCCCCAGTCCAACGCGGCGCCCCCTGCTACAGAAGAAGGGCTCCGGAATCTATCCCGAAAGCCAGTTGACAAGGAGATGCTGGGGCCAGATGGGAAAACAGAGTGCACCATCTGCATTGATGAGATGAAGGAGGGAGAGACTGTGGTATATTTGCCGTGCAAGCACTGGTTTCACGAAGACTGCGTCGTACTGTGGTTGAAGGAACATAATACCTGCCCAATCTGCCGGACCCCAATCGAAAAGAATGAAGGCGGCACCAGAAACAACAGCAACAGCAACAACAATAATAACAGCGGTGATGCCAACCCCGGGGAGGGCCCCTCTAGATCACAGTCCTTCCCAACACCCCCGCGGCCGGGATTTTCAACTACTCCCTCGTGGTTTTCCGGGCACTCGTCTGGCTTTGGGGGGCTTGCTGATGACCAAGATGGTGCTCAAAACCACCCAATGGGATTTCCGATGCCGCGTCCGCAAGCCCACGTTCAGAGCCATTTGCAGGCCCTTCGTGCTTTACAGCAAAATCGAACCCCAAGCTTTCGGGATCGCGATCGCGATCGCGATCGGAACCGAGACCGGGGAATGACATCTGGGTTCAGCACTGATACCTCGCGCATGCAACGTCGAAGCTCTCATTCCCCAACAAGCCCGCGCACATCGGGCCCTGAGGAGCACGGCGCACGCATGAGGCAGAGAAGCCCATCACAAAGCAGATGGTCGTCCATGGACAGAGAGCGCGAGTCACGACGTTCAAGCGGTCACGGGCCCTTCAGTTGGTTCCGCGACCGGTTTGGTGGAGGAGGAGGGTCCGGTAACGGGTCATCCCGCGACGAGAGGCGGCAGTAGGAAACTATCGTGCTCATGCGCGGCTGATGAACGTGCGGGCGAAACTTGTTTCGGTTCTCGAGTTCTGGGAGGTGAATGGTTGAATACGACAGCAAAACGGTTTAAAGCAGCGGCTAGAGGCTGGGGCTTCGGGCCATGCCCTCCTTGTTCATTACTTAATCGAGGCCACTCCCGCGGGCTCGAGGCGTAAGTTGCTTCCGGGGGTGGCCGTGCTTGTATCGGATGTAACAAATAGAAAGATAGATGGGATCAAAGCCCAAATGAAGAAATTTGGGTGAGGGGTGGAATTGGAATGGAATTGGACTGCGAGCGACATCGCGATTAAACATTAGGGATACCCACGCCGAAATGAAGATTGATATTGCCTCAATCGAGTCAGTTGCTGACTCTTGGTCTGAGGCCTGTTGCTTAAAAATACGCATCACTTCACGGTCACCTGGGGTTAACAATGAGTACACTCTACCAAAGATTTGAGAAATGAATTATATGCTATGGGAATATGTGTTCCCAGTAGAGAAACGGATCCCGTGCTCGGAGTGACATGAACCGGTGCGCTACGAGCTACTAGCATTGACAGACAGCTATCAATACGGGCCAAACATGTAGTGGTAAGCAGAAATAGATCAGTCATTATGAGGACTTTGAGTGAAGATCTTGGTTGAAGTCTACATCAACTTTAAGGTGACAAATGCAATCGCTTGCGAAGAGTGTCTTCATCCATGAAAACTGCAGTACAGACGCAGTCGTCAGTGGTGGGGGTCTTGACTGGGCTGGGGCCGCTCATTGTTGAGAGGCAAGTGAAATGTGTCGGGCCAGACAATGAGCAATTGTTCATGTCTCTGGTGAGCTTGGCGGCGTTGCTGTATCACTTAGAGTCCCCCACCCCACCGTTGTTAATAGAGAGGAATTAAAGTGCTCTGGCGGAGCTGCCATCTCAGGGAGAACCAATGTATAAATGAAATACTATATTATATTGAATAATATCCATCATATGATTACGATTAAGCATCCAAATTATAATCTAATGCCTTATAATAACAATATACCCATAGGACTCGAGCTTTGCTGTCTCGATATAAAAGCTGATGCCGTGATGTGCCGCGGTGTCCTATCCCCTCCCAACACCTTAAATAAAATCAACAGTTGTAAATGACCAGAAGCACTGGATTCGGCGCGCCAAAAACTCCATGCTGTACCTGTCCCCAGAACCAGTCTAGAATCAGACGGGACGGTTCTTTTTTCGATAATATATAAACGAACGTAGTGCTTTTTGCGCGATAGTAAAAAAAGGTCGATTGAGTGCCTGCCTGCCTCAGGAGCAGTTGAAGCAGCGGACGTCGTAGAGCGAACCTTCCAGGTCCGTCATGACGTCCTTGACGAAGAAGGCCTCCTCGTTGAACAGGGCGCAGCGGTCGTCCTGGAAGCTGAAGGAGAAGCAGCTGGTGCCGAAGCAGGCGCGGGCGCACTCCTCGCGGGAGCGGGCGGCCATCTCGCGGGTGCGGTAGCGCTTGGCCTCGACAGTCGAGGGCACCTTGCCGCAGGGGAAGTCGCGGGTGGCCTTTTCGACGTAGGCGCAGCTGATGCCAGCGCCGGGCTTGTGCGGCTCCCTGAAGCCGGTGACGTTCGGGGGCTTGGAGAGCCGGGCCTGGGCCTTTTTGGGCTGGCGGCGGAAGACGGGGTTGGCGTGGGCTCCGGAGAGCGAGAAGACGACGAGGGCGAGGAGGATGGTGATGAGCTTGAGCGATGCCATGGTTTTCTTTTCGAAGAAACTGATAGAGGGAAAGAAAAAGAAGAAGAAAAAAAGACAATGTGGAAAATATGTTCAGCTTGTGTATTGCGAAAGAAGAAACTAAAAAAAACCCCGAGGTTGAACTGAGTGGCACGCCAAGCATGATGGGAGGTGCATGATGGAACATTTATTTCTTCATGGTGGCGGGGGAGACGACAAAGGCCGTTTCCAGAACTGTAGTCTCAGACCCAAGACGGCAGTTAGCGTCGATGCGGCGACGAGGGGAATGCCGGAAACGTGGACCGCCAACCCAGCTGTCTGTCTCTCCTTGCAATGGTCGCTTTTGGCATGTCTCATTGGCAGCTAGCTACTGCTCACACCACAGCCTCTGCTACAACCGACGGCAGGGTGTCCAACCACTCGATCGTCCGCTGCCAGTCGCTTGCGTCGCCAGCATCGCTTCTGGCGCTTGTCCGGAAGCATCGCGGGGTGCGGGCGGTGATCGTATCCGGATCCTTGGTGATCTGCAGTCCTCTTCGGTCAATACGGCTGCCTTCATCCATATTCCCTGGTGCTGGTGGTGGTATTACGACACATCGCATGAGGATCCCATCCAAGGTCCCAGGATTCAACATGTCACGGCCCGAGCGCAATTGGTTCTCTAAAATTAAAGAAACGTTGGTCTCTGCTTTTTCTTTTTCAGTCCATAGTGCTAGGCCGTCAACTTCATCAACCATTAATTATATAGAGTGCTACATTGTTCCTGCTCCCCATCTCCACTATCAAGCGTCCTGCTCCTGCATCTCCCGGACGATGCCTCTGCTGATCCAGTCGCTGATGGCCATGATGGTCAACATGGGGTTGACGCCCGTGGCGCTGGGGAAAACGCTAGAATCGGACACGTACAAGCCCTCGGTGCCCCAGACCTTGCCGTCTTCGTTGACCACTCCGTCGCTTGCCCGGGTGCTCATCCGGCACGTGCCCATCTGATGCGCCGCCCCGTACGACGTCTCTGGGGTTCGCCCGGGGTGCGCCTCCAGCTTCTTCAGCCAGTCCTGGAACTTGTCGTCCATAATGCCGGCGTCGGAAAACCTGCCCTCCGTCTGCCCAGTCGCTCGAGGAGCGTCACCCTCTTGGTGGCGAATGAAGGGTGGGAGCCCCGCCAGACACGGGTGAATCTCCAAGGCGCCCTGGATGTACATGATCTTGCACAGGGCAACAAGACCCATCTTGATGTGGCGAATGTCAAACGCCGACGGCGTGTAGTTGATCATGGGCTCCCCGGTTTCTTTGTCCAGCGTGACATAGCCTGAGTCACGATCCCGAGCCATGGAAAAGTATGTTTCCATGTGTCGGTATTTAGACGACAGTAGCTTAAAGTCCAAGCCGGATGTCCAGTCAAACCATGTACAGCTCATGACAGGCTGCAAAAGTTAGCCAGGCTCGGAAGAGGATACCTGAAGTTTCGATACTTACCACCATTGCACTGCGTTCCATTTTCGCTCCGTGTCCTTTGCCGTCGAGGTTTTCGAGACTGTTGACCACGGCCGTCACCATTGGACCTGTGTCTCGTAAGTAAAATACTTGGGAACGAAAAAGAGGAGAATCTACGCACCTTCCCAAGGCTTGACATCCTCTTTGAAGAATCCCGTGATAAGTGACGCTGGGTGCAAGTAGAGATTGCGCCCTATCTGCTTGTTCTGCTCTCAGGGTTAGTGTCTGTCCAGTGAATCAGAGAATGAATCTTCTCACCTTTAATCCACTATTCAACAAAAGAGCCGGTGACCGCAGGGTTCCCGCGCAAACAATTACTCTTTTTGCTCTGATGATGACTTTTTGAGGGGCCTGTCCACTCTCATTTCTCGGTGTCCATGTGCCTTGCACGCCCTGGGCTGTCTTCTTCCCGTTGATTGTATCAAAAATGATCTTTTCCACGCGGAGCCCTTCCATGAACCTTGCCCCCGACTTTGCCGCGTCTGGGAACCACCCATTGACAGGGCCTTGCTTCTCTCCTCGTCCGCATCCCAAGCAGCAGTATCCATCGCTGTGTTCATGGCCTCCTGTGTTCTGCGGCACTGGTTTCGCGTCCAGGCCCAGCCTTCTTGCTCCGTCAAGCAGGACCTTGTTGCCGTGGTTATGCACAATGTGCTTGTCGCTCACGCCCATCTGTTCCGAGACCCGTTCAAGACACTCCTGGAAATCAACCGTGTTGAAGAATTTGATGCCCCGGTCCTCGGACCACTCCTTGCGCACGTAGCTTGGCGTCTGGAGAGAGGCGCTCCAGTTGATGGTTCCGCCGCCTCCAAAGCAGGACCCGGCATAGACGCCAATAGATCCATCCTCCGCTGCCAACAGGCCCGACTGGTCAAAGAAGTTATAGTAGAACTCGTTCTGCTCAAACGGCAACTCCGTCGCGGGGAAGTGGTAACCCTTCTCCACAACGAGCACGTCCAACCCAGCGGCAGCAATGTTCTTCGCCGCAACCCCGGCCCCGCATCCGGAGCCGACAATGACCACGTCTGCCTTAATCTCCACCGGCTCGTCAGACGAAGCGACCTGAACAAATTCGAAAGGGTACACCTTTGGCGAGGAAGGAGGCGGCCTGGCCGGGAATCCAATGAGTTCATTGATGGTAGGGCTGGTGCGAAGGTACGTGTTCTTCGCCATCATGGTGAACTGCTTGAAAAGCAGTCGAAACATGGGCAGCGCGCTTGATTTCCATGACTGGATAACCTTGCCGCGATCAGCGACGGAAAGCTGTGCAAAAGGCGTAAGGCTGCCCGCAAAAAGAAAGCTCCCAATGCGAGTGCTATTAAAAAAAAACGTGGGTTAATAATTGCTAACCCATTGATAAACCGGGGAAGCTGGTCAACACTTACTCCATGATCGACATCAGGGATGCGAGACCCTCTCGCCTCTTCGCGGGCATGACCAATAGCAGCCTCTCTACCGTATCTCTAAATTTCCCAATCTGGGACGGAGATTCGGCAAGGAAAGAGTCAAAAAGCTTCGTGTCCGACATGTCTAAGACGGTGTTCTTGCGCAGGTGGGAAACAGTGGAATCGTACTCGGCATCGCTGAGGGAGACGGAGCTCGGCTGGGCCGACGCGCCTCTCTCCAGCGGAGGCAAGATGCCGTCCATAATGGCCATGAGCACCGTCCATTGGGCCTCTGTCAGGGCCGATTGGGCCGCCTTGGTCGACGAGGATGACATTGTGCTGTATCCTTGCCAGACGAACTGCTTGTTTGTACGACACGCCAAACGTTTGAATAAATTGTTGCGCAACGTCTCGCTGCTCTTGTGGAGGGGATGCAGCAGCAGAAAAGCGAAGTTCACATGAGAGGATGCACAGGCATGATGCACGGTTCCTTAGGGGCGTTCCCTTGAATTGGGATGGACAGCATTCTAAAATAGCGTCGAAAGGACCGGGCACCTGAGACGTGCCGCTATTGCTTTTTGCCAAGCGAGGTATCCTCTCCCCGCGGCGTAATGACACCCATCAACACCTGGCAGTGTATATCCTTGCTGGTCATTTGATGAGGCGTGGCCAATTATACGAATATTACGAGGGGAAAAAGAAAATAAATCACACCCTGGCATCAGCCATCTCAATGATACTGCAACGAACAGTCCAACAAGAGGGCGCCACGGTCCTTTTGCGCACTAATCACAGCCGAGCCCAAACGCATCGTAAGCCAACACGGCCGACCTACCCCCGCTGTCACTAGCGCCAATAGCAGACGGTGAAGAAACAAAGAAACATGTTAAACCCGGGCTAAAACATGAGTGCCGATGCTAAGATGCTATGGCCACGCTTCGCGAGTCTTGACCTTCGTTTACGACGCTGCTTTGACCATCCGGCCCAGCGAGCCCCAGTGCTTACGCGACGCTAATGATCGGCACTAAGCATGTCTCAGTCTCCAAACAAAAAGAAACAAATCCAACTGTTTCAGGCCAGGCGACTGGGCCCCGGTCGTGGCAGCCTGTGTTAGAAGAGCAAACCAGCAAAGAGTGTGTTCGCGTTGCAGCACCTACAAACATGGCTAGGGCAAATCATCAGCTTCAGCCACCAACAGCACCTGGGCCTGTTCTGTTCAGCAAACATCATGATGAATTATGCCGTTTGACAATAGCGAGCACGACCGGTTCTACCACCTCTGACCGTAAGTGGGTCGTCTTCTCTTGGACGACGTCACGACTTCACGAACCCCCACAATTCAAATCACAACATCTCAAGAACGTTTTGGGGTGAGAATCTTCAATATTTAGCCCATATCCTCGGGCTTTCTGCTAAGTGTAGCTGGTATGATCCGCTCATGATGAACCAGACTACCCGGTAGCCATTGTTCGCTTCCGTCAACCTCTGGGCCCTTAGCAGTAAACGTGCAAGTAGCTTAACACGACAATATCACGCCCAACTTGAAGTCTCATAACCCGGTCTCTCAACGTAAAAATCATCAATGTAAAGGAAGATCGCCATAATTGTCTTTAGTGGGCAACCATGGGGCCCATAGAGTCGTTCTTGACACCTTGGCGCTCGGGCATCTGCAAGTTGATCGACATGTCAGCCACGGGAACTCTTTATTTATGAGTACGGATGTTGGTGCAAGCTTCTTACCTCACTGGTCTGGAAAGATCCCTTCTCCAAGATAGTCTTGATGACATCATCCTCCACGGAAGTGCCAAATTCACTCTCCAGTGTGCCCTTGGCGGCGGCGTCATAGGTGCCCTGAACACCTTGGCTAATAGTGACATGTTAGCTATCGTGGTACCATAGGGTAAATGTCACTGAGAACGAAAGGGTTCTCGAATGTTCCCCTCCATTGGTGCTCCGCTACACGAACAGTATGTCTTGAGGCAGCAAAGGAGAGTTGGGGTGTTGGGGTTAGCCTGAAGGTTGACAAGCCCTCGCATGTGAAAGGGTACATTGTCTAGCACCCTCTAGCACCACCAAACATATCAATTGAACAAAAGCGGAGTAGAAGCGGGGGTGGCTTACTTGTGCGTGCGGAAGACCTTAAATGTCGAGATGAAGTGTGCTAGAGGGACGCTCTTGTCACCAGCAGACCACTTCTTGTAAGCCTCAACGTCGTCGACGAAGACGAGGTAGTTGTCGTGGTTGCCCTTGAAGTGGACCTTGGCCTGGGTAGTCTCGCCGCGAGCCATGATGTCTAGTGGATGGGAGATGGATGTGTTAGGTGCAAGTGAAGTGTCGCGTGAGCGAGTGTGTCGGAGGTAGCTTTCTCTGGTGTAAGTAGAGAAGGCGCAGATGCGTTGTGAAATGGGAGATGTATCTCAGTAGAAGATTGTTGATGTTTTGGATGTTTTGGTGATGAGTGTAGAAGATGAAGAAGGGAAGTGAGGAGAAGTGCGAGGTGAAGGTTTAAAAAGATCTCGACGAGAGGAGAAGAAGAGCTTGAGCAGCTACTGATTGGAAGCTAGACTACGTCATAGCAAACGTCAAGGCCATCATCACTGTCAGGAGTAGATACCTGATACCTGAGGTGGGCTGGGGCATGGCGGGGCGTGCACCTACAGGCGACTGGAAACAGTGGGTGGGTACCTGTAGCGCAGCGACTACCTGGGAAAGAACAGCGCTTCTCCACTATAAGCTGCCCCGCGCTCACGTTCCTGCAGGGCAAGCTTGCAAAACCCACGGCATTTACGTCATCACTCTGCCATGTTTGACGACACATCAGTCACCTCTGGTGATCAACCGCGTGCCAACTAGCACACGCCCGGTCATTGCCTTCACCGACCCGCTCTGCCTAAAGCCTCCCTTGCTTTCTTTAAGCTTCCACGAGAATCATGCTCCCATCTCGCTTAGGTACAAACCACCACAAGCTAGAGCCCTATGATGGGGCTTGACATCTTGTCTCTGCAAAATCATGTTGATGACTTGCTTGGCAAACTAAAATTGGTACCGATTCCGGTTTATTCCATGAGAATTCCCGTAGAGATACATCCTGTGTGATATTACTCTGCGGAGCTTGATGCGCTTGGAAGATAAAATCGACTCCCCAATAACTAATCAAATTAAAAATCTCAGAGCAAAACTCATTATGTCAGTGCACATAGTAGTAAAAAATGGAGATATATTAGCGTCAAAATCACTATGCAAAGCTGGGTGTATATGCAGCATGGCGTTGATAGTCACACTCACAGCCCGTGCAACCAGTAGAGCCGCATTTCATCACACCGATGGTCCTATATTTCACTAAATCTAGTCTCTGATTACTCTTCCGGGTTCAATCAAAAAATTGCCTTTGAATTTTAAAGTAATCACCACGGGAGCTTCATTCAAGCGTCATTATTTTGAGAGCAGCCTAATATCTGTACTCAATGCTCCTTGTACCCTTTTGGGCTGTGAAGCCATGTCCAAAGTTCTGCGGCTCAAAGCCAAGCTTAGACCCAGTCGAGATGATACATGGTGCCGTGGGTATGGCATCTTGTCTTGTAGACACGCAACTCCAACGGCGCGTCCCTGTAGGGGTGGCAAGGATTCCAGTTGCGGCCGCCAAACCAAATCACTGATGAAAATAAGAAGCAATAAGCTAAGGATAATGATAAATAAGTGTTTTATTTATTTTCAGTATTATTTAATAATAAAATTTATATTTTCTTAGCCAGGGAGAGACTGACTTGGAAAAAAAGACCTGGTGGGCCCTGTCAAGCTCAGGTTCTCGGACACAACTTTCTGAAGGTGACGCCGGTTTTTCTCGTGTCGAGTTAGGTTGCTGTTATTACGAAAGCCGAGGTTGTAAGGCCGACAGAAGAAGATATTGTTGGATTCGAGCAGTTTGCGTTTATGCTTGGTTCTATTTTCATGGTACCACGACCGTTGTTCGGCACCAAAGGAGATATTGTACCGCTCATAGTGGTATATCTTCTCGACAAGGACCTTTCAGATCCAGCCTGCTTGGTATCGGGCGTTACGACGCATGCTTTTAGCTCTGGGCCTCCCTCAGGAACATACTCATCTTAGTCAGTAGCCATCTGCTTGTAGTGGTGATTTGTTGCATTTACAGCCTTCAGGGCAAGGCTTCTTGCCTCTTTTGTCATAATTTATTCTTCGAGTTCCTCTAGTGATAGATCTAATCCACCGTTATATGTTCAGCTTATGGTCATGACCTGGAATTCGGGATGATTGGTACATCTGGCCCGTATTATCGTATGCATACCACGAGTTAGTAAGCAGATACTCGGTGAACCATGTGTTGGTGAAGAAGACGGGTACTATGACGCAAAGTCCCCAAAATTTAATGGACCGTTAGGACAGCTATGCGAGCAACACCCATCGTAAGGCAGCTCAGCCCAGTCCTGAGGATAGAGATGCCTCATGCCATAAACAACACCTAATTCGCCAATTTCTGGCTTAATAGTTCAGAACAAATGGGTAAATATGGCCTCAAGGGCAAAATTGAGTAGATACCTGGTTAGGTGGAACATGACAGCTTTGCAAAACGGACCTTGTGGTCCTCATCCAGATGGCAAATGAATTGATGGAGCTGCAAAGCGCATCACCATTCAGAGAGACCTAAATAAATAAATAAATAAAAATAAATAAATAAAAGGAAACACATTCTTCGGCAATAACACCTAAATTTATTAATTCAATGTTTGCATGAAGCTCAAACCGTAAGGTTTATTTATATAAGGCTTATGTATTAAGTCAGTGAGTCAATGATTGTGGGTGATATGCTGAAACTATCAAGTCCAAAATTCAGTTGACTTTATTCACAGAATGAAGGGAACTGTGTGAATCCTAATTTACAGCTGGGAAAAGCGGGGTCAGAGGGAAGCAAACGAACGGGCAAGCAAACAGCGACGCTCTTCTAGTCGATGATTCACTGACCACCCAAGACCTAAAATGGGTATAAAACAAACATCTCTCGCTTACTAGGAGAGGTTCTAAGCATAACCCTATCATTCTTTTTCAGGCTCCTTCAACTTTTCACATATATTATAGCTTTGCATTCGATGTTGAGCATCAAGTTTGGCATGCCTCCACGCATAGTCGTGTTGAGCTGTTCTGCTCCTCAATGGAACCCAAAGACCTCCCACGTCTCGATCCAGCAATGAACGGCCGATCTTTTCTTGAAGCATCAAGGAAGACAACAAGGGTCTGCTCGAAGCTCAGCAACAAATATTTCCTGGTCAGTTGGAAGATTGGGTTTCTCAAAAGCTACAACCAAATGGCGACTAATTCCTCATCCTATTAGCCACGATACAGAGATCAAATACCGAAATATCGCAAAGATAGAACAACTTTACATCTTCAACACTGATCAATCGATCGGGTCGCGGCCCCTCAAGCAACCGATCCCGCTTTCTCTCAATACGTGCAACAAGAAAGGCGACAGCGAAGACAGCAGAGACCGCGACGACCTATCCGCCATTGATCTCAACACCGAGACAGAGCTGAATCCATCACTACGATGTCAAAAGCTCTTTGCGAAAAAGATTTCCAAAATTCAAAAGCGGAAATCTCTGTCTGAAAAGCTGAAAACCCCCGGAATCAAACAGATCCAGGATTGTTGCTACGCTGTATCCCGCTCCTTCAAGTGGGATTCAGTGAACGAGGAGGCAGTGGATGAATTTGACCCGGCTGTTCCTCTCACAGTCGGTTGAAACGGAGGCGAAGTTTGGCGCGACGGAGACGATCTGCACGAACCATTCGAAAAAAGGCTCTCAGCGTGATATTGGATCAGCGCCTTGACGATCAAACAACTAAGTCACTCAAGAGAAAAGTCGTCAAGAGAGTCAAAAACGCCTTCCAAGCCCGAAGTTTTCCTCTGGACCTGAAGTTTCGGGACGCGGTACTTGCCTGGATACGAGAAGCGACACAAAAGTTGTCCGGCTCTTCTACCGTCGAAACCATGGCGACAACGGCGAGCAACACCACAATCACCGATGATTCCCCAAAGGGTCAGTCTCCCGAGAGGGGAATAGAAGTAGCAATCGCCGATGAAACCGACCCTATGCTCGCAAAGTGGCAGAAGGCGGATAGGATGCTGTTCCCGACCCTGGTGAAGAACGAATACAACAGGGAAAACGCAAAGGTCATTACCGAAGCAATGACCACTGGAAAAACGGAAGGTTGGAACAATGAGTTCCCCCCAACTGAAGCTTACATCGCGTTCAAGCGATACAACCGGATCAATGGCATCCTGCTCCACGACGACCCTCTCCCGTCCGAATCGAAGAAGCGCGTGCCTTTGTCCTACGTTCAATATCGAGACATCCACAAACCAACAAATGGTAATGGAAGCTGGACGGTGTACGATGCGATCGTCACGATCCGCCACGACTTTCAAATGGCGGACAGGACTGTCGAGGAATTCGGGCGGCAAACGAGAAGTAGTGGGCGGGCAATGAAGCGTCTCAAGGCGTGTTGGTCCACCTTTTTGCCAGAGTCGAGAAACTGGAAGCTACAAATAAAAGGCTAGAGGCCAAAATACGGTCAAATGCTTTAGCCAGCACAGGCGGGAGGGCTGCCACCGTAATAGACTAAAATAGCCATCAAGCCTGGTTTAAAGACGAAACCAAAGCCAACCACGAAGCTCAAGGAGGCCAGTACTGACTCGACGAAGACAGACAGTCAGAATAAAAAGCCGACAGACACCGAACCAGACGACGGGAGTGGCGGGAACAAAAACGGCGGGAACGGCGGTAACGCTGCTGCGGACCCTTTTGCCGATTTCCAATGGTGATGAGAGGTCTATGAGATGGGAAGAAGGTCGAGTTTTTGAGGCAAAGTTTTTGGAAGATTATTGATTTGGAAATTGTAAAGCTGAATGGTGGGCATTGGGAAAGCAGGATAGTGGCCTAAGGATTGCGCACGTACGGCATGCGATAAGGAATTCGAGCGACTCAACATGAAGGGAGCGATCTCTAAAAACCTAGGTAGTGAGCACCCTTTTTGGCCTTGTGAATTGAAGTCAAGCAATTCACTGAGGATTACTTCGATTTCGTGGAAACGAAAATAGCTAACGGCAAAACATCCATCAGTCTTGTTCACTTCCGGTGAAAAAAACGACAACCTCAAACACCTGATCGTCACATAGAATATAGCTGTTGTGAACTTATTCCGGCTAGTCACCGCGTATCCATATATACGCCTTGACAACGTTACCAAATTGGATGTATATGGTGTGTTCACATTCCCCCTTATTGGGCGACAATACCAAGATGAGCATCATCGTGAGTGGCATAGTATAGTTCTCGTCATTGGATGTACATTAGGGAAAGTAGGAATATCGGTCAGCCATGTTTGATGATGTGTTATTTATAGACAAACAAGAAATTGTCTCAAAGGATAGACAAAGCCAGAGGATGATGGTGCAGGTGTAAAATCAGCCAAGCGGTGGGTTCAGTTAGGCGATAGAGGAACTAGGCCACAACGGCAATATACAAATAGTGCATAGATCGGCTTGTCTTCTTTTTCGAGTGCCGGCCAAGAAAATATAAAGCTTATGTTATTAAATAATACTAAACAATAAGACTATTATTTATTCTTATGCTTAGTTTATTTTTTCTTATTCTTAGGGACTAAGAGGACCCGGATCCAACACACACACACACACACACACACACGATCACGGACAAGAGCGATGTTGATAAATAACCATATAGTTTTTTAGTTTCCGGACTCCAGTTCTTACATAACAAGGGAGGGTCTTTCAAAATAATTGATAAATCTGTTAAAACACATAAAAAGGCTGGGAAGCAAAAAACTCTGCCTTTGCCACTTCCTCTCCCAGTAACCCCTTTTTTCACACGAACACTTCATGTCAATCCATCTCCTCATTTTCCATCATTCTTTAATCCCGTCCTCGTCACAGCACAGGGCTCCCCGCAAAGGAGGGTGGTATCGGAAAGTTCCAGAAACAAAACGCCATTTCCCTTCCCGTAATCAACGCGACGGGATGTTTACAGAGGCTTACCGCCAATGAAGTCAGACCACTGGCGGACCTCAGAGGGGATGCCCCCGGATCGGGGCAGCTTCTCGCTCATGCACTGAGCAAAGAGAATGGCAGTCTGTGCAGCAGGTTAGCTTATTGGTTTACAATTCACGTCAGAACATTAACATACCTGGGGCTCCATGAACAGGGGAACGCCAAAGTCGACGGCGTTTCGGCGCATGACGTAGTCGGTATCCAGAACAGTCTTGGCACGAGCAGGGGCAAGGTTGAAAGCACCACGGATGTCGTACTTCTTGAACACCTCACGGAGGGCTCGCTTGTCCTCCTTGGGGAACTCAATAACCTCAACCTCGACCTGGTGCTTGGAGCTCGACTCGATGAACTTCTTGACCTCGGGGCTGGCAGCGTACAGCTTGTATCCGAGAGGGGCAACGTAGTCGACAACCTGGGTGAGCCAGGTCTTGGTGACGTCACCGCCGAAGAGGAGACCCTCACCAGGCTCAGGGACACGGAAGTTCATGGTGGACTGGAGAGAAGCCCAGTAGGCCTCAACAAGATCCTTACCGAAGCAAGCAATCTCACCAGTGGAAGACATCTCGACACCAAGGAAGGGGTCGGCACCGGCCAGACGGGTCCAGGAGAACTGGGGAACCTTGGTGGCAACGTAGTCACGCTTGACAGCCATGAGATCAGTGGGCGCAGGAACATCCTTGCCGACAAGAGCCTTGGTAGCAACATCGATGAAGTTGGTGCCGAGAACCTTGCTGACGAAGGGGAATGATCGAGAGGCACGGAGGTTGCACTCAATGACCTTGAGCTGAGGCTCACCGCCCTCGGGGTCCTCAGCCTTGATGATCTGCATGTTGAAGGGACCAGTGATCTTCCAGGCGCTGGCAACACGCTCAGCAATGTCCTTGACACGGGCCATGGTTCTCTCGTCAAGGCCAGCAGGGGGGAGAACAAGGGTGGCGTCACCAGAGTGAACACCAGCCTGCTCAATGTGCTCACTGACGGCGTGAACAACGAGCTTGCCCTGGGAGGCAACACCATCGACATCAATCTCCTGGGCACCCTCGATGAACTTGCTGATGACGACAGGGTGGTCGGGAGAAACGTTGCTGGCGGCCTCAAGCTTATCCTTGAGATCCTCCTGGCTTCGGATAACGGTCATGGCGGCACCGGACAGGACGTAACTGGGACGGACGAGAACGGGGTAGCCGACCTCATCAGCAAACTCCTCAGCAGCCTTAACGGAGGTAAGCTCCTTCCAGGCGGGCTGGTCAATGCCAATGCTGTCAAGAATCTCAGAGAACTTCTGACGATCCTCAGCCTTGTCAATATCCCGGGGATCAGTTCCGAGAACCTTGGCACCGCCGGTCTCCTGGAGTCTGAGAGCAATGTTCTGGGGGAGCTGTCCACCGACAGACACGACGACGCCGGAGGCGTTCTCAAGCTCGTAGATATCCATGACTCGCTCATAGCTCAACTCCTCGAAGTACAGCTTGTCAGCAGTGTCGAAATCAGTGCTATACGTTTCCGGGTTGTACTATCGATTAATTAGCATATATTGAAGTCATAGAAGTGTTAAAATCAAGTAGAGGGGGTTGCGTGGTTAAGGGAAGCGAGTTGAGGGTTGTTGGTGGTTGATCCGGAAATGCGGGGCGCAATGGTCAGAAAACCAGAAATGGAAGTAGAAAAAAAGTTCGAGCAACAAAAACAGATAGCATAGTAAAAATATAATTTGGGAAGTGGTAAAACTCGTTCTGTTCGTGCTTTTTGTGTTGACTTACGTTGATCATGACAGTCTTCTCACCCATTTGTCGGAGAGCCTGGGTGGCGCTGACAGCACACCAATCGAACTCAACGGAGCTACCAATTCGGTAAACACCGCTTCCAAGAATGACAGTACCCTTGTCCTCAAAGGTAACATCGTGAGAAGAACCGTTGTAGGTGGTGTAGAGGTAGTTGGTGTCAGCAGGGAACTCAGCAGCAAGGGTATCAATCTTCTTGACCCAGGGGCGGATGCCGAAAGACAATCGGGCGGCTCGAACCTCGTCCTCAGTGCTCTTAACAGCCTGGGCGATCTGTCGGTCAGAGAAACCCATCTTCTTGGCCTTGAGGATCTGGTCCTTCTTAAGGGCATCAAGGCTTCCAGCGGCCTCGAGCTCCTTGGTGCAGTCAACAATGTTCTGGAGCTTGTAGAGGAACCACTTGTCGATCTTGGTAAGGTCGTGGACCTTTTCAACGGAGTAGTTCTCGTGAAGCATAGCCTGTCCAACGGCGAGCCATCGGCGATCAGTGGGGTTCTGGAGCTCAAAGTCAAGGTCCTCGAACTTGTCGCCCTGGAAGCCGACGAATCGAGGGTCAACCTGACGGATAGCCTTCTGGAAAGACTCCTCAAAAGTACGACCAATGGCCATAACTTCACCAACAGACTTCATGGCGCTTCCAATGTCACGCTTAACGTGCTGGAACTTGGACAAATCCCATCGAGGAATCTTGGTGACGATGTAGTCCAGAGAGGGCTCGAAGTTGGCAGTGGTGGTCTTGGTAACGGCATTGGGCAGCTCGGGAAGGGTGTGTCCGAGACCAATCTTGGCGGCGGTGTAAGCCAGAGGGTAACCGGTAGCCTTGGAGGCCAGGGCGGAAGATCGGGAGAGACGGGCGTTGACTTCAATGACACGGTAGTCGAGGCCATCGGGCTGGAGAGCGTACTGAACGTTACACTCACCGACCACACCAAGATGTCGGACAATCTTGATAGCGGCGCTTCGAAGCATGTGGTATTCCTCGTCGCTCAGAGTCTGACTGGGGGCGACGACAATCGAGTCACCAGTGTGAATACCCAGAGGGTCAAAGTTCTCCATGTTGCACACAGTGATACAGTTGTTGTTGGCGTCACGGACGACCTCGTACTCGACTTCCTTCCAGCCCTTGAGCGACTTCTCAACGAGAATCTGGGGAGAAAGAGTAAGGGATCGAGCAGCCATGTTGCGGAGCTCTTCCTCGTTGTTGGCGAAACCGGATCCCAGACCACCCAGGGCGTAGGCGGCACGGACAATGATGGGGTATCCGACCTTCTCGGCGGCGTCAAGGGCCTCCTCGATGGTTCCAACGGCAATAGACTTGGCAATGGGGATCTGAATCTCCTCGAGGGCCTTGGCGAACAGGTCACGATCCTCGGACAGCTCCAGAGTTCTCACACTGGTACCGAGGACCTTGACGCCGTACTTCTCGAAGAGACCAAGTCGCTGCATCTCAACACCAAGGTTGAGGGCGGTTTGGCCACCGAAAGAAAGGAAAATGCCATCGGGCTTCTCCTTCTCGATAACGTAGGTAACATACTCCGGTGTCACGGGGAGGTAGTAGACCTCGTCAGCGAGGCTGTGGTTGGTCTGGATAGTAGCGATGTTGGGGTTGATGAGCACAGAGGCGACACCAGCTTCCTTGAGGGCCTTGAGGGCCTGGGATCCTGTTGTTTGAGACGAGGTCAGCCAAGGAGCTCACACCGCGCAATTGGAAGTGAGTCACAAGACCCCTTGCTTGAAAGGGAATTGAGACAGGAGAGAGAACCAGGAACACGAAAAACACAGAAAGCGCGAAAAGCACGAAAAGCACGAAAAATACCAAAAATGCAAAAACGTACCTGAGTAGTCAAACTCGCCAGCCTGGCCAATTGCTAGACCGCCACTGCCAATGACAAGGACCTTCTTGACATCGACAGTCTGCTGGGGCTTGATGACCCCGCTGTCGATATAAGCCTTGGGGTTTGGTGCGGAATCGGCCGCGGAGCTGTAGGCGCGGGCAATTGTGACGGTTCCCAGGCGCTTCGACTGAGCAGGCTTGGTCGTAGCAAAAGAGAAGCGGCCACGGGCGGAGAGGGTGGCCGAGGAGAAGGATCGCGTGGGCAGAGCTTGAGGAACTCGGCGCCCGTGTCGGAGGAGGGCCGGAGCTCGGCCGGCGAGGCTAGCAGCCATAGCGAAGTTGGCAGGCATTGCAGCGGTGTTGCAGGCGGTTCAATGCGTGAATGGCACCGTCCCGCTGGCAAGCTCGCCCTTTTGAATCCCGAATTGAATCGTCTGGGTCGCGGTGCGAAGGAGACGAGAGCGGGTGACTCTTATGAGATCGGTGGGGGGAGGAAGAAAGATGGCCGGAGGAAAGAAAAAAAAGGCGGCACCACCAGGCCGATAAGATAGTCGAAAAAAATTCTGGTTTGCAACGGTGTGCGCAGCCAAGTACCCTTCCACAGCTTCCGGTATGCAGAGGTACTTGCGCCCCTCCCACGACACTAGCAGCAAGCTTTCGCAGATTGACCGTGCTGTGCGACGCCCCAACATTTTAACGGCCCCGTCGTCCTGTGCATCTCCCCTCTCCTCTGACGTTGTTCTATGGCTGGGCATGAGACATAAAAGAGAAGCATGACCAGAATTGGTTTTTTAGGGAATTTTCAACAGTTTCAATTGATTTTTCTTGCTATGCGAGGTCAATTGGGTCGCTGCCCGCGCCGTGGAAAATTTTGTTGTCTTCTCTTGTTCAGTGAGCGCATCTCACTTACAGCTTCTAGCAATCGCTTGTGACAGATCTGGAGAGAGCCATTTACCAAACTCTTAATTGCGGAGGCTTCTTGTGATGCCTTACTCATTTCAGGACTAATCCATGCTCAAGGACGTCACACAGTGACTCTCGCCTCATCTCCTACTTCGGAAGACAGGGGCACCCGAAGCTTCCCTCACGTAACAAGTCAAGGTCATAGAATAAAGAAGACGGGTGCTTCGCCGTTGGTGGCCAGGGCACCAGCTAAGGTCCCCACCCGCCCACAGCACTTACACGGATGCGATCGACTTTCCGATTGCAGGTGCCGACACTGGCCGAGAAGGGAAAAGTCGAGGTAAAATGCTGACATTGCGTCCTTGCTGGCGCCGTTATCGCCCTCGGCCGGCCTCCCGTCTTGACTCACTGTGGCTGTTTTGCCCAGCGGATACACGATCGAACCCTCAACATTTGGCGTGTAATTTAGATTGCCAAGTAACTAATCAAATCCGAGATGGGCCTTGAAGTGCATTTGCGTTGGGAAGCTTCCGCGGAGCGGTTATTCGAGAAGATCGACGACTAGTTTATGGTCGTGGGTTTTTTTTTCCCTTCTCAAAAATTTTCATCACCCAAGCTCCGCAGAAACTCCCACTAGACATACGCTGTGCAATATGTCAATTGACGCGGCCCCTAGTGCTTCACATGCCTGCCCACCCGGATAGAATCCGGGCCTTTTTTCTTCACGTGCTGCCGATCGTGTTTGTGGCAGTCAATTGACGTTTTTTACGATGCAACCCATCCAACATGCTGCCCCCGTGCTATAGACGGGGAAATCCGTCTAGTCTGTGCGTGCGCTGGCAAGTCAGACCGAGCTAAGGATGGCCGGCAAGAAATATACTTTTTGGACCTGAGGATGGCATGGGGGGGATTTTGAGTGAAATGTCGACATGCCCTGTCATGATTGCCTGGTTGGTCATAGTTAATTACCCTGCAGCATGCCGTGACCTGCAACGAATCCTGCCTCGCACGTTCGAAAAGACCGAAACTGGAGTGACCGATGCTTTGCATGAGCTAGGCCAGTACGATCAAATCCTTGAATGACCACAACAATTGAAGTTCTTCGTCGCGATCATCGCATAAAGAATCTTAGTAAAAACAACCCAAATAAAATAACCCTAAGAGTATTTTATCTAAGACTGAGCTTTGTTTAGGCATTGCTCTTATTTATTTTGGCGATGAATCCTAAGAAACCATGTCAATTTTGCAAGGTGTCACTTTTAGTTGAGCATCGTGATTTGAGCCATTGCGATGACAACATGCATGCTCCCACTGCATTGTCTGCGCTTGCAATGCACAGTCCCATGTCCTGATCCATCTACCTGGTAACGCCATCTGCCAAAATTTATCTCTCTGGAAACTATAGCCTTGTTCATTCTTGTTAGACTTTTGAAAGGATTGTTCATCACCAGCCTCTCGATGAGTGAGATCTCCTCGAAGGCGGCGATCAAGGGAGCCATGTTTCGGAGGCCGGCATCGGGAAATTGGTGTTGCAAGTCCCAACTAGCTGGAGCTACCAGGTGCGGCTCCACGCGGGACCATGAAAATTGGGGAATCCCGGCAGTTGGCACGGACCCAAGGTTATTCCGTCCAGCCGCATCTTGGCCTCTGCTGTTGATGCAACCTCATTTCATCCCTAGTTCGGAGTCATGTTGATGCTCATCACAACCTCTCGCGTTCCATTCTCCATGTCATGTCAAGCACGCAAATTTATTTCTCTTTGCCGTCGGCAGCTTGGATAGGAAATTATGGCAGCTTGGGCCAATTCCACCATCGTTGCCAATGCCGCCGTCTCAAACAGAATCGTTAGATAACAATGCGGGCTAGACTTAGAAGCAGCGGGAACCTATCCAATGAGCCACCCAAACTAGACTTGCTACACATGAAGGCGTCCTAGCGGCTATTTTGTTTCGTGATGAGCTCATGATGATTTCCTCATACGTCCACTGTATTGCCGTTTACAATTTCCCCTGCTGGCGTTCCGATGGCACTGGCATTCCTTGCTCTGGAACGCGTGCCGCCCACTTGACGTGGGATGCTGCTTAATCACCTCCCATTGGCTCCTTGTAGTGGGGTTCTAGACCCTCTCTTGGGATTTTCAGCCTTCTAAATTGGGCATTCCTAGTGAAGTCATTCTCATCAATGTTGTGCTGTGGCTGCTCACGCAACCTCAGGGCCAGGCTTTGTTGATGGAGGCGATGCGCCGAGAACACACCGAGACAGCTGCTTTCAGAGGGATTGGAACAATAGGATGTGAAATAAACAACCGTTGAGATGAGATAACATACTGAGTTGCAAAAGTATAAGATGCAACGACAGTCTTGACAAAGGTATTGCTTCATCACTCTCATCTTCACTTTCATCTTCACTTCCATCTTCCTTTTCGTCTCCTATCGCTTTTTATAGCAACTTCCTCTCCTTCACACCCAACTATCAATTCTTTTTTGTGAGAACCTTCTCTTTCAACTTTCAAAATGAAGCCCTTTACCTTTGCCCTCACCATGTTCATTGGCGCCGCCATGGCTGCCCCCACCGATTCCACTGGTGTTGCCCTCCCTCCCCGTGATCCGGCTATGAATGCCGTTGCAGTTATGAAGAGCGAGACCAAGTTTGCCGACCAGGTCAGCCAGCTGATTAACCAGGTGAGTAGTACTAGGCAGCATCCAGTCCAGGAAGTTGAATGAGGCGACCTTCCCTACAGCAGCGAAAATGAAACAGCGTACCTAACTTGATCCTATAGCATGGTGCTCGCAAGCGAGACCTGGAAGAGCGCGAG
Organism: Calonectria hawksworthii; assembly: GCA_020975415.1. Classification (NCBI taxonomy): domain Eukaryota; kingdom Fungi; phylum Ascomycota; class Sordariomycetes; order Hypocreales; family Nectriaceae; genus Calonectria; species Calonectria hawksworthii. Next base: position 1,106,929 of record JAHXZK010000006.1, read on the forward strand.
TCGGCCGAGAAGGCTGAGCTGGCCAGCCAAGCCCAGCAGGCCATCCAGGCCATCCAGGCTATGGCTTCGAACAAAGCCGCTCAGAGTGGCCTTGTTAGCGGACTCCTCACAGGTCTTATTCCTGTCATCCAGCAGGTGGCTGACCTCGTTGCAAAACTTGTACCTGGACTTAAGCGTGACGAGTCTGCCCTTGCCGAGCGCGCTGGTGGTGATCTCCTCGGCACGGTTCTTGGACTTGTCACCAACCTCCTCAACGGTCTGCTCGGCGGCCTCACTGGAGGTACTACCACTGCTGCCTCTGGTGGCACCGCCGCAGCCACTGACAGCGGTACCTCTGCCCCCAATCTCGATCTCGACAGCATCCTCAGCTCTTTGACTGGTGCTGCTGGCTCCGGCTCCGGCTCCGGCTCTGATTCATCCAGCAGCTTCCCTGACATCGCCAGCACCATCAGCAGCATCCTTGGAGGTGTCAGCAAGCGTGAAGTCGGCGCCAACGGTCTCCTTGACATTGTCAGCAAACTCATCGCTACCATCGCCGACGACGTCAAGGATCTTAAGCCCGCTGCTGAAAAGTTCGCCGAGGCTGCTGAGCTTGCCAAGAAGGTCGCTGAGTCCCACGCTGCCCAGAAGGCTTAATAAACGGGCTCACAATCGGGAACAGAGTCTAAGGCGGTGATACGAAGACGGGGAGCGGGGAAGAAAAGGAACAGGGAAACATGGCCTGGCACTTTGCATTGAGGCCCTACTGTTTGCCAGCGTTGGTAACACTTAATCATTAATTCTTTTATGTTCGACTCTACGGAACAATACCAGTTTTAGAATAATAGACTTGGAACTCTTAGAAGAGCTACAATCCCTCCCAGAAAACAGTGGATGCGAACTTTGGAACACCAGATAGCAACAAGCATTACATCTCATATTTTAGGATTTAAGGGCATTGCGAGCTATGAGAGTAATTGAGATCAAATTTTTGAAGTTCCTATTCTCACAGGAAAAGCTCAACACGGTCGCCCGCGGAACAAGTAGACTTTTCAATCCAACGGTACGATTGCCCTCGCACCAAACTATCAACCCTATGAGAGCAATACCGGCTATTTCGGTACAAGTAATTCCATATAACTTTGAGTACCATAAGGCCCCACCTGGATACCTCCCCTCAATCATCTAAGCAATAAATATTATCATTAAAATAAAATATAAATTTATATAACCGCGTCGATCATCCTGGCGTTTGCATAGATCTGGGCACGGTGCATTCATTGTGCACCGGAATTGGCTGGTAGGAAAGCTATCTTTTTATTGTTCATGAAAGCTGTATCGGAGAAAGGTTTTCCTTTTCAAAGTTTTCATCTTGCATTAGGTCTTGGTTGATAGTTTGGTGCGAGGGCAATCGTACCGTTGGATTGAAAAGTCTACTTGTTCCGCGGGCGACCGTGTTGAGCTTTTCCTGTGAGAATAGGAACTTCAAAAATTTGATCTCAATAAATTTATATAAATAAATTATTATTAATAAAGATGATATTATATAAATTAATACTGAATTTTCTTATCTGTAATTAGGAGCTTTGCAGTTTGCAATATATCTTGCTTGGCACCTAAGTGGAGGCTTAAGGCACTCAAACTGATAGCCAGTATATTCTATATGGGAACTGATCGATGGAAGGCTCATCGACCGTAATATGCTTCCATCAAGGGCAAAATAACACATATACTTACTCTGTCATGTCTCAAATTGGTGGTGGATATTCTCACCTCAAAATGGCAATCACTAATTGGGATATAAATTACGGTTGCTGCTAGTTCAACTATTTTACGTTCGGATGGACATTTTCTCTATTCTAATTCTAACGTTTGAGACGTTAGCATCACTGCAAGGACGTTTCGATGCGATAGGAGACAGAATTTGACCACGCGTTGTACGCATCTGATTGAATGCTTTGGTGCACGTTCGTAACCATTGTTGTTTTCTTTCAGTATCAAGTTTGGCGCATAGTAGAAAGCGACACATAGATTACGTAAGAACACTGTGCTATAAGAAGAGTGTTTGGGTTTGTTTGTTGAATCAAACAAACCTTTCTCTTTCCACATCTGAGCTCAAGGTGAGGTGAGAAATCGGCCGTGCGCCATCACATTCTCCTTTGCGCCATCAAAAACAGCACCTAACTTTTCACCATTCTTTCTAGGGAGCAGATACTAAATTTTTCTTTATAGCTTTAGCTCTAACTAAAGATTCAACACGCTGGTTGTACGAATGCCCAGACATAAGCTACTACCGAGAGAGCCTAGCCAAGATTGACATTCGATTACACCCCTGTTACCAAATTCAACAGTTGTCGATCGGCTCGGAAAAGTCCCAAAATACTTTGAGTAGGACTCAAGCGAAATATATGACAATCTGGCAACCGAAGCTGAGGGTAGTGAAATAGAGGAGCCACAGCTTACCATGGACGATACAACTGGGGCTCTGGCCCAAGACTCGGTATCCGGACCTGTCGACACCGACGCTCCAAACGAGCCCTTTTTTGATCTGTATGAAACCTCGTTTAATACAGAGCGATTCAAAAAGGCCATGGCCGCCCGTAAGGTCGTCCAAAGTGCCGCTCGGAGTGCTGCCCAGAACCCTCCCAGTCGAAAACGGGCCATACAGGAAGAAACTCCCTATGTACTCGGTGGTGAAAGCCATAAAAAAGCTAACAACAAGCGCAATAAGATCCACGACCATGATCCTCGAAACCAGTCCGTTGACGACTCTGATGCCGAAGACGACGACTCAGAAGACATCTCTGGTGCCACCCCCTGGGCTATCCAACGATTTGGCGGTCGAGGAAAAAAAACCAAGAAGGAATGGCCTCGGGAAAGTGGTCACATGGCATGTGGCCGAGAATTTGAGCGATTTGGCCTCAAGGGAGCTGTGTCCGGCAACCCGGACGACCAACACCCATACTACTCCTTGTGGGTGGAAACAAAGGAGTCAATCGATGACTACTACGACTTTATTGAAGAAAAGTCTAAGAAGGGCAAGACATACGTTTCCGTGTCTGATTAGAATGCAGTCCGACGGGCCAAGATCTGCTCTAAAAACTCAGCCATGGCGGCTGAATCGGGTGGTTCACTCATCATGCGTGGAAACAAAAAGCCCATGGAATCCTTTCTGCCAACCAAGGCAGAAGTGTTGGCAATGAGATTTGTCGATCCTTACGGTGGCTTGAACTCCGCTGTAAGTGGCGGTTTGGCAGCAGCCGGTTGCCTTCACCTTGCCCAGATTCCCGCTCTGAACGTTGAATTCAATGCACAGAATAGTGGCTCAGACCACTCTGCGCTTGCAATCGCAACTAACGCCGCATCCGTTTCACATCATGCAATGGCTAAGATTCAGCAAATTGTTCAGGGCGGCGTCATCGAGGCCAAAGTACAGAATAGTATGAAGGATGCTATCAATGACAACAACCAATTTCTTCAAGGTGCCCTGGCACGGATAGTTGACAAGACTGCCGAAAAATTCAGAGAAACGAATGCAGCCATTGAGAAGGAGAAGATGGAGAACGAGACATCCCAGAGCGCGCTAGTCACGGTTCTAGCTAGACTCGACAAATTAGAAGCGGCAAACAAGACACTAGAAGCTAGGATACGATTGAACGCTTCGGCTAGCACGGCCGGGGAGATCGGCTCCAAGGCTACAACAAAGCCAAAGGGTGGGAAGGGAAACTCGGGAAAAGTGGATGGTGAGGGTGCCAAGCCAGCCAGGGCCACATCGAATGACAAAAATGGCGGGAACAAAAGCAAAGCGGATATGAACCCTTTTACCAATTTCCAGTGGTGAGAGAGGCGTGTGGAATGGGAGAAGTAGCCCAGAGGGCGAGTTCGTGAGTTAGAAGGGGTTGTTTAGGGGAACCTCCTGAGGGATTGGTGATTTGGGAATTGCGAGTTTAAATGAAGGGCACTAGGAAAGTAGGACTGAGGGAAATGATTTGGTAATTGCAAGGATGAATAGTGGACATCGAGAAAGCAGAATTAGGTCTCTAAACATTTCGTTTTTGCCTGCTAGCTAGTTGCGGTGATATCGCTGGGATAGTAATTTTTCTAGGCGCTCATCACGTGGTTATATTTTAAACAGCCAGTGAAATCTGCTCACTATTTGAGTGAATGTATCTGTCCCTCGAAATTTCGTTGCTGATTTACAGGAGTGACGGGGATTAGATTTAGGCCATGAAATTGCTGCAAAGCGACCATGTTCCTTGCATTGTCTATTCAACCCGTCCGCTGAACCATGGTACAGTGCAACCCTTGAATGATTGTCAGTTTGATTCTTTGCTGCATGAGTCTCTTGTGAAAAAATGATGGTCTTAGCATTTTTAACTAAGCTACACTAGTTAAAAATAATACCTAAATAAATAAATTCTTCCAAAAAAGAATGTATTAGGTTTTTTAATGGTTATTTTTCTTTGGAAACCGTAATTATCTTGACTAGGTTAACTCGTGGAGGGGCCGTCGGAGGCGTACCTCCTTTACAATCATTCAAAAATTGTTGTAGCTTGTTACGTGGTAGTTTAGTCATTGGACTGACGCCTGGCAGCATGTTCCTCATTTACAGAAGAAAAAACAAAAGAACACAATCTCATTCCTACCTATGAAGGCTTAATATTTAACCACAAAGAAAAAAGGGAACAAGCTAAAGCGAACACAGTCGTGTGCATTAGCCTGGATAAGTCTTATAAAAGGGCGGTAATCCTCGAGTCCACGACAGAAGCTTGGCACCTGCAAGTACCCGCAACTCATAAAAGCGCAGAATATTCGATAACCAATCCAAAAAAGCAAAAATGTGCGAGCAGTTTTACAAGTACACCCAGTGCGGGTGCAAGATCCAGAAGCATATAGATTGTGGGCGCAAGAAGCGCCGCCGAGGGAGTTTCCTCGGATGCGTCAGTCCTACCAAGCCGGAGCGGTGCACAAAAACCATCGAAGCCATCGAGCGTCGCGACAAGATGTGCAAAACATGCATAGCCAGAATTACAAAGAACCCTGCGGCCGAAACGGCCAATTCATACTGGGACAAGTTCCCACAGCCTCCAGCCCCACGACCAAAGCATCGGAGTGTCCCGGTGACCGCAAGGGATCGATACGAATCAAGAAAGAATACTGAGCTCAACAAAGATGTTCCCAGGCGGAACGGGGGGGTAAGAAACTGGGCCTCCCGACATCAAGATGGGCCCGAGAGCAAGCAAAAATCAATCCACCGGGTCCAGGGCCGGGAAGATCTGAGAGGGATACCGGCCCCGACAACCCCCGAAGACGAGTTATTAATTCAAAAAGCATTAAATTCCGTCGTTATTTGTAATTTACGCCTCCCCCATAGGTCTTGTGACGATGAAGCCCTGACGCGATTCTGTCGTGAACAAAGGGCCATTGACCAATATGACAAAAGCATGCGGGCGGGGGGATTCTTTTAAAGGGAAATGTTGATTAGCGACCCGGTTTGCTAACGAGCACATAACCGTATACCTCAGGTATCTCTTAGGAAAAACTAAAATAAGATGAATAAATAATTCATTCTTATTTTTATTTTTATTTTCCTAAAAAAAGAAAAACAGATAAACCCTGGGTAGCTAGTCAACAAACCCCTTTGAAAAACTACTGACTATCATTAACTAGTATTTCTAGAACCTGTAAAAAAACGACCATATATATACACCTTGCAGTAAGACTTGTTTGAACAAAGCGCTAAGAGCCATCAAATATTGGAGCACGCTCCCTAGAAGCGGAAAGTGTGGGCACGAGATTATAACAGAGAGGCCTTTAAGACACTCGGTGCAAAATTTCCAACTATATACCATCTTTAAATACAATTTTCTTTGTCTGAGCTACCGTCATGAATATCTCATTTTGACAAATACTTCTTCATCATACAAAGTTCCCACCATATGACTACGCATGCTTATTTTGACAACGTCAATATTCCCGAAATCGGAAATATAGTGACGAGAACTCGGAAGACAATTGCAAACCGCTCAAATGCTAATAAAAAAAAAAAGGGGGGGGGGGGGGGGGGGAGGATGTTTGTTCACCTGTGCCGTGGCTTCCAGCACGCTTGCCCGTGATCAGTTTGCCATCCGGTCCGTAGATG